>OY755043.1:79645629-79854862 GCA_963576565.1 Aspidapion aeneum | reverse complement strand
AGGTTCGGTTAGGTTCGGTTAGGTTCGGTTAGGTTCGGTTAGGTTCGGTTAGGTTCGGTTAGGTTCGGTTAGGTTCGGTTAGGTTCGGTTAGGTTCGGTTAGGTTTGGTTAGGTTTGGTTAGGTTTGGTTAGGTTTGGTTAGGTTTGGTTAGGTTTGGTTAGGTTTGGTTAGGTTTGGTTAGGTTTGGTTAGGTTTGGTTAGGTTTGGTTAGGTTTGGTTAGGTTTGGTTAGGTTTGGTTAGGTTTGGTTAGGTTTGGTTAGGTTTGGTTAGGTTTGGTTAGGTTTGGTTAGGTTTGGTTAGGTTTGGTTAGGTTTGGTTAGGTTTGGTTAGGTTTGGTTAGGTTTGGTTAGGTTTGGTTAGGTTTGGTTAGGTTTGGTTAGGTTTGGTTAGGTTTGGTTAGGTTTGGTTAGGTTTGGTTAGGTTTGTTAGGTTTGGTTAGGTTTGGTTAGGTTTGGTTAGGTTTGGTTAGGTTTGGTTAGGTTTGGTTAGGTTTGGTTAGGTTGTAGGTTTGGTTAGTTTGGTTAGGTTTGGTTAGGTTTGGTAGTTGGTTAGGTTTGGTTAGGTTTGGTTAGGTTTGGTTAGGTTTGGTTAGGTTTGGTTAGGTTTGGTTAGGTTTGGTTAGGTTTGGTAGGTTTGGTTAGGTTTGTTAGGTTTGGTTAGGTTTGGTTAGGTTTGGTTAGGTTTGGTTAGGTTTGGTTAGGTTTGGTTAGGTTTGGTTAGGTTTGGTTAGGTTTGTTAGGTTTGGTTAGGTTTGGTTAGGTTTGGTTAGGTTTGGTTAGGTTTGGTTAGGTTTGGTTAGGTTTGGTTAGGTTTGGTTAGGTTTGGTTAGGTTGGTTAGGTTTGGTTAGGTTCGGTTAGGTTCGGTTAGGTTCGGTTAGGTTCGGTTAGGTTCGGTTAGGTTCGGTTAGGTTCGGTTAGGTTCGGTTAGGTTCGGTTAGGTTCGGTTAGGTTCGGTTAGGTTCGGTTAGGTTCGGTTAGGTTCGGTTAGGTTCGGTTAGGTTCGGTTAGGTTCGGTTAGGTTCGGTTAGGTTCGGTTAGGTTCGGTTAGGTTCGGTTAGGTTCGGTTAGGTTTGGTTAGGTTTGGTTAGGTTTGGTTAGGTTTGGTTAGTTTGGTTAGGTTTGGTTAGGTTTGGTTAGGTTTGGTTAGGTTTGGTTAGGTTTGGTTAGGTTTGGTTAGGTTTGGTTAGGTTTGGTTAGGTTTGGTTAGGTTTGGTTAGGTTTGGTTAGGTTTGGTTAGGTTTGGTTAGGTTTGGTTAGGTTTGGTTAGGTTTGGTTAGGTTTGGTTAGGTTTGGTTAGGTTTGGTTAGGTTTGGTTAGGTTTGGTTAGGTTTGGTTAGGTTTGGTTAGGTTTGGTTAGGTTTGGTTAGGTTTGGTTAGGTTTGGTTAGGTTTGGTTAGGTTTGGTTAGGTTTGGTTAGGTTTGGTTAGGTTTGGTTAGGTTTGGTTAGGTTTGGTTAGGTTTGGTTAGGTTTGGTTAGGTTTGGTTAGGTTTGGTTAGGTTTGGTTAGGTTTGGTTAGGTTTGGTTAGGTTTGGTTAGGTTGGTTAGGTTTGGTTAGGTTTGGTTAGGTTTGGTTAGGTTTGGTTAGGTTTGGTTAGGTTTGGTTAGGTTTGGTTAGGTTTGGTTAGGTTTGGTTAGGTTTGGTTAGGTTTGGTTAGGTTTGGTTAGGTTTGGTTAGGTTTGGTTAGGTTTGGTTAGGTTTGGTTAGGTTTGGTTAGGTTTGGTTAGGTTTGGTTAGGTTTGGTTAGGTTTGGTTAGGTTTGGTTAGGTTTGGTTAGGTTTGGTTAGGTTTGGTTAGGTTTGGTTAGGTTTGGTTAGGTTTGGTTAGGTTTGGTTAGTTTGGTTAGGTTTGGTTAGGTTTGGTTAGGTTTGGTTAGGTTTGGTTAGGTTTGGTTAGGTTTGGTTAGGTTTGGTTAGGTTTGGTTAGGTTTGGTTAGGTTTGGTTAGGTTTGGTTAGGTTTGGTTAGGTTTGGTTAGGTTTGGTTAGGTTTGGTTAGGTTTGGTTAGGTTTGGTTAGGTTTGGTTAGGTTTGGTTAGGTTTGGTTAGGTTTGGTTAGGTTTGGTTAGGTTTGGTTAGGTTTGGTTAGGTTTGGTTTGGTAGGTTTGGTTTGGTAAGGTTAGGTTTGGTTTGGTTAGGTTTGGTTAGGTTTGGTTAGGTTTGGTTAGGTTTGGTTAGGTTTGGTTAGGTTTGGTTAGGTTTGGTTAGGTTTGGTTAGGTTTGGTTAGGTTTGGTTAGGTTTGGTTAGGTTTGGTTAGGTTTGGTTAGGTTTGGTTAGGTTTGGTTAGGTTTGGTTAGGTTTGGTTAGGTTTGGTTAGGTTTGGTTAGGTTTGGTTAGGTTGGTTTGGTTAGGTTTGGTTAGGTTTGGTTAGGTTTGGTTAGGTTTGGTTAGGTTTGGTTAGGTTTGTTAGGTTTGGTTAGGTTTGGTTAGGTTTGGTTAGGTTTGGTTAGGTTTGGTTAGGTTTGGTTAGGTTTGGTTAGGTTTGGTTAGGTTTGGTTAGGTTTGGTTAGGTTTGGTTAGGTTTGGTTAGGTTTGGTTAGGTTTGGTTAGGTTGGTTAGGTTTGGTTAGGTTTGGTTAGGTTTGGTTAGGTTTGGTTAGGTTTGGTTAGGTTTGGTTAGGTTTGGTTAGGTTTGGTTAGGTTTGGTTAGGTTTGGTTAGGTTTGGTTAGGTTTGGTTAGGTTTGGTTAGGTTTGGTTAGGTTTGGTTAGGTTTGGTTAGGTTTGGTAGGTTTGGTTAGGTTTGGTTAGGTTTGGTTAGGTTTGGTTAGGTTTGGTTAGGTTTGGTAGTTTGGTTAGGTTGGTTAGGTTTGGTTAGGTTTGGTTAGGTTTGGTTAGGTTTGGTTAGGTTTGGTTAGGTTTGGTTAGGTTTGGTTAGGTTTGGTTAGGTTTGGTTAGGTTTGGTTAGGTTTGGTTAGGTTTGGTTAGGTTTGGTTAGGTTTGGTTAGGTTTGGTTAGGTTTGGTTAGGTTTGGTTAGGTTTGGTTAGGTTTGGTTAGGTTTGGTTAGGTTTGGTTAGGTTTGGTTAGGTTTGGTTAGGTTTGGTTAGTTTGGTTAGGTTTGGTTAGGTTGGTTAGGTTTGGTTAGGTTTGGTTAGGTTTGGTTAGGTTTGGTTAGGTTTGGTTAGGTTTGGTTAGTTTGGTTAGGTTTGGTTAGGTTTGGTTAGGTTTGGTTAGGTTTGGTTAGGTTTGGTTAGGTTTGGTTAGGTTTGGTTAGGTTTGGTTAGGTTGGTTAGGTTTGGTTAGGTTTGGTTAGGTTGGTTAGGTTTGGTTAGGTTTGGTTGAGGTTTGGTTAGGTTTGGTTAGGTTTGGTTAGGTTTGGTTAGGTTTGGTTAGGTTGGTAGGTTTAGGTTTGGTTAGGTTTGGTTAGGTTTGGTTAGGTTTGGTTAGGTTTGGTTAGGTTTGGTTAGGTTTGGTTAGGTTTGGTTAGGTTTGGTTAGGTTTGGTTAGGTTGGTTAGGTTTGGTTAGGTTTGGTTAGGTTTGGTTAGGTTTGGTTAGGTTTGGTTAGGTTTGGTTAGGTTTGGTTAGGTTTGGTTAGGTTTGGTTAGGTTTGGTTAGGTTTGGTTAGGTTTGGTTAGGTTTGGTTAGGTTTGGTTAGGTTTGGTTAGGTTTGGTTAGGTTTGGTTAGGTTTGGTTAGGTTTGGTTAGGTTTGGTTAGGTTTTGGTTAGGTTTGGTTAGGTTTGGTTAGGTTTGGTTAGGTTTGGTTAGGTTTGGTTAGGTTGGTAGGTTTGGTGGTTAGGTTTGGTTAGGTTTGGTTAGGTTTGGTTAGGTTTGGTTAGGTTTGGTTAGGTTTGGTTAGGTTTGGTTAGGTTTGGTTAGGTTTGGTTAGGTTTGGTTAGGTTTGGTTAGGTTTGGTTAGGTTTGGTTAGGTTTGGTTAGGTTTGGTTAGGTTTGGTTAGGTTTGGTTAGGTTTGGTTAGGTTTGGTTAGGTTTGGTTAGGTTTGGTTAGGTTTGGTTAGGTTTGGTTAGGTTTGGTTAGGTTTGGTTAGGTTTGGTTAGGTTTGGTTAGGTTGGTTAGGTTTGGTTAGGTTTGGTTAGGTTTGGTTAGGTTTGGTTAGGTTTGGTTAGGTTTGGTTAGGTTTGTTAGGTTTGGTTAGGTTTGGTTAGGTTTGGTTAGGTTTGGTTAGGTTTGTTAGGTTTGGTTAGGTTTGGTTAGGTTGGTTAGGTTTGGTTAGGTTTGGTAGGTTTGGTTAGGTTTGGTTAGGTTGTAGGTTGGTTAGGTTTGGTTAGGTTTGGTTAGGTTTGGTTAGGTTTGGTTAGGTTAGGTTTGTTAGGTTTGGTTAGGTTTGGTTAGGTTTGGTTAGGTTTGGTTGGTTTGGTTTGGTTAGGTTTGGTTAGGTTTGGTTAGGTTTGGTTAGGTTTGGTTAGGTTTGGTTAGGTTTGGTTAGGTTTGGTTAGTTTGGTTAGGTTTGGTTAGGTTTGGTTAGGTTTGGTTAGGTTTGGTTAGGTTGGTTAGGTTTGGTTAGGTTTGGTTAGGTTGGTTAGGTTTGTTAGGTTTGGTTAGGTTTGGTTAGGTTTGGTTAGGTTTGGTTAGGTTTGGTTAGGTTTGGTTAGGTTTGGTTAGGTTGGTTAGGTTTGGTTAGGTTTGGTTAGGTTTGGTTAGGTTTGGTTAGGTTTGGTTAGGTTTGGTTAGGTTTGGTTAGGTTTGGTTAGGTTTGGTTAGGTTTGGTTAGGTTCTGGTTAGGTTTGGTTAGGTTTGGTTAGGTTTGGTTAGGTTTGGTTAGGTTTGGTTAGGTTTGTTAGGTTTGGTTAGGTTTGGTTAGGTTTGGTTAGGTTTGGTTAGGTTTGTTGGTTAGGTTTGGTTAGGTTTGGTTAGGTTTGGTTAGGTTTGGTTAGGTTTGGTTAGGTTTGGTTAGGTTTGGTTAGGTTTGGTTAGGTTTGGTTAGGTTTGGTTAGGTTTGGTTAGGTTTTGGTTAGGTTTGGTTAGGTTTGGTTAGGTTTGGTTAGGTTTGGTTAGGTTTGGTTAGGTTTGGTTAGGTTTGGTTAGGTTTGGTTAGGTTTGGTTAGGTTTGGTAAGGTTTGGTTAGGTTTGGTTAGGTTTGGTTAGGTTTGGTTAGGTTTGGTTAGGTTTGGTTAGGTTTGGTTAGGTTTGGTTAGGTTTGGTTAGGTTTGGTTAGGTTTGGTTAGGTTTGTTAGGTTTGGTTAGGTTTGGTTAGGTTTGGTTAGGTTTGGTTAGGTTTGGTTAGGTTTGGTTAGGTTTGGTTAGGTTTGGTTAGGTTTGGTTAGGTTTGGTTAGGTTTGGTTAGGTTTGGTTAGGTTTGGTTAGGTTTGGTTAGGTTTGGTTAGGTTTGGTTAGGTTTGGTTAGGTTTGGTTAGGTTTGGTTAGGTTTGGTTAGGTTTGGTTAGGTTTGGTTAGGTTTGGTTAGGTTTGGTTAGGTTTGGTTAGGTTTGGTTAGTTTGGTTAGGTTTGGTTAGGTTTGGTTAGGTTTGGTTAGGTTGGTTAGGTTTGGTTAGGTTTGGTTAGGTTTGGTTAGGTTTGGTTAGGTTTGGTTAGGTTTGGTTAGGTTTGGTTAGGTTTGGTTAGGTTTGGTTAGGTTTGGTTAGGTTTGGTTAGGTTGGTTAGGTTTGGTTAGGTTTGGTTAGGTTTGGTTAGGTTTGGTTAGGTTTGGTTAGGTTTGGTTAGGTTTGGTTAGGTTGGTTAGGTTTGGTTAGGTTTGGTTAGGTTGCTTAGGTTTGGTTAGGTTTGGTTAGGTTTGGTTAGGTTTGGTTAGGTTTGGTTAGGTTGGTTAGGTTAGTTTGGTTAGGTTTGGTTAGGTTTGGTTAGGTTTGGTTAGGTTTAGGTTAGTTGGTTAGGTTTGGTTAGGTTTGGTTAGGTTTGGTTAGGTTTGGTTAGGTTTGAGTTAGGTTTGGTTAGGTTTGGTTAGGTTTGGTTAGGTTTGGTTAGGTTTGGTTAGGTTTGGTTAGGTTTGGTTAGGTATTGGTTAGGTTTGGTTAGGTTTGGTTAGGTTTGGTTAGGTTTGGTTAGGTTTGGTTAGTTTAGGTTACGGTATGTACGGAAATTTGGTTAGGTTTGGTTAGGTTTGGTTAGGTTTGGTTAGGTTTGGTTAGGTTTGGTTAGGTTTGGTTAGGTTTGGTTAGGCTTGGTAGTACTGGTAGTTAGGTTTAATTAACTTAAATTAACTTAAATTGGTTAGGTTGGTTAGGTTTGGTTAGTTAGGTTAGGTTTAGGTTAGGTTTGTTAGGTTAGTTAACTTAAATTAACTTAAATTAACTGTAGGTTAGGTTAGGTAGTTAGGTTTGGTTAAGGTTCTTAGTTAACTTAAGGTACTGAATTAACTTAGGTACTTAGGTTAGGTTTGGGTTAGGTTTGGTTAGGTTTGGTTAGGTTTGGTTAGTTTGTTAGGTTTGGTTAGGTTTGGTTAGGTTTGGTTAGGTTTGGTTAGGTTTGGTTAGGTTTGGTTAGGTTTGTAGGTAGTTAGTTTGGTTAGGTTTGGTTAGGTTTGGTTAGGTTTGGTTAGGTTTGGTTAGGTTAGGTATAGGTTTGGTTAGGTTTGGTTAAGGTTAAGGTCTTAGTTAGGTTAGGTTTGGTTAGGTTAGGCTTAGTTTGGTTAGGTTTGGTTAGGTTTGGTTAGGTTCTGGTATAGGTTAGTTAAATAACTTAAATTAACGTAAATTAAATTAAGTTAGGTTTGGTTAGGTTGGTTAGTTTGGTTAGGTTTGGTTAGGTTTGGTTAGTTTGGTTAGGTTTGGTTAGGTTTGGACTTAGGACTTATTACGTATTGTAAGGTATTAAGGTTAGGTTTGGTTAGTTAGGTATAGGTTAGGTTAGGATTGGTTAGGTTTGGTTAGGTTAGGTTTGGTTAGAGATGTACGGTTAGTTACGGTTAGGTAGCTTAAAGTTACTTAATTAGGCTTAAGAATTAAGCTTAAAGTTTAGGTTAGGTTAGGTTAGCTTTGGTTAGGTTTGGTTACGGTTAGGTTAGTTTCGGTTAAGTTACTGGTAAGGTTGGCTTAGGTTTGGTTAGTTAGGTTTGGTTAGGTAGGTTAGGTTAGGGTTAGTTAGGTTAGGTTAGGTTAGGTTTGGTTAAGTTGAGTTAGGTTAGTTTCGGTTAGGTAAGGTTAGGTTTGACTTAGTTAGGATTAGTTTGTTAGGTTTGGTTAGGTTTGGTTAGGTTTGGTTAGTCTTGGTAGTTAGGTTAGGTTTGGTAGGATTAGGATTTAAGGTTATGTACGGTTATGGTTAGGTTTGGTTAGTTGTTAGGTTTAGGTTAGGTTAGGTTTAGGTTTAGGTAGTTAGGTTAGGTTAGGTTAGGTTAGGTTTGGTTAGAGTTAGATTGTTAGTTTGGTTAGAGTAGATGGTTAGGTTTCAAAATGAGTGCATATATTAGGCATATGTTTATTTTAGATAGAAAGGTAATTAGAAACAGTGGGTAATTTTCACATAAACAAAACTCACTCCCTACAGACTCTTTGACATTATATCATCCCTGAAGATGGCCCAGACATAGGCCGAAAACGACACGCCGTCGCTCAGTTGCCCTCGCCAGTTTCCTCCCCTACTAAAATCTTTGATCCCAAAAACCCCCACCAACTTCAAATATTAATTAATGGATTTTGTTCAATTTTAAATGGGATCATCTCGACCCAAGCCTCAGCGCCGTATCAAATTCATTCAAATCGGGCGGGTGGTTTTTGAGTTATGCGGGTTGGTCGTTACAGACATACAGACAGACAGGCGCGACAAAAAGTTTCAAATCATCTGAAATGCAAAGATATATAATAATTTTTGAAATCGGATCAACTTTTTTTTTCTCGAAAAAATTAGGATCACCTCAAACTACTATTATAGTATAGTAGTAGTGTGAGCTAATATCGAGCCATATAGTGGTCGACAAATTCAAAATTTTGGTTTGCTTAAATACAAAACCATTTTTTGGCCAAAATTTAAAAGTGTACTGCTTGCTTTTTTTTAAAATAGAAAAATAAAAAAATCTACCGCAAACTTGGAGAAAACATTGGTTTAAAACAACAGTTTTTAAAGCGAAACTGAAATGGTTGGTGATTTTTTATTTTGCGGTTAAATGTGGGTCTCCGGAACTATTTTTTTAATATAGAGTGGCTTTTTACTACTACTATGTCGGTTTAGAACGTTTTTCTGCGTTGTCCGACGCCTATTCTCTACCTCCTTCGATCCTTCCATCAGGACTTATTGATCTTTGGATTGACTGTTGCCATTACAGATTAGGACGCCCTCTTTTTCTGCGCCCTATTGGTTGCCATTCTAGGACCTGCTTTGGTCATCTTTCGTCGCTCATCCGTTGTACATGGCCGTACCATATCAGTTGCCTTTTAGTGATGTCATCCGTTATGCTTCCCTCGATTCCCATTCTTTCTTTTATGATCTCATTTCTTATATGATCTGTTCTGGATATTCTTATTGATCTTCTTATTGCATCCATTTCGACACTTTCCATTTTTGCTTTGTATTTTTCTGTTACGCGACAAGTCCCTATTCCATACAACAGCGTGCTTTTCACCATTATTTCATATATGTTAAATTTTACATTCTTCTTTACCTCTCTGCTCCATAAAATACTGTTAAGACAACCAATAACCTTTTTTGCTTTTACTATTCTTTTTTTTTAGTTCTTTACAGTCTGTTTCTGTCTTATCAAATGTGACACCCAAGTATACATACTCATTGCGTGGAGATATTGTTTGTCCATTTTCTAGTTCTAATTCACTTGATTCGTTTCCAATACATAAATACTGTGTGTTGTCCACGTTCACTGTTAACCCCCACTTTTGGTATTCTTCCGTTAACTTTCTCATCATATACTGCGATATATATTTTAAAAAGAGTTGGAGAGATACAACATCCCTGTCTTAAGCCTTTCGTTACCAGAAATTCTTTTGTCGATTTCCAATTTTAATTTTAGATTTTGACCATTTGTATAGTTCTTTTATCGCTTTTATGTATGTATGATTGATATTAGTCTGCTCTAGCTGCTTTTGTAGGTCCCCAAAGGTAACATGAGTCTCTATATTTCTGGCGCTCCTTTTCTCAATTACTTGTTTAAGACAAAAAACATTATCACTACAAGATCTGCCTACACGAAGCCCACTTTGCTCTTCTTCTTCTTGTTCATGAAAATCATTCTCTATTAGATCTAGAATCCTACCGTAAAATCTACTTAGAGTACTGGTTACTGAAATTCCTCTGTAATTTTGCAATCCAGCTTGTTTCCTTTTTTATGTATTGAGGATTTGAACGCAATTTACCAATTATCAGGTACTGGATGTCCGTTTATGCATTGATTGATAATATATGTGAGATTTTCGAGTAGTTTTTCTGATCCAAATTTGAGCATTTAAGCATATATTCCCCAAGGTCCGCTAGCCTTTCCGGATTTAAGCTTTTTCAAAATATTCTTTATCATTTCTTTTTCGATGATTACTTCCTCTCCATGTACTTCTATGTCTCTCCTCGGAGAGGCTGCCAGATATTCGGGTCTCGTCTCCTGCAGCAGTTGTTGTTTGTTGTTGGTTTGATGATCTGGATGTTTACTTTTTCTTTTGTTGGGGTTTTTACTGTAGAAATGAATTTCCATACTTCAGCAATCTGCCTACCTCCTACGTGTGTATTTATATCGTGGCATTTGCGCTCGAACATTTCATTCTTTTCTGTGCGTATCAAATTTCTTAGATGTCTTCTGGTATCCCAGTAGATTTCTAGGTCTCTTTGCTCTTTAGTTCTGAGCCATTTCAAATATGTACGTTTTTTCTCCTTGACCGTTTCCTGTATTTCCTCTGTCCACCACATCCTATTGTTATTTCTATTATCTTGGTATCCAACAACTTCTTTGCTTGCTTGCTTCAAGCTTTTTACTATGTTTGTATATATCTCTGTGTGTTTAATAATTTTTCATCCAATCGTTTCTGATACAATCTTTGCGTACTTTCGATTGATAGACTTCTAAAGTTGTATTTTTGATTTTCTTCGATACACTCTAGGTTTTCACTTTCTCCAATACTTTCGTCTCTATTTGTTTTTCTTACAGGGAATAATATTTTTGCTTTTACCAGATGGTGGTCAGATCCACAGGTAACACCACGAAGTGTTCTCACATCATACCACTTTAGTTCCGAGTGTTGTCCACCTATAGCATAATCAATGAATGATCTAAGAATTCTTGTAGGCTGAATCCAGGTATATCGATGAATATCCTTATGTTTAAAAAAGCCATTGTTTATTTTTAGATTATGGGTTTCCCACAATTGTATCAGTCTGAAGCCATTATCGTTTGTTACTTCCTCTCCAAATGGTCCTACTACTTTGCTTTGGCTTTGTCTACCAGTTCGACTATTAAAATCGCCAAGCATAATTATTTCCCTGGTATTGCCGATTTTAGTGATTGTCTCATCAAGTTGGTCGAAGAACATTTGTTTTATAGCTACCGTTTCGTCATTTGATGGTTTGATGGTGCGTAGACTGTTATTATGCTTATATTGTGTCCAAGCATCTTCATGTTAGCTCGAAGTAAGTTTTCATTAATGCACTCGTAGTCTGTAATCTTATTTTTGAGGTTTTTCTTGATTAATAAATATACCCCTCTGGCTGCTCTTCTTTCTTTTGAGACTCCAGTAAATATGTGAACAAAGTTACCGACACTACTTGTACCTGTTCCTTTCTTTTTTGTCTCTGTGAGTGCAATAATGTCTATCTTACTATTCTGCACTTCGGTTGCAATAATGTCCAACTTTTGGTTCACTCCCTGTACGTTCCATGTAGCTATATTCAGAGTCCTTTGTCTTTGCTTTTTTCGTTTTCGAGAATTTCCGTCCATTGCTCCGAGGCTTTGTTTAGGGTTTTTGGTATTATCTTTTTTTTAAGTATTAGAGAACCAGTCTAATGCCTCAACCCCCTACTTGGAGGGCCAGGATTTTTTTATTTAGGTTTTTCTCCTCTAGCCTTTGACGATCCAACGCCATACTGTAAGGCAACAGCTGTAGTATTTTATACTATCCCTAAAAGAAAGGGTTGCTTTTTAGTGATGTGAAAAAAAAATCAACATATAGCTGGTAACTGATATTATAGTAATGGGATGTTTAAAGTTGGGTTTTTGATTTTTTCACAAAATTACCAAGTCACATACTAAAATAGTGTAAGTTCTTAATATAATTTAGAAGCCTGAAATAAATGGAATTAACACGACTTACATTACATTGACCCCGTGAATCATAATACGAAACTTGCAGAATATACAAATAGATAGAACCGCATTTTAATAATTATGTTTTATTTGTCAGCAATATTTTATTATAACTTATAAGCAATAATTTAGTATAAAAGCATGTACACTATTGGAAATAAATCAGTATCGTAATCACTATTTTAATTGTATTAATTATAGTTAGTTTTTGTAGCAGAAAAATAATAAAGGGTGTTTTTAAAAACTACCCCCTACGTCATCAACCCTTAATTGGCGCAGTCAGCAGGATTGTGGAAGGGCTCTACGCAGAAGAAACCCATCACTGTCAAGTGTTTGTCCACAATCGGAACCACTCCCGGCAACCATTCATAGGTTCACCAGTAGAAGATAAGAACTAGAAGATAGGACCATCCCGGCAACCATCAGCAGATCAGCTCAACCACAGCCTAAGATTCTCCAACATACCACGCCACCCCATCTTCAGACCACCCGTACTGCAGATCACACCAGCCACACCAATTCGACCAGAGATTCCGCTCAGCTCCTACCAAGAACCACTTATCCAAGGAGAAGTCATCATCCCCGTACTACCCCTCCACGAAGAACCCACCATCTCTAACCACCTCAACCAATCATTCATTAAAGAACCGAACCGAACCAGTTTTCGACACAAAGAATCTCTGCATCATCCCAGACTACGAAGGCAACCCAAACGAGCTCCACAACTTTATCAATGCAACAACCCTCCTCCTTAACCACTACTGGGATACCATTGACGTAAATAGCTTCCAGAACCACATGCTCATTCAAGGAATCATAAGCAAACTTAAAGGAAGAGCCAGAGAAGTCATCTCCGTTTATGGTTGCAACGATTGGCCTGTAATCAAGAATACCCTCATCCGAAACTTCACCGACCAACGAAACGAAAAGTCTCTGACCAGAGACCTTGTCAATCTACGCCAGACTCAAAGCGATACTCCACAACAGTTTTATGAAAAAGTTATGGCACTCCTGAATACAATCTCAAACTACATAGAACTTCATAACGACAATGAAGCCATCAAGATTAGTAAGAAATCATTCTTCGAGAACCAGGCTCTGACGACCTTTCTAGCTGGATTAAAAGAACCACTGGGATCAACCATACGGGCCATGAAACCAAACTCACTTGCCGATGCCATCCAAAACATCCTAGAAGAAGACAATATTCGATACCTTCAAAAAGGATTTGCTATCACTCCACCAACCCAGACACCTCTAAGACTGACCGCTGCTCTTCCACCTTGACCACCGCCAGCTTCCCATCAACCATTCGGACCCAGATCTACATGGCCAACGTCTTTCAGATCAGCAGCTCCACCAATGTTCAACACCTTTAGACCATCAGCTCCACCAATGTTCAACGTCTTTAGACCTCAACAAAACTCTTTTCAACCACAGCAGAATAACTTCCAATCACGTCAGAATAACTTCCAAGGATCCTTTTCCACGCCAAGGCCTGTTATTCAACCACCAAGATTTCAACCCCATCAGGCCAGGCCATTCCAAACTAGCTGGAACAACCAACCAGGCCCATCGCAATTCCCTAAACCAGAACCAATGAGCATAGCATCCAGGGCAGTATCAAGAATACCAAACCAAAGAATGCCGCAACAAAATACAACTCCTGGGTAACACATAGAAGAAATATACAATATTGCACATCAAGATAGCAACTACGGTTATGACAATACATATACAGAAGAAGACGTCTGGAATTACTATAACCAATATAACGCCCAGTACCCGAAAGAACAACAAGAATACACCTACGAGAGCAAAGAACAAAATTTTTAAGAAACCGAAAACCCAAACGACGAAACGTAGTAGAACTCCACAACTACACCGACAAAAAAGAACTTCCGTATATTACCGATAGCTGATCCACCTCTCAAGCTGCTTATCGACACCGGTGCTACAAAATCATTCCTCAACCCAGAAATCGCCTTCCGACACTTCAGGAACAAAATCAAGCACGAACCTTTTGTCGTGACGTCAATCTTCCAAAACCACTCTCAAGATCACTCCGCAGAAATTCCCATCTTTTCCGAATTTAACTCCGATATCAACATGAAGTTCTACCTATTCAAATTTCATCAAACATTCGATGGACTTATCGGACTAGACAACCTCAAGCCACTCAAGGCCAAATTGGATCTTCCAGATTCAAAATTAATAACTGAAAGAGCCACCCTTCTTTTGGAATACTACGAAACCAACAAAACACAATTTTACTCCATCCAACTGGAACCACATTCAATTACTCCAGTCAGGCTTCCAGTAAAAGAAGCCAAAGGAACCGTCATCTTGCCAAGACAAAATATCCAAGGAGCTACCTTAAGAGAAACACTAAGTACAGCCTGCAACCAGATGGCATGGGCAGAATTAATTAACGAAACCGACGAACTACTCCAAATTGCTTTAATGGAACCAGTCCACAGTTCCGAATTCAACCTCAACAACATTAACCTGTATTCCGCAGATGTGCTTCCTCAATTGTCAGAAGATACAGCCTTTTTCGAACCAGAAATTCGAACAGATCACCTCAATCCAGAAGAAGAACTCAGCATAAGAAAACTCTGCAAAAAATTTTCCGACATCTTTTATTCTCCAGACACGAAACTAACTTTCACCAATCAAATAAAGCACCATATTAAAACCAAATACGAAATACCGGTCTACACCAAATCCTACAGATATCCTTATATTCATAAGGAAGAAGTAAAGAACCAAATAGAATCCATGCTGGACCAAGGCATTATAAAACCAAGCCAATCACCACGGTCATCACCAATCTGGATTGTTCCAAAAAAACCAGATGCTTCTGGAAAAATTAAATGGCGTATAGTAATAGACTACAGAAAAGTCAACGACAAGACCATAGATGACCAGTATCCGATTCCCAACATCAACGACATTCTAGATAAACTTGGAAGATGCCAATATTTTACAACTCTGGACCTAGCCAGTGGATTCCACCAAATAGAAATGGCCAAAGAAGACATTCAAAAGACAGCATTTAATGTAGAAAATGGGCACTACAAATTCGTTCGTATGCCATTCGGCCTTAAAAATGCTCCAGCCACCTTCCAAAGAGTTATGGACAACGTCCTGAAAGGTCTCCAAGGAGACATATGTCTCGTATACATGGACGACATCATATGTTACAGTACATCTTTATAAGAACATCTTGTTAACCTGGCCAAAATATTCCAACGACTCAGAGAAACTGGATTCAAAATTCAGCTAGATAAATGTGAATTCCTGAAAAAAGAAGTTGGATTCCTAGGACACATTATTACCCCAGAAGGCATCAAACCCAATCCAAGCAAAATAAAGGCCATTACCGATTACCCAATACCAAGAACTGCAAAAGAAATCCGTGGCTTTTTAGGACTACTAGGATACTACAGGAAATTCATCAAAGATTTTGCCAAAATAACTAAACCCCTAACAACATGTCTAAAGAAAGACGCCAAAATCAAGCTTACTCCAGAGTACCTCAATTGCGTAAAAATATGCAAAAATCTACTAATCAACGAACCATTACTCCAGTATCCTGACTTTTCCAAACCATTTAACCTGACTACCTATGCCAGCAATTTTGCTCTTGGAGCAATCTTATCACAAGGACCTATTGGAAATGACCAACCTATAGCTTACGCTTCCAGAACTCTGAATGAAACCGAGTTAAAATATTCCACAATAGAAAAAGAAATGCTTGCAATTGTGTGGGCAACCAAGTATATTAGACCGTACCTATTTGGAAGAAAATTTAAGATTTTGTCGGATCACAGACCACTATCTTTTCTGTTTTCACTGAAAGATCCCAACTCTAAATTAGTCAGATGGAGACTTAAGCTGGAAGAATTTGACTACGAAGTCGAATATAAGAAAGGAAAATCCAACACAAATGCCGACGCCTTATCTAGAATTGAAATACATACTAAAGAAGCCGAAGTCAAAGAAACAAACAAGGACCTCGAAAATATTTCACTAATCAACCACCCATCTTCATCATCTGATCCAACCGAATTTATCCCTAACTTGCCAGAGGAAAATCAACCATCAACCTCATATGACCTAGCAGAATTAATAACCAATGAACCTGTGCAAAACCTAACACGATCAGAACTTGATGTAATCGACGAACTTTTCGAACAATATCAACTACAAAAAACTAAAGAACAAGAAACCTCCAGTGATATTACAATACATACCGCCCAAGAGGCATACCAATATCTGAAAAACCGCTTAACTACTTTAACAACCAAATAATGCTTAGAACAGTCAACTACAACCCAGCTAAACCAGTATGTACAACTTGGACGAGCTAATATTAAAACCGAAATAATTCACCTATTTAAACAATACATCGATCGAAAAAGAAATATGCAATATTGTTCGAAGACGACGAACTCTACATAACTACCAACAATATTTTAAAAGAAATATTTATTAACTCTGCATTCGACATTGTAAAATGCAACGTTCTTTTGGAAGATATCAACAATGAGAAAAGACAAAAAGAAATACTTATCAGTTACCACGAAAGTACCACAAACCACAGAGGGATCAACGAGACAGAAGCACAGGTTAGAAAAAAATACTATTGGCCAAGCATGAAAAAAGATATTGAAGAACTCATTAATTTCTGTCACATCTGTCAAACTAATAAATACGATAGAAATCCAGCAAAGCCGCTCCTTATGCTAACACCCACACCAACAAAACCTACAGAAATCATTCACCTAGATACTTTTCAAGCTGGAGGACAAAAATTTCTGACAATTATAGACGCCTTCTCAAAATATGGGCAAGCATACCCAATTGATAGCGCTAACGCAATCTCTATAGTAAACGCAATTTTGATCTTTATAACTCACCACGGAGTCCCATATATGATAATCTCAGACGCAGGAACAGAATTTTAAAATGGAGTCCACAATCTAATGGAATGATTGAACGTCTCCATTCAACTATTATAGAACACCTAAGAATTTTAAGAGAAACCAAGAAATCCATGACCGTTAAACAACAAATGCCTTATACAATCTTAGGATACAATAGTTCAATCCACTCTACGACTGGAAAAAAACCAATCGAAGTTCTCAATGGGCACTTAGACGCTCGAGATCCATTTGACATTGACGTAAAGAAAACTCTAATTAACAACTACACTCAAGAACATGGGGACAAAACAAAAGCTATCTATAAAGAACTTAACGAGAAGTTGCAACACAATAAGGAAAAATACATCCAGAAAAGGAATGCTGGAAGAGAACCACCTATTACATACAAACCTTGTACCAAAGTCTATACCAGAAAAACACTAAAACGGAACAAACTACTGCCAAGGTTTTCCTCCAAAACCGTCAAAAAAGATAATATCGTGACCATAGAAACACAGGATACATCCGTACACAAGAAGAATATCAAAAGTCATTCCCACAAAAAGATTAATAAACAAAATTCTTCCTTACAGATGTTCCTTGGACAAAGCCAAGGAAGTCCAGATCCAAAACCTTCGGGACAACCCAGGGATCCTGCCACTAAAACTGGGCCAGGCGAAAATCCAAATTAGTACACACGACTTCATTCATTACTTCAACCTTATACCACTAGCTAACGAAATCAACTCTTTGAAACAAGAATATAAAGATGTCACTAACGCAATCAACCAAGGACTAAGTTATCCATATTTTCACAGTCTACAGAACTTTGACAAAAGCCTCCAGTTTCTACTAAGAACATGTGAAGAGAAGCTTCAAACAATTTTTCCTCACTACCGAACCAAAAGAGGTATCATTAATGGTCTAGGAAGCCTCGTTAAAATCATATCTGGAAACCTAGATCAGGAAGATGCAAAAAAATACGATAATGCCATTTCTATCTTAGAACAAAACCAAAATAACATTATCAGTCAAGTCAACCACCACATTAGCCTGAACAAAAAAGTTATGAAGAACTTTGAAGAAACAACGACACTTATCAGCCACAATGAAGATGCCATTAAATCCGAACTCAAAAGAATTAGCACAGAACTAAACAAAGTTGTATTCGACTTCAATCATTACATGGCAACCAGAAACATTCTCGACCAACTTAACGTAGCCTTCCAAGGAATATTACAAATACTAAGCGACCTTGAAACAGGAATAGCCCTGTCAAGAAATAGCATCCTCTATAACAGTGTCATAAAAGTGGAGAAACTGAAGTGGACAATTAACAAACTACTAGAACACCATTCAGAACACCAACTAATTTACACCCTTGATGAAGATCTTACCAAATACTATGACATTTTAAGCACAGAAAAGAATTTTCATATTACCATCTGTTCTCAGTATCAACCGACAAGCATACAACAATTATTTCACCAGCTCCATATCTCGCCTCAAACAATGATATGTATCAATACATGGATCAACTCTGCAAGCGAATCGATGACAGATACCTATGCACTGAAACAATTTTGCAGAACTCACACACTGCATTAACACCATTCTTCAAGTCTCCAGCAAAGAAACAACATGTAAGCAAACAAAAATTTCCATTAACTCTACCATAGTGCAACAAATCTCAGAAGCTTACTACATCTCTATATCTCCCAAAGCAACCAAAATATCAACGCATTGGAGCTCTACCAAACTCATGGTTTTAGAAGGCACCTACCTAATAGAACTACCACCTGGATGCTGATTCAAGACAAAGAACGAATCATTTATTAATATGAAAGAAACTATTAAAGAAGAACCATTGACACTACCAAAAATCAAAATCACACCAAAAGAAAGGTCTATCAAAGTAAATACAATAAAAATAGACAAAATTCCCTTAGACCAACTTCACAAACTCAGAAAAGAAGAAGAACATTTACAACCTATCCAAGCAATAACATCAGGATTACACACACTACTGGATGACACCCATCTATATTATTTTACACTCACAGTTATACTTGGCATACGAAAATGGATAACGAAACAACCAAAGAAAACGAAGCTCCCTCAACACGTTGACAATGAAACAGAAGAACATGGCAGCACGAAATCTCAGAAGCCAGTTTTGTTCGTCCCTTACAAAACTTCCCCAGGGGATGGAGAAATTACATTACATTGACCCCGTGTATCATAATACGAAACTTGCAGAATATACATTTGGGGGGGGGAGAAGTTAGAACCGCATTTTAATAATTATGTTTTATTTGTCAACAATATTTTATTATAACTTATAAGCAATAATTTAGTATAAAAGCATGTACACTATTGGAAATAAATCAGTATCGTACTCACTATTTGAATTGTATTAATTATAGTTAGTTTTTGTAGCAGAAAAATAATAAAGGGTGTTTTTAAAAACTACCCCCTACGTCATCAACCCTTAATTCACGTTAGTAAGGGTGCTAACTCTATTTTATTTTATTTTTAACAAAACTCAAAAATATTTATAATTTTTGAAAATAGTGATATGATGATTTTAAGCTCTCAATAAATACAAAAGATAAAAAAAAGAGAATTATTTGCCTGTAATGGTCAGCCATTTCCCTTAATCCGACCCTAGGTACGGCCATAAGACAAACAAAAAAATCCTGCTAAATTTAACATTTATTAAAAAACTACCTATTTTATTCATTTTGTTTTTAAAAATATAGAAACACAATATCTTTCAAAACATTAAGCTGGTTTAGTACGTAGGTGTAATTATACCATTACTAATACTACAGAAATTTATGATTATAAAATATTTACCTCCGTTTTAAGATCGCCCCAGTCTTCTTCGTAGGATAAAAAACACAGTATCTACCTATAAATTTTCTTACTTTCGGCTTGTAAAAAATAAAAATAGGGTTAGAACCAAATGCTTTTTTTCTTATAACTTTTAAGCATCGGTATTTCGATAGGCTTGCTTGTATTTGTAGGAGTATCTGTCATAATTGCAGTAAAATTTTTAAGAAAGTTAATTTTATGTATAATTTTATTTTAAAACGCAAAATTTTTTAATTGTGATTAAATAAAGTTTAAAAAAGTGGTTATGTATGAGTAGTGCAAAATTTTTGAATTTTGCGGATAACGCACCAGCTTTGTATTTTTGATCCTGCCACAGATTTTTCCTGCAATATTTTTAAATATTTTTCAAAGCAAACTATAGGCAGACTTAAAAGAAATAAAAAAAGTATGTCAGATGAAAGCCTCAACAGAAATTTATTGACGGAGTTAAAAAATTCAAGTTTTAAAAAAATCACTACTTTGGAAAATTAACTTTTTTTTCTTGAAATAAAAAAATATTTCTAATAGTTGTGTTAGGCGGACCGAGAAAGACATGTCTCACATAATTAAAACCGTAATAAAAAATATTTTGGCTCTTTTCGATTTTGAGTTATTTTGATAAAAGTAAGAAGGTGCAAACTGAAAAGTTAAGGGCACTGAAACGCAGCTTAGATTGGACTACCAACCAACTTTTTTTTACTTCTTCTAAGTTAATGTAGAAACTTGTCAATTTTTATGAAAGTCCCGCAAAAATTAACAAAAATGGCGAACTGACCGACCAGGATACAATTTGGATATATTTTTAAAAAACTGAAAAATATCCAAATATAAACGCTTTTTTGCTACCACTCTACATGTATATTTTGAAAAAAATTTTACACCGTTTAAAAACTTGTCTATATTAAAACAAAATATTTCAGGGGACCCAAAATTAAACGCAAAATAAGAAATCCCCAGCCGTTTATTTATATTTTGAACCAGTGCTTTTGCCATATTTCCGGTAAATTTTTTAATATTTTGAATCATATTTATAATTTTTTTTTCGAAAGTAAATAGTCTTTTGAGTTTTGTTCAAATAATGTTTTAAAAAAGTGATTTGTATAAATAGTCCAAGTCTTCAAATTTTGCGAAAAACGCGACAGCTTGGTATATATGATTCTGCTACAGATTTTTCCTGCAATATTTTTTAATATTTTAAAGAATCAGGTATAGCCAGACTCAAAAGGAAGAAAAAAAGTATGTCAGATAAAACTCGCCTCAGAAATGTCTTGACGGGGTCCAAAAATTCAAGTTTAAAAAAAATCACTATTTTGGTCAATTTGTCAAAGTCTTAAATTTGACATTATTTTTCCTTTTGCCTTATCAAAACTGCAATAAACAAATAGTTGACTTTTTTTGACTTTGAGATATTTTGAAAAAAGTGGGAAGGTGCAAAACAGAAAGTCAAGGGCACTGATACGCAACTTATTGTAAAGTGCCAACCACTTTTTTTTATAGTATTTACTCTGCGTGAGTCGGTCCACAATCATGCCAATTGTTCCCCAAAATTCCCCAAAAATTGGCGAAAATGGCGGTTTAATGCCCGACCAGTATACGATTTCAATATCTATTAATAAAACCTGAAAAATATCAACTTTAAACGCTCTTTTGCTACCACTTACCAAGTATATATTTTTTTTAAAATTACACCGCTTAAAAGCGTGTTTATAGTAGAAGAAAGATTTTCGGGAGACCCAAAATTAAACGTAGAATAAAAAATCCCCAACCGTTTAACTCCAAAAGTGTAATTTTTGCGTAAAAAACCGTTATTTTGAACCAATGATTTTTTCATGTTTGTGGTAAATTTTTTAATATTTTGGGTTATACTTATAATTCTGTTTTAAAAAAAGTAAATCTAGAATTTAGTTCTCTATAAAAACCGGTTAAAAGTCTTTTAAGTTTTAGTCAAATAAGATTTTAAAAAATTGTTTTGTATAAGCAATCTAAAATCTTTGAATTTTGCGAGAAACGCGACAGCCGGCTATTTCATTCTGCTACAGATTTTCCCTGCAATATTTTTTTTTAATTTTAAAAGGTGTGATAAAGCCAGACTTAAAGGGAAGAAAGAAAAGTATGTGAGATAAAATCCGCTTTAAAAAGTTTTTGACAGGGTTAAAAAATTCAAGTTTAAAAAAAAATCACAACTTGTAAATTTTCAAAGTTTAGACTTTAACATTATTTTTCTTAATATTAAAAAAGTATTTTTAAAAGTTGCATTAGACGGGCTTATAGAGACGGGTCTTGCCTAACTAATACTATCAGAAAAAATATTTTAGCTGTTTTGGATTTTGAGATATTGGAAAAAAATGGGGGGTGCCAATTTGAAATAAAAGGACACTGATACGCAGTTACGAGTAGAGTACCGACCAAAAAAAAAATTTTTTCCACTAACCTTGAGTCAATCTACGAACGTACAAAAATCACCAAAAATTGTGTTTTGCTGCCCGACCATTACTGAAACTGTTTAAAATAAATCAACATAAAAACATTTCATTTAAATAAATTGGTAAAAAAAAATTTTTAAGCCACAAGCTTTTATAAAATGCACTAAAAATTAAAAAATAATTTTCTAACATTCTAATATTATCATAATAATAAAAGCGATGGCCGACTGATTGAAATTTTGACGATGTTAGCACGATAAGATATCCGTATCAATTAAATATCACTATTTGCAAGAATCAATCTAGCAGAGGTACCAAACCCACGTAACCCGACCCAAGATACCCTAGCATTTCTCTGACATAGGTATGGCAATGGAAGAACATTGCGGCACATCAAAGATATCTTTGATGACCTGCTATGTTGAATATTCTTTAAGTGTTTAGATCACAAATTTAGATTAACTTATGCTTTGATTTGCGGCCATCGCTTTTATTATTAT
This sequence comes from Aspidapion aeneum, assembly GCA_963576565.1. Taxonomy (NCBI): domain Eukaryota; kingdom Metazoa; phylum Arthropoda; class Insecta; order Coleoptera; family Brentidae; genus Aspidapion; species Aspidapion aeneum. Next base: position 79,832,982 of record OY755043.1, on the reverse strand, counting down.
GATAATATTAGGATGTTAGAAAATTATTTTTTAATTTTTAGTGCATTTTGTAACAGCTTGTGACTTAAAAAAAATTTCTACTTTTTAGTCTCAGCTATCGACTCTATTACATGAAAATATTTGTTCAATAACAGAACAGAAGAGTTTATTCTAGATTATAATGAAATCGCTGATCGTGAGTTGTTTGGAAACTCATTTTGCTATTGGGGGAAGGAGAGAGTGGGGGTAGAGGTAGAAATTTATTTTTTGTTTGGGCTGTATTGCCATCGAACCTTTATGCATATACCAAATTTTATAAAAGTCATTTGAAGTGAAGTGTCAAAAACGCATTTTTTATGGAAGGAGGTGGGGAGTAGGGTGGAGGACATTTTTTCATTATTGTTGTATTGTCGGATGTAAATCGGATAATGGGAAGGGTGTCAAAAACGCATTATCTATGGAAGGGGGTGGGGGTAGGGGTGGGAAGATATATCCTCCCACTCCTACCCCCACCCCCTTTTTTTAATGTTGTATTGCCATCGGACCACTATGTGAATACCAAATTTCATCCAAATCGGATAATGGGAAGTGTGTCAAAAACTCATTTTTCTATGAAGGGGGTGGGGGTAGTGGTAAAAGGATATTTTTTTCTTAATATTGTATTGTCATCGGATCACTATATGTATACCAAATTTCATTCAAATCGCATAAAGGGAAGTGTGCCAAAAACAAATTTTTCTATGGAAGCGGGTGGGGGTAGGGCTGGGAGGATATTTTTTCCTTATTGTTGTATTATCATCAGACCACTATGTGTATACCAAATTTTATCCAAATCGGATAACGGGAAGTGTGTCAAAAACACATTTTTCTATAGAAGGGGTGGGGGTAGGGGGTGGGAGGATATTTTTTTCTTAATGTTGTATTGTGTATGTGTGTACCAAATTTCATCCAAATCGGATAATGGGAAGTGTGTCAAAAACGCTTCACAAAATTTGATAGATAGTTAGTTAGATAGTTAGTTAGATAGTTAGACAGAACATCTGAAGCTAAATAAAAGCTTGTAAAAAGAGCCAAGTATGCGAAAATGGCATTCCGTAAAAAGAATTGAGATAAAAGTAAGGCCAAGTTCTCCAATACAAATTTCATAATAAAAGATTTTTATTAGTTGGAAATGCTTTTCTAAACTTTGCTATTACAGCCAAACTTCTTTATGTTCAATTTAGCACTGCGCCTAAGAGTCATTTACAGCCGTAATAGCCAAGTTTAGAAAAACATTTCCAAACTAGTTTCTTCCTTTAATTTTGAAATTTGTACTGGAGAACTTGACTTTACTTTTATCTCAATTCTTTTTACGGAATGCCGTGTACTTGGCTTTTTTTTTACATGAAATGTTTTTGTTATGATTTCACTTCTTTTTAAAGGAATTGGATAATATTTAATTTTTAAAATAGTAAAATATGCGGAATATTGTTCAAAACTTTTGCAATGCCTTACTTAAAATTTTGAGGTTTTTTAATTTTTTTCCATGGTTTTATCATAGTTGCTATCAGCCTTCCAAAGCTCAGCTCTCTAGCGTTTCTGAAAGTGGACAATGTTACTTTTACATAACTTTACATGTATAGGGGAGGGAAGTAAATTAAAATTTTCGTGTTTTTAAATTTTTTCCTATAGCTTTATCATAGTTCCTATCAGTCTTCCAATGCTCAGCTCCTAGCGTTTCTGGAAGTGGGTAATGTTACTTTTACATAACTTGACATTTATAGGGGAGGAGAGTAAATGAAAATTTTTTGGGTTTTTAACTTTTTTTCCCATGGTTTTATCATAGTTTCTATCAGCCTTCCAAAGATCAGATCTCTAGCGTTTCTAGAAGTGGGCAATGTTTCTTTTATATAAATTTACATTTATAGGAGAAGGAAGTAAATTAAAATATTGGTGTTTTTAAATTTTTTCCTATAGTTTTATCATAGTGTCTTTCAGTCTTAAAAAGCTCAGCTCTCTAGCGTTTCTAGAAGTGAGCAGTGTTACTTTTACGTAACTTTACATTTATATGGGAGGGAAGTAAATTTTGGGGTGTTATAATTTTTTCCTATAGTTTTATCATAGTTCCTATCAGGCTGCCAAAGCTCAGCTATCTAGCATTTTTAGAAGGGGTAATGTTACTGTTAAATAATTTTACATGTATAGGGAAGGGGAGTAAATTAGAATTTTGGGAGTTTTTGATTTTTTCCAGGGGTTTGGTCATAATTTCTATTAGTCAAATTTTAGTAAAATTTTGATGATCTATACATGAGTGAGTGGCAATTTCGACGTTTTTTGAAATTTCGTAACTACTTTACTACTTTATAGAAGTCCCTGAAACTTGGAGGGGTTATTAACTCTATAAAGGTCTACGACTGTGCATAGTATGAGATTCGTAGCTCTTTCCGAAGTACAGTTTTAGATAGGTCAAATATTGGCTGATATGTTTCAAGAAAAGATGGTGCGGCAGCGCGAACTTGGCGAGGCACTGCCGTGCCCTTAGATAAAGACAATGGAGGTCCAAAGTTTTATTTCTACTCAATCATTGTCTACGAGTTTCAAACAAAAGATTATTTTTTCACTTATATAATGGCAACAAGTTTAATTAGGTGGGTCCTCAAGTCGTGAACGGTTAGCCCAGATGTTCCTAAGCTCTAAGGTCTGGTCGACACTGACAGTAACATGTGTTTGTATTAAATGTAGTGTTGTCTTGGCCGTCGGAATCGGTGTATTGAATTTTTGGTGTTTTATTACTGTGTGTTGAGTTTTATTTTTGTAAAAAAGAATTTAGTTGGACGTAAAAATAATCAAGAAGTGCTATGTTTATGAAAATATTGTAAAAATTCAGCCCACTTTGGTTTTAGCGAGATGATTCCAGTGACGCAGCTATGTTGCCATCGCCGGGGATTCTGTAAATTCTAAGTATTCAGGAATGACCGCCACGAATAGAGAAAATTTACACGGGGCCGCGGTTGATTACTTCTCTTTATATTTTTATTACTCTAAGAACTAGACCGAAAGACAGCCTACATTTTGTATATTATTTTTCAGATGGACTATTTTTTTAAGGGAATAACTATATACCTCTCGTTAGGTGTAGCTTGAGTGGTGTGTTTCTTTATTGCTTACCACTATGCTTTTTTAAGTTTTAATGATAATACGTACATTAGTAAAATTTATTAGTAGGTACTTACTTAGTTTACATATAGGTTCCTACCTATCTGTCTATTTATACAGAGTGTCTACTTGTATTGTTCTTTATGAGAGCACACCTAAATTGCTGACGAAGACAGAACTATTACATAAGGTAAGGGTTCTAACACATTTTCTAACGGGGTCCTTACACATTTTCTTCCAAAAATATATTTATTTTTTATTTTTTGACAAAATAAAAAGTCTTATACTTTTATTATTTTTTTATTCGCTTTAGGACTGAAGGGGTCTCAACAAATTTTTCTTAGTGTAAGAATTTTTTATATATTTTTTTATGAAAAATTATCAAGTTTCTTGTTGTACAAAGGTTTCTTTAGGGGTCCTTACATAAAATTTTTAGGGGTCTTGGTCAAATTAAAAAAAAAATTACAATTTCTTATAGGTATTTCCCTAAATTTATGATTATTAGAAATACCAAACACTAGTTTTTACCCAAGTTTTTTTTGCAAATTTAATTTTATTTATTGCCTACCTACTGATACAACTTGAATAAATATTTCTTTTACAGTGTTGCCACTTCAACAAAAAATCCAAAGAAATGTTTTGTTTTATTTTTTTATTTTTTTTGAAGTATATATCAAGGTTTTTTTATACCTCAAAGCATTTGCATATTTGATATCTTTTGGTTTACAATTTTCTTTTGATTTTTGGGGAAGAATTTAAATTAGGAAAAAATTGAATTTAATTTTTTTTATTTATTAATTAATTTTTGTTTCTGCCTATACAAACGAAACATTACTTTTATAGCTATCAATTTTACAGCAAGTCACTTGCCTCTTGATGAAATAAATTATTAGTTGGCAATTCGAGATGTAAGAAGCACTTGTAATGTAAGGCTAAGGAACAAGCTTTCAAAACCTCATTTGAGGGGTAAGACAATGACTTTTTTTTACGTTGAAAGTCCAGACTAACTCATGTTCAGCATCGAGTGAAGAGGCTTCCCATACCTGAAACTGAATACAAATATGAACTTATAACCTTCAAGGATAAAGCTTAGGCCAATGCTATGTAGTATGCGTCTGAATTATTTGATAAAGTAACCCAAGGTCTACCAACCTCTCCTAACCGTACCTCTCAACTTTCTTCAAGTTTGGTACCAATTATTAACGTTACAGCACCTGGTGCTACATGCTCCTACCGTATTCCACTGTCGGAATGGGGGGTTAAATTTAATGGGGGATCCAAAAAGACTGTTTTATTTTCTCGAAAGAATTACTGAACTGGCTCTCGTTAGTTGCTGGGACTCGTTAGTTGCTCGGTTGAGAAAAGATTTCTTGCCACCTCGTCCGGATGATGATATTTGGGATGAAATCAAATAACAAAGACAAAAAAAGAATGAATCCATAATTATGTAGGTTGCCTGTAGGGAAAACCTATTAAGTCGCTTAACTTCAAAGCCAGCAGAAGTGTGCAAAAGAGCATATTGCTAAATTACCTTTTGAAGATATACCCACAATGCAACGTTTAATAAGTTTATGTCGCAAACTTGAAGAAACTTCTTACCTACTTCAAAGAAAGCCTGACGTGCAGATTTCCCCTATTTTTAGTAATTCTAATCATCGTTCAAACAACTTTAATTCTACTAACCCTAGCTTTCAACAAAATAATTTTAATTCTAGGCCTAAGTCTATCAATAGATTAAACCACACGTCCAATTTTAGAAATAATACATAAACGGTCTCTTCTAATCCTACCTCTAGGGCATCTACCAGTAATAATGTATCTCCTACCTCTGGGAATGTATAGTCGGTTCTAACCCCACTTTTAGACAATCCAACAGGTCTTATCAGAGATCTAAACCTGTTTGCTTTAATTGTAAACCATCTAGGGACAGCTATAATTCCTGTAATAAAGCTAGGACAGTTTTCTGTTTTTGTTGTGGTGAGTCTGGTTTTAAGGTGACCAACTGCCCTAATTGTTCAAAAAACTAAATAAAGGTGTATCTCATTGTGGTCGAGGCTTACACCATGTTTTCAATAGGATAACAAAGCCCATTTATTCTAGAAATAGTAAAGACTGGAAAAGCTGGTTATCCTTTATTAAAAAATTTTTTGTACAGCTTATTTCTGAAAAAAGAATAACGCCTTCCCTTCTTTGTAAATAAACCCTAGATTATAGGCCTTATATTTCTGTCAAAATATTTGACCATGATGTTTCTGTTTTAGTTGATTCTGGATCAAACTCTTCTTGTAGTAGGTGGTCTCCTCCTGAAACAATTTAACTTTTTTTCTTTTTTCTCCCTGTCTTGGACAAAACATCAGTACTGCTGATGGTTCGTGTACTGAAGTTTAACGGATAGTAGACTTACCTGTTTGCATCAATGATGTTTGTAAAATTATTAAAGCTTTTGTTGTACCTTTTATCACTTATAGTTTTATTTTTGATACTGACCTTGCCCAGAAATTTAACATAGTTTTTCTGATAATAGTTGGTTTATTAAATCAAATTGTATACCCATTCCTACTATTCTTTCTACCTCTTCTAAACTCAGTCCTCTGTTGTCCTCTGCCAACTACTGTTTTTCTATTGATGACTTATCTCCTTCTGATAGGATGTTAGCCTAATTAGTTATCGAATCTTTTAAGGAAGTTGACAGTTCTAACGGAATTGGCAGAACTGACAAGATTAAATTGACATTAGATACTGGCGATGCAAAGCCTTTTCGTAATCAACCTTACTTTATGTCCCTGTATATGCAGAAAATTCTTAATGATGAATTAGATTCTATGTTGCAACTGGATGTGATTGAAGAATCACAGAGTCTTTAGTCATCTCCTATTCTTTTGGTAAAGAAGAAAGACAATGAACATCGTTTTTGTTTTGACGGTCCGCCTCAACGCATTGATAGAATTCTTTACAATCTTTAAGGTGCTTCTTACATAAATTCTATAGATTTACGTAAAGCTTTTTGGCAAATTCCTCTGGATGTGAGAAGCAAATAAAAAACTGCTTTTACTGTCCTCGGTCATTTTCAGTTTAAAGTTGTTTCTTTTGGACTTTGTAACTCTGCGTAACAAAAACTAGTTAATTCAATCTTTGGTCCGAAGTATGAATCAAACATCTTTTGCTACCTTGATGACATTATAGTCATTTCAGGCACGTTATTAGAGCATATTTAAAATTTGCGTCTTGTCCGAGATAAATTGAAAGAGGGACACCTTTCAGAAAATTTTAAGAAATGTTAGCGACCGATCCTTTAAACGTGGAGGCTTTGGTGAATTCTTCCCGCCCAAATAACACTACAGAATGGATGTTTATTAATTTATTAACGTTTTATTAAAAATGTATCTACCTTAGTTAGCCCTCTTAATGATCTGCTGGAAGGAAGAAAACAGAAAAAACAACCTATTTCTTGGTCTGATGAGGCCAAATCTGCCTTTATAAAAATTAAAGAATTGTTATTTTCTGAACCTATCTTGTCCCAGCTTGATGTTAATCAGCCTTTTACAATCCAATGTGATGCCAGTGATCGAGGCCTTGGTGGTGTACTCACTCAAGTTTTGCACGGCGAAGAAAAGGTCATGGCCTATGCATCTCGTGGTTTGTCTAGGACAGCGAGACTATAGTGTCACAGAACTTGAACTTTTGAATGTTATTTTTGCTTTAGAACATTTTTGTTGTTATGTAGAAGGAACTAAATTTACCGTCATAACGGATCACTACCCTCTACTTTGGCTTAATTCACTCCAAAATTCTTCTGGACGTCTTGCAAGATGGTCCATTTTCCTTTAATTTAATCCACAGAAAAGAGCTCATAATATTGTACCTGATGCACTCAGTCGTATACCTCATGCTGTAAGTGACGACTTGGATGCTAACGATCTACCTAAATTTTACCTTCGACATCATCTAATATCAATAACCTGCCTTTCCTCTCTCAAGTTCTTCCTCAAGTTTCCGTCATTGATGTAGATTTTTAATCCATAGATATAGAAAATATCTTAAAACTCCTAAAAACTATCCACAACGGAAAGTCGAAGACAATAAAGTTTATAACTTCGTGCCTTCACAATTATCTTTAGTCTATAATATTTGTGAGTGAAAAATATTAGTTCCTAAGTCCCAAAGGCAAGATGTAATTTCTTCTTGTCACGACAATACAACTTCTGGTAATTTTGGTTTTTACATGACTCCTTATCGTATCCAAGAATATTACTATTGACCACAGATGAGCAAAGATGTCCTCAAGTATGCAAGAAAATGTCTGATTTGTGGTGCGAATAAGATTAATAATACCGCTTAAATGGGTCTTATGGACAGAGAAAAAATGATTAACTTTCCTTTCCAATCAATTCTTGTGGATCTAATAGGTACATTACCACGCTCGAAAAGAGGTTTTGTTTGGATTTTAGTTATTAGTGACTTCTTCACTAAATATCTTTTAATTTTTCCTTTAAGATCTGCTAAAGCTCCTATTAATAGGAAAACTCTTGAAGAAAATGTTTTTCATATGTTAGGAGTTCCCCAAATTTTAATCTGCGATAATGGGACAATTCTGACCGGCAATGTCTTTAAAAATGTCTGTAAGAATTATCAAGTTAAACTTTGGTATACTGCTGTTTACTCTCCACAAGTAAATCCTGTTGAAATAAATCATCAGACTATAGGAAATACTTTAGGAGGTTTCGTAAATGAACATTTATTGGGATTGTACATATAGCAGCAATTCGACAAGCTTATAATAGGGCTAGACATCAAGTTACTGGCTATACTCCAGCCCTTTTAGCTTTTGGACATCATGTACCTCTTTGTGGAAATTATTTATGGTAATATTCCTAATGATCCTACTATTGAAATCTCTCCAAGAGATAAGAATACCTATGCTGAATCTTTTGAAGAGCTTAAGGAAATGTTTGTAGAAGTTAAACCAAAACTTAATATCTCTTATAAAAGAAACGCTAGAGCTTATAATCTAAGGAAGCGTAATATTCAATTTAAAGTTGGCGATAAAGTGTGGAGACGCAACAAAGTATCTAATACTGTAAATAAATTTTCAGCTTCTCTGGCTTATCAATTAAGGAATCTAGACAATACCAATGCCGGTGTTTGGCATATTAAAAATTTGATTGCATGTCACGGTTCTGATGATGATTTGTCTTCAGCCAATTCGGAAGACTAGTTTTGTAACCTGTTATCTCTTAGCTATTAATCTAATAGTTCCTACCTTGTTTGCCTATTATCTATACCTTATATTGTATTTATACGTCTTGAAATACCAACAGTATTGTTCTATTAAATGGCCGCATTTCCTGTACTATCGGAGAGATAGTTCAGTTACTTGCCTAATTGCTATGCTGTAGCAATAGAACCTACCTGACCTACCTTAAATTTATAGTTTAAGATAACCTATATGTGACAGAATCACTTCTGGTTGCCTATTTATTTGTTAGAAAAATAATTTATTTTAATCTATCTAAAGTAGATCTACATATTTACCTTGTGCACAAAATTACCTTATCTACAGATATACCCTGTGCACGAAATTACCTAGTGTAAAAACTATCTTTAGTTTAATTTTTTTCTAATATTTTAAGTATCTTATTACTTACTACTGCGGTATTGGGAATACTACCCTACTGATTTTCCTATATCTAAGATCAGACAAATCTTGAAGCCTTTATAGTCTTAGATTGGTTATCTTATGTATATAGTTTTTTTGCCCATTTTTTTTATGTTTGGGATTCCCTTTATCGGTCTGAAAGTATGTTTGGAACAGGATGGTTTGTACTTTCGCAGAGTGTAAAGTCGATGTACGAGAACGTTCCTTTTCAGAATTTTGCAACTTCGACTTTGCCGGATTCAAATAATATCCTCGAATCTGGACTACAGACAGGCTGGGACTGGCATCCTCCGGAACTCTGCAGACTCTCAGATGCGAGCACTCTTTTTGTACATAGTACTTGGGGGGATTGTCCATAATAGGATACCCCGCTTGCTGTATGCAGCATAGGCGCTACCAGCGGAGTTGATCCTCTTCGCCCGCCTATTACCTTACTTCTTCTGGATCTTATGTGGTATTGGGGCCCATTACATAGCTCTTTCCTATCTTTTACTTTCCTTTTTCTTTAGTCTTAGGTATTTAGTTGAAGATTTAGAATAGTAGCTTTGCTAACTTTTTCCAACACACAAGATTATAAAAAGTTTTAGTGTATCTTCTTTCTACTAATGACTTTAGTTAGATATTGTTACGTACTACTCTGACACATTATATTTAGGACGTAATAGTACCTTTACTAACTAGTTGGTTTTTCTTGCAGTACCCTAGACCTCGGGTCCCTGTATGTTGACATATTTGGATATATTAGAGTCGCGACAAGCCCATCAATGTCATTCTTGAATTTGCGTCTAGGTTATGTTATTTTCATTGGCGTAGTTTGAGTATATTTCTTTATTGAAAATTAGCAACGGAAAATTAATAAGGCCTCCCATCACAGAGGGCCCAATCAAAACCACCTGGGTATTAGATATGTATGTATACCGGGGGCCCAGTAAACTAAATCCAGTATTAAAATCAATATTTTGATTTTATCTTTGTGTTTATCATTCCTTTATTTTAGGTTTTTTTCCTAAAAAAGAAAGTCAAATTTTTTAAAAATATTTATATGTTTAATTATAAAATAAATTTTAATTAGGTAACATCCAATTGTCAATAATTTTTTAACTATTTCCTAAACAAAGTATTATATGATTTTTAATTTTTATCAACTGCTTTGAAAGATTTTAGCCCACAGTACACCGGTCCATTTTTTAAGTGATGAGTAACAGGCTTGCGGGGTTTGCGAAAAGGGCGCGCCGTGTGCTTAGTCGCTAGACCAAAAAATGGTCTCCCCACCACTACTACTACTACTACAGGCTAAATTTTCGTAAATAGCATTCTTTTACACGTTTAACTTTTGCATGTGTGAAAATTATTGAGGGTGATTCCTAACAGTAGCTGTATCCAAAGATTTCATGATATCAAACATGAAAAAACGTGTGTCCTACAAATTAGATGCTTTGACGGCCGCGCCGGGTCTCCCAGACCAAACATGTCAAAATTACGAGATGCAAAAAGTTATAGTAAATAATTAGTAACTGGCTGATTTTTTTTCTGCGGCTTAAAAAAGTTTGTTTAAAAGTAGAAACATTGCGTTCTATTAGGAATCACTTTCAAGAGTTTTCGCAGAGTTGGACGCCTCGGCAAAATGAAACTATCCACAAAAATTTAGCCTGTTGTTTTATATTGACTTTTTTTTTAAATAAAAATAAATTGTTTAATGATGATTTCGTTCATTGTTATTATAATAAATATGATGATAATAAATGTTTTTATTTCTAGAAAAATATAAATTTTATCCAGTGCAAATTATCGTTGTATTTTGTTTCTTATTCGGCGAGAACTTGTCAGTCTTATCAACTTCTCAATATTTTCTGATGGAAATAATTTAATAGATAACAAGTGGTAAAATATGAAATTATTGTTCCTGTTCTTGATAAGAGGCCAAACATGTTTCAATTTCTTGTACTTTAAAACTAAATTGTCGTTTTCTTTTTTGTACAGTTTAATTTTTTCCATATGATCATCGAATTTATGTAAAAAAAGAGTTCCTTTTTTCTAAATTCAGCTGGAATAAATATTAAAGGAACAACTTGCTGCTTAAGTGACACGTAAACTCTAGTTGTGCAAAGTGAGCCTAAAAAAAATTATGTTTTTAAATAACATTAGAAAAATGATTTTTTATACAGAGTATTTCTTTTGAAACATATTACAGGAATTTGTGAGATTTTTTGCAAATGAAATAAAAAACGCTTGGAAAAGTCAATTTTATTTGCTAGGGGAAATTTTCTAAAATTGTTATTAAAGTTACGAGGACGACGAAACAGCCTCTCACATAATATTTGAGTGCCCAGCACTGACCTTCTGAAGAACAAAAATCCTCCTTTAGGAAAACCCTTCCGGAGAGGCAGACTGTCAGAGAAACCTAATAAAGGGGCTGCTACTCTTAACGAGGTCATTAAGCCTCCTAAACTAGGGAAAACCACCTAGCAGGAGACACAATAAGCTGAATAGCTGCAGTGTCGGGGACTCCCAAAACCTATTCTTGCTGGCTATCTACTAATCAATCAATCAATCAACTATTGATTATATAGGCAGTGGCGTATGCAAAAGTGAATCCTGAGGGGGGCTTGAGTGCGGATCGATACGATGAATCGTTGAAAAAGTTGAGCACAAATCGATACATTTTGATCCTGATTTTGGATGAAAATTCATGTTTTAGGGGTGAATATTCAGCGGCTTAGGGGGGGGGGGCTTTAGCCCCCTCTTGCGTACATCACTAGATGAGGAGATGAGTCAAGTGGCACCTTACTAGGGCTTTTATATCTTTATCACTTTAACGCGCTTTGTTTTTCGACAATCGATCAATTTATTTTTGAAATATTTATCATCATCATCAAGTTTGGATCTGTGATAAAAAAACGAATGAACAATTTTCAAAAGCCCTTCAAAAGAAGGCAAGACTCGAATATTATTCCCTATCTATACCACCCTGTATTGAGCGCTTATACAGGATGTGCCAAATAAAAGCAACTGAGAAAATAGTTGCGCTATTCTAAGGCCAATCAGATGCCGTATCAAAATTAAAAATATCTACAGGGGTTTTTAAAATATCGAGCAAAAACTAAAAATTGTGTTTTTTGAAAAATAGAAATATCGCCGCCCTCTTGCTAACAAATTTAATGAAATTTATTAGTTTTGTATAAGCAACTACGGCCAATTGAATGAAGGTATTCTAGTTTTATTAGTTATTTCTTATGACCACCATATTGGATTTATACTTCAATAAATAGACCATAAAAGGAGCTTTTCAACCGTGTATAATAAGCCTATCTTTGGATGATGGAAAATGTGAATTTAATAAAAAAAATAGTTTTTCACTTTCGGGCATCCTCGGAATCTGATGTGATCTTAGAGAGTGCTGGCTAAGGTTACAATTACTAAAAAAATGTTAATAATTATTGTAAATCCAAATTGTTCAAATAGTTAATAGTTAAAATATATCGTTAACAAAATAGACCATTTTTATTTGGTCTACATTTTTAAGTTATTTAAGTGGCTAGTACTGATACCCTTTTTTATAAATATTGTGAAAAGACTATAATCTGTTTGATTCCTATTGTAAAAAGTCATAAAAGTGTAAATTGGTAAAAAGAGAATTAAATAAGATCAATTTTTTGTATCATAACTAACCTCTGAATGAAGGTGAAGGATAGAGGATTGCTATTTTTATCTGCTTGTTTATTAAATGTCTAAAAGTCTATATTAAAAAAAAAACGTAATACTATATTGGGCTAGTGTGTGTTTATTTATTAAAATCCTTTCGACAAAAGCCTTTTGATCGACCTTTGTCTTCCTAAAAACGTGACGTGACGCGAACGTGACGCTAACGTTACGCAAACGTGACGCTACCGTGACGCTAACGTGACGCAAACGAGACGCTAACGTAACGCTAACGTGACGCTAACGTGATACAACCGTGACGCAAACGTGACACAAACGTGACGCTAACGTGACGCTAACGTGACACAAACATGACGCTAACGTGACGCAAACGTGACGCTAACGTGACACAAACGTGACGCTAACGTGACGCAAACGTGACGCTAACGTGACGTAAACGTGACGCTAACGTAACATAAAGTGACACAATACCCATATCACATATTATATCATACATTGGTCACATGTTAGACGTCACAAATAGCTTTAATAATGCCTTTTTAACCAACACTTCGTTAATTTGGCTAGACAGACGCTAACGTGACGCAAACGTGACGCTAACGGGATGCAAACGTGACGCTAACGTGACGCTAACGTGACGCTACCATGACGCAAACGTGACGCTAACGTGACGCAAACGTGACGCAAATTACTATTTAAATAATTTAGGAAAATATAATTTTTCTACTAATTTAATTAAACGAAAGTTTCTACAAGGCTTTGGTTAAAACACAAACTATTGAGAAAAAATGTGATCTACTATATTTCGAAAACCGCATATGTATGCGATTTAAATATTTTAAATGTCAAAACAGTCATTAGCATTATTGGATTCTAACCAAAATCTAATCAGCTCGCTATTTTACCTGAACATTTTCACGGTAAAGCTGTAGTTAGTACTCTCTATATTTTCCTGAATAATATACTAAAAGAAAAAATAATTTCCAATAATCCATAACCATTATTCTACACAAGAAAGTGAGCTGTAAGTCAAATAAACCTTGAATAGTTTGGTACATCCTGTATATTTAATAGAAAAGTATATCACTTGATGTTTTTAATACCATTTCCTGATTCACATGAGTGTTTTACAATGATAAAAATTTTAGAAGTGTAGGAGGGGTATAAGATGTAAAAGCTTATACAATACAAGAACCATTTGTCGACTGCCTTTTGTAATTACTAGATTACTACAAATTAATTCTAGTGTATGTAGTTATTAATAATCTAAATTTTTATAAAACCTCAAATTATGTCTTAAGAGAAACAACAAAAAGTTAGTGGTGTGATTGTTCCCGCAAGCCATGAAACTATTTTTTAGTTGATATGGAATATAAAGGAAAAAGCAGTTGATCAATGTAAATTTTCGTTTAAATTGTCTTTTTGACTCAACCAACTTTACAGAAGCAAGATTATGAGAGCTTTAGCAACGCCTAATTTTGAAATCCTTCTCACAACCGATATGGCATCCATTCTAGATGATATAAAAAGGTAAATAATAACAAAATTAAATTAGAAAAATTACTTGAATTCTAAAATTATGTGCATGTTCTTTTTCTTTTAAATAAAAATTATTTTCATTTTGTTGCAGATCGAAGATTTTTTAATACTCTTCCGCAGCAACACATTTAGTCGATTAACTCGTGGTTTTGGAACCTACATTTCACTTCGTTTGTTGTTATTATGAAAAGGTATAATTAATATTAATAATGATATCTCATGTTTAAATCACTTTTCATCGAAAACATTTAAGGTACATATTGAAAATTGTTCTCTTTTTCACCGCAAAGATTATCGTACCTGAAGATTCAAAACTCTATTATGAGATTTAATTCGTTCAAGCATTTATTATGAGACCATTTGTAAATAACTTTCAATTTGAAAAACATAAGTTATACAGTGTGATATACAAAATAGCTTGTTTTTTTGATGAATCTGTATGTGGTTTCTTGATCAACTTAAAAATAATATGCAAACATTTCATTGATATTAAAACAACAATTATTAAACACAAAAATTACCTCATATGTATCTTGATACTTTTAAAAATTAGATTACCGCTTTTAACAGATATAGATCAAATTTTGTTTTTGGAAAAAATGTATTCGAGGCAGAATATCACACTTCTGCTATCGATCTAGCAAGTGTAATAACTCTTTTTATCCACTAAAGATAGTTCAGAACCGGCGGCATATTTGGCTTATTGAGTATACTTACAACCTTTACGGGTTAGCCAAATGCACTACCATATAAAGATTGTGTTTGGTTAAATCAACACGAAATCGATAAATTTTTATTTTTTGCTTTTTTCGGGAAATTCCTCTGGCTAATAAGCTTTTGCTGTTTTGCGGAGAAGACAATGACACAGAAATAACTTTGGAAGTAGATTTGGAATATCTTGACTCTCTTTATAACAAACACAAATATTAATATTTTTGTCCTTTAGAAGAAAATGTACAAAACTATGTTGCACTTTAATTAATAAAGATAAGTTTGTTATTCCCTTTAAAAATCTTTACCAATGGCTTAAAAAGTATTGGTCTTTAAAAATTTTCTTTTATAGTTTGGTCAAAAATGTAAAAATTATTTTAAATAATATTCTTTAAGCTTATTATTAATGTAAATTTCAACAAACCCGTAGAAATGGATTGAAAAGCTGAACATTGTTTGGCTAACTATTGAAAATCTGAGCGTAAACTTATTTCTAAGGCCTGAATTTCAAAATATTATTGTCTTCAATTCTATTGAATTTTATAAAACCAATCTTTTGAGCTTATCAATTTTGCAAATAACTTAAGTTTCAGAAATATTCTATTGTTTTTATACTTTCTGAAATTAAACTAACGTTTAAGAAGAAGATTGATAAATATTTTTCGACATTTTTTTTTTCAGAGCGCCGTAATCTGTTTCTTATTCTATTAATACCTACTTGTTATTTACTTTGCAAAAACATGTTTCGTATTATTAATTTTTGATTGTATTTTATAGAAAATAGGTATACTTACATTTATTTTTATCCTTATCATGAATTATTTTTTATAGGGCGCTCTTAAAGTTTAAAGTACATTTATGCAATAATTGTTGATGTATATTTTTTTTATATCAATAAAAGACGTTTCATTTATTCATTCATTCATAATACTATGGCAACGATTTTGAAGCATGGTTTTCCTTGTTTTGACTATTCTTCAATAGTTTTCGCGGGTATCATTGGTGCACCAAAAAATTATAGCACAACCGATTTTTCTTCGAGGAAAATTACGGTAACGAATTTATTTGTGAAATTTTTTTATTAATGGTTCTGCAGTAGGGGGCCTCTACTAAAGCTAGTAGACAAAAGAATACCGCTGCTCTGTAGTTTGATGGATGGGGTAAAAGTCTCCCTAATTGACCCTCATGATGTCATAACCTTCAGTTGATGTCATGAGATTCTTTAAGCTTATTATTAATGTAAATTTCAACAAACCCATAGAAATGGATTGAAAAGCTGAACATTGTTTGGCTAACTATTGAAAATTTGAGCGTAAACTTATTTCTAAGACCTGAATTTCAAAATATTATTGTCTTCAATTCTATTGAATTTTACAAAACCAATCTTTTGAGCTTCTCAATTTTGCAAATAACTTAAGTTTTAGAAATATTCTATTGTTTTTATACTTTCTGGAATTAAACTTACGTTTAAGAAGAAGATTGATAAATATTTTTCGACATTTTTTTTCAGAGCGCCGTAATCTATTTCTTATTTTACCAATTTTTATTTACATTGCAAAATATTTTTCGTATTATTAATTTTTGATTTCATTTTATAGAAAATAGGTATACTTATATATATTTTTATCCTTATCATGAATTATTTTTTATAGGGCACTCTTAAAGTTTAAAGTACATTTCTGTAATACCATGGCAACGATTTTGAAGCATGGTTTTCCTTGTTTTGACTATTATTCAATATTTTTCGCGGGTATCATTGGTGCACCAAAAAATTATAGCACAACCGATTTTTCTTCGAGGAAAATTACGGTAACGAATTTATTTGTGAAATTTTTTATTAATAGTTCTGCAGTAGGGGGCCTCTACTAAGGCTAGTAGATAAAAAAATACCGCTGCTCCGTGGTTTCATGGATGGGGTAAAAGTCTTCCTAATTGACCCTCATAATGTCATAACCTTCAGTTGATGTCATGAGTATTGTGTGTTGTCACAGTTGGGTCGGATTGGGCTGGTGATGTGTGGACTTCGCTTATTAATTGGTTCTTCTGATTTCTATATCAAACTTTTGCATTTCTCTATCATTTGAATTTCGAGTAATTTGATATGTTTCACATAACAGAAGGTCTTTAAAAATGTCAATAAGGGTAAGGTACCATCTCTACAGATGCTTCTTTTTGGTACCTTTTTTGATTGCAAAGGGATCTGTTCCAACCTTCTTTGGGTTGGATAACATTTTAGTATCACTTTAATGAATTTGCCTTGACGTAATATTATTTTCTACTATTTTATATAATTCTGTTTCTATTCTGCTCTTAATAAAAATGATAAATAGAATTCATCTTTTCACCCAAGGGTCATTAGTGATACCTACTTAGGTAGTGTTTTCAATGCATTTTCGTTTTCTCAAGAATATAGATATTTACCAATTGCAGATACGTTCTTATAACCTGTGCTCGCTGTTGAGGGCTAACCCTAGGATATTTTGTCACGTCTTTTATGACTTAGAAGCAAATTCTGATTTAAAATCATCCCAGCGGACTCGATCACTGACAGTTTTCTGTCTTGACAAAAGATCTGAGCGTTGTTTTTGGGTCGTTTTAATCTGGACAATTATACCTTTAAAACCGTCTACGCTTATTAATTGGTTCTTCTGGGAGGTTTGCCGTCGTTTCATCTTTACTTTTTTAAGATATCTATACATTTATAATCATCAGAAAGCCATCTCCGCTTATTAATTGGTTCTTCTGGTGGGTTTTCCGTCGTTTCATCTTTAGTTTGTTACGATTTCTATACATTTATAATCATCAGAAAGCCATCTTCGCTTAATAATTGGTTCTTCTGGTGGGTTTTCCGCCGTTTCATCTTTAGTTTGTTTCGATTTCTATACATTTATAATCATCAGAAAGCCATCTTCGCTTATTAATTGGTTCTTCTGGTGGGTTTTCGGCTGTTTCATCTTTACTTTGTTACAATCTCTAAAGATTTGCATACGCAAAAAGTTATCCACTGCTCTGTATTTAGAGTGATATTTCTCTTTCCTCGGAACATTAATAAGATGCTCTACTACAAAGTATTCAGTATAATTAGGATAAAGTAAATGAAATTATTCATTTGTTTTTGTTGCAATCAAAGCATGTAGTAGTGCAATGTAGCAAGCTGGAACTTCGAAAATTTACCGTCTTTCTTCTCTTCTAAACTGTGTACTGATCTCAGTTGTTTCTTATATATTCTATATTATTAAAACTTTTTTAAAACTGTTTTTCTTTTTGAAAAATGGAAAAATTGTCATCTTTTAACAAATTGTATAATTTGATAGTTTTGCATTAGCGGCTACCGCCAATTACACAAGGGCGCACCCAGGAGGGGGCCTCGAGGCCCGGGCCCCCCCCAAGCCTAGATTTTTTTTAGATATTTTCCACATATTTCATGAATAAAAGCAAAAAATAGCACGAAATACGATATGATGGGGTCTCGGCCCCCCCAAGACAAATTCATGGGTACGCTACTGAATTACATAAGGATAAGAATTTTCTTCTATTTTTTTAAAGATATCGTTTTCGAAATCCCCAAAGTATTTAGCATAATTAGGGTGAAGAAAATCTGCAGTATCTGTAATTTCTCTCTTGAAAATATTTCCTTTCTTAGACGTTCTTGCGTCTGGTATTCAGAGAATAATGATTTCATTGCTAAATCTTATGTATTTGTAGATGCTGTCACTAAAGATCGTTAGTTTATTATGATAGCTCTACACAAATCTAAGAAAAATACTTACATTGCTGACGTTATCTCTGTCACTTCCGCCGTTATCGTCATTATCGCTACCGTGAACTAATTTTCATAAAATGTTCAGGTAGAATAGCGAGCTGATTAGATTTTGGTTAGAATCCAATAATTCTAATGACTGTTTTGGCATTTAAAATATTTAAATCGCATCAATATACGGTTTTCGAAATATAGTAGATCACATTTTTCTCAATAATTTGTGTTTCAACCAAAGCCTTATAGAAACTTTCGTTTCTGAGATATTTACAAAAATTATAAAATAAAATTAAATTAGTAGAAAAATGGTCTTTCCCTAAATTATTTTACTAGTAATTTGCGTTACGTTAGCGTCACGTTTGCGTCACGTTAGCGTCACGTTAGCGTCACGTTAACGCTACGCCCTCGAGATGATAGCAGCTTCACGATTATATAACGCTGCTTATTCTTTTTAGCAGTATTTTTCATAATGTGGGCTTGATTAAGTTGTGTTTATCTACTAGACCTCCCCCAATATCTTCCACTCTTCTCTGTCTGTCGCCGTGTTCATCCATCTAGTTCGCGCATGTTTCTTCAAATCGGCCACCAATCAGATTTGTTCCATCGGTCGTCTTTTTGTCTAATATTATGACTGGCAAATTTCTATTTTAATTTTGCTACCTTTCCTTTTCTCCTTTAAGATCAACTTGTGCCTGCAGGTATTTAAGTTGCTATACATTGCTATAACTTATTTTGTGTAGTTTTATTTTAGTCTCGGTATGGTCACCCACTTTTTTTAATGTCATCTTAAAATTGCCTAAACTCGTCTGGAATACTTATTTTAAGCCATGGGGTACTGCCTAACAACGTACTGTTTCTTTATAATCTACGTTTTGTAGCAAAATTAGGTGACATTAAAATAGTGGGCGAGTGTACTCATTTTTGTTTTCTTTAATAAGTTTTCTTATTTTCTGATTTGAGAGTTTTAGTAACATTTAGATATTAAACCTTTTATTGTTAAACCATATTCCTCTTAAAGTTTGGTAATGCGATACATTCCTTTGGGGGTATGATAAGGATAAAGAAATTCAAGGAACCCTAGAAGACGCATTCCCATTATTTAATAGGCAAATTCATTCATCATGCATGAAATCTCAGAAAATTTCGCCGAATCCTCGCAGGCAACACTGTAAGAGGTATAAAAGAGAAATCGTTGAAAAAACCATGGGCGTGCAGATTTTGTTGAAAATAAAATAAATATATTATAGACATTTTCCTATAAAATTTTTGCACCCAAAATTATAAAATTTAAATAAGTGTAAAATATTACCGGTACAGCTTTGACAGCCATTCTATTTTTACAGAATTAATTTTTTTATCGATTTATAATATTAGAAATCAATAACTTATTTACAGCTGGTAATATCCGTAGTTTTGATTTTTATTATTTTTCCCTAAAGATAAGAAATCTACTTTATATTATTTTTTTCTGGATATAGAAAAGTGTTACTTTAATCCCTAAAATTTAAAACACAGGTAAAAGTGTTTCTTTTTATTTCAAATTGTCAAAGGTGTTTTTTTAGCTTTTTACTCTTTCACCTTGGTAATACATTGTTCTTAGTAAATTTTTTACAGTAAGTAGCTTTGTTCTGTTAAAAAAAATTAAAAAACTCCGAATTATATACTCAGACCTTGAGATATTTATCAAAATTTATGCATCAGGATTTAAAGAGTCTATTTGATCCCCTAGTCTACAGGGTGCATTTTCGACACTTTTGGGTGTTTTCGGTTTCTATGTTTATAATATTGATATGCGAGGTTTACTATCATTATTCTCTTCAAATTAAAGCACACTAAGGTGTAGTCGTTTTTTCTTCAATCTTCTCTAGAAGTTCCCGAAACCACCCAAATGATAAAAATGGGACAGCCTTTATTTATAATATAGATTTTTTTGTTATATTTTATCAGCAAAATTCTTGCCTCGAAATAAAAAGCACTCATTGGTTTATTTTACCAAAATCCATTCATTAGTTTATTAAACTCTAGCAATTAGTTTTTTTAGAAAATATTTGGTATGAGTCTGTGTTTTTTTACATTTGCAAATGTTAAAAAATATGACTTATTCAGTTTTATCAACAAAATACTTTTGATTTCCATAAAACAATCTATTTAATTTTTATTTACCAAATAAAATAAAAATTAAAAAATATTATTTATAATTAAGTGATTATTATACAGGGTGTCCCATAACTTAGGCGCCATAGTGCAGCAGGTGATAGAGGAGGTTATTTCCAAGAAAAAAGTTTATATAACATGGGGTCGACATTCATCTGTTTTTAAGATATAGGATTTTTAAAGAGGAGTGGGTTATACAAAAAAAATCTGTCACAGCCAGCTGAATACTCAGCTAATTGTGATTAAAAAATGTGGTACTCCTTTTTTAATAATATTACAAGTGGAGGAGGTACGGGCTGTCAAAATAACCTCGAAAATGTATAAAAAATAATAATTTTTTTAAAATTAATTTTTGCTTTCTCTTTTAAAAAATATCAATAATATTTCATTATTACGTATCGCTAGAGACTTGCTTTTATTAACAAAAAATATTTAAAAAACATTGCATTTAATATGGCATTCATAAAAGTTCATACCAAAAAAATAGTATTTTCTAAAAAAATTGACTGACTAACTTTTTTCAAATTAATTTTTTTAAATTAATTTCAATTTACTGCTTTTGTTCTAATACAAGACTACCCAATTTCTTATTTTTACTGCGTTTTTTTAAAAAGTTATTATCACAAAAGTTTAAAAAATTGCCAACAACAAGTTTTTGATCAGACATGACCTCTTTCACTTGTTGGCCTATGGCCCCTAAGTAATGGGACACCCTATATATACAAACATTATTAAATTTGGCAAATATAAGAATTAAGAACAATATTTTAATCCATTTGACTCAAGGCTCTCTTTTAATTAATCACCAGGGACTATGCAGTAAGTAAGTGAAAAGGAAGTTAAAACTCTTTTTTTTCTGTGTAAAAGTAGGTACTACCTTTTTTCTTCTTATAGTTATATTTGTTAATTCTGACTACTTTTTTACATCATTATATGATGATCGAACATCAAAAACAACCAGTGATAATATATTATGTATACTTTATAATAAAAAGAGATAGTTGAATATTTAACTACTAACCACTAGTAGTAAGTAGTTTTCTTAATTTGAACTAGTCTTTAACACCTGACCTTGGGCAAGGCATTTCGTACAAGATAGTGCCTACTAGGTGCTAAACGAACAAACTTATTAAGGCCAATAATCTCCCTCCAAAGCTCTCTCTTGTTTGGATCAGTGGGGATCTAGTAAACTCATAAATTTGAATATTTTTAAAATGTTTAATAACTGTACAGTAGCATGACATAACATAACATTACAGAGTGAAAATGGTTGTTTACATAAGAAATATATTTTTTAGAGTTATATATTATTGCCAGAATAAATTAAGAAACTTTTCCAAAAAAACCCAAACACTAGAGGTGGGAAAATAAGGGAATTTGCAACAATAAATAATGTTTCTTAAAACTTCTTTGTAAAATAAATCGCTAATATTTTGTAAAAAAAGTTATAAACCACACCACTGTGTTACCAAATCGTAAACAATATGACGGTTTCTAGAAGAGATTCAAACTTACCGGTGAAATGATAAATCCAGCCACTTCTCTTCACTTTTCTCACACAGAATGCACTTCTTAGGCATTTTTAAAGTTATTTAATAAAAAAAAATCTTAATTTTGTGATAAATATTGCAAAAAAACGACAAAAACGCACGTTTATTCGGATAACCTCTCAAAGGCAACAATAAATGATGCAAGGGTGACGTTTGGTCTACATGGTTGCCGCTATTAATTGTTTTTCTGAAAAATAGCGAACAAAAATCAGTTTTTTGCATATTACGCGAGAACGATAAGTCGTAGGGCAAAATTTAATGTATGAGAAATATTACCCATAGGATTCCCTACAATCGGTCTCCATAGTCTATAGGTCTACAACCACACGTTTAGAAGAAAATTTGAAAAAATTATGTTTTTTGCAATTTATGCAAAAACGGTAAGTCATAAAAAAAAAACTTTATTGACATAAAATGATCAAGACACAATTCTCTACAATGCGACAATGACAATTTACAGCTCTACAACCACATGTGTTGAAGACAGAGGGTGCCGAAAATGCCCATTATATACTTTTTTGCGTTTTACGCAAAAACCATAAGTCATAGAGCTGTGACTCACATAGGTGAATTGTAGAGAATGGCGTCCTGGAGATTTCTTGTCTATAATGTGTTTTCCTAGGACCTACCGTTTTTCCATAAAATAAAATAATAATTTTTGCAAATTTGGCGCCCTATATGTTCTACACGTAGTTGTAAACCTGTGGCACAAAAGGAAAGAATGTAGAAAATTGTGTCCTTTAACATTTTATGTTTATAAAGTTTCTTTCTACGACTAAAAAAACACAATTTTTGACAAGT
Source organism: Aspidapion aeneum (assembly GCA_963576565.1). NCBI lineage: Eukaryota > Metazoa > Arthropoda > Insecta > Coleoptera > Brentidae > Aspidapion > Aspidapion aeneum. The sequence goes on along the minus strand of OY755043.1, from coordinate 79,810,040 downwards.
AACCTGCCATTTACCTTCTAAACATGTCGTTGTAGACCTATAGACTATGGAGATTGATTGTAAAGACTCGTATGGGTAATATTTCTCTTTAAAAAAATTCTTCTCTACGACTTACCGTTTTTGCGTAAAATGCAAAAAACTGATTTTTGTCATTTTTGGTGCCCTCTTCTATACATGTAAGTCTAGAGCTATAACCTTTAAGAAAAATTGTAAAGGAATTTTTGAAGTGTAAACTTCTTTAGGCGCGTTTAGTAGTTTATGTGGGTACTGAATTGAACTGAGCCGTCAGACTCGGCTATGTAACGCTCATTCGGGTGAAGTCGGCTCGAGTCGACTAACTGTGAGAGGAACATTCAGCGAGCAACATGATGATGCAGATGAAGGCCAGTATTATTAATTTCGCCTTGTTAAAGTTTACACTTCTACCATGTGGTCTTAAGCACACACAATTTTTTTTGTCAACAAAGGTTTTCTCTGCGACGTTCCATTTTCGCGTAAAATCACATCAAAACGCTTTTTTTTTCCAGAGTTGCCCAGGAGAGGGTTGTAGACTAATTTTTATATATATATATATATATATATATATATATATATATATAGTATATAAAGAAAAGGTTTTTGTAACTTTCGTGATCAAAACATTTAACTTAAATTTATTTGGACTAAAAGCAAGAGTTATTTTTGTACCGAAAACATTTGTAGTGAGAACAATAATTAATAGTTAAAAGTGCAGTTTAGTCAACTGGTTTTAATAACTTAATACCACCTAGGAAGACAAAACTAATAAACTATTTATGAACTCTAACCTCACACCAAAGAAATTTAATTAAACTTACTTTCAGTTGATCAGTTGAACGTTTTTCACACTTAAATGGAGTCCCGTTTTTTTCAGAAAACCGAAAACCAAATCAATATTTTAAACTGCGCATTCGCTACCGTACTTTTTCTTCTCACATAAGAGGTGCGCATGTGCAGTTTAAAAAAATAATTTTGCATTACATGATATCGCCGCTAGTTATTTTGTGTTCCTGCAAAAAACAAGCTCAAGTTGGTTGACTGCACAAAAATTGCAATTTTGTGCTAATCGTTGTACGTTCTATAAAAATCGACAATCAACAATCTTCGAAAAAAACCAACTTTAGCTGATTATTTCTAATTTATACTTTCCTTTTAACTCAAAATAGATAAGGACTTAAACCGCCACATAGATCTATAACAACAGGGACTTAAAAGCAAATGTTTTATGATTTTTGTTAAGTTTAGGTACCTATGTAAACAAAAATTTACCGATTGATTATTGGATAACATATTCTAACTTAAAAAAAAAAACTTTTTTTCAAACATTCGTATACATATGTGCATATAGGCACACAGACAGACATGCATACATACATATCTAGAGGTTATACTTACAACCTAGAATTAAATTGTATAGAAAAACATTATTAATGATAAGATCTCAAAAAAAAATCAATGAAAACAATCCTTTTCTCACATAGGATGGTAAACATATTCTATTACAGATACATGTATAGCAATCCAAAACGTAAGCCGAATTCAAAAACAAAATATTTTTTTGATTTTTATTAGTTACCATTTTACTTATGTACCTACATCAAAATTACAAGTTATAAAAGTACTGGCAACATTGTTGCGAATTTGAAAGGAATCCCCAGTATAATACTTTTTGTGTCTGATGAAGTTTAGGATTTCTATACGGGGTCTACCTTTAGTTGAATGTTTTTGGATAAGGATAATAATATTTTGAAATTCAGGTCTTAGAAATAAGTTTACGCTCAGATTTTCAATAGTTAGCCAAACAATGTTCAGCTTTTCAATCCATTTCTATGGGTTTGTTAAAATTTACATTTTTTTTTAAAATAATTTTCAAATTTTTTTGACCAAACTATAAAAAAGAAAATTTTGAAAGACCAATACTTTTTTAAGCCATTGGTAAAGATTTTTAAAGGTAATATAAAAAATATACTTATGGATCTATAGGTAAATTTAGTGGGAATAAGGACACTGTTGTTCTGGTAAATATACGTTTTAATCCATCGGTAACGTTTCGACAATGGTTTTTGTCTTCATCAGACCTTCAGACTAGACCGTACATAGGAACAATAGTCTGAAGGTCTGATGAAGACAAAAACTATTCTCGAAACGTTACCGATGGATTAAAACGTATATTTACCAGAACAACAGTGTCCTTATTCCCACTAAATTTACCTATAGTTGCATTGCAAGGACGTGATACTTGTTTTATTTTTTTAGTCCTACGTTTGTAGAAAAATTGGTGACATTAAAATAGTGGGCGAGTGTACTAATTTTTGTTTTTTGAGCTTTAATTAGTTTTCTTATTTTCTGATTTGCGAGTTTTAGTAACATTTAGATATTAAACCTTTTATTGTTAAACCATATTCCTCTTTAAGTTTGGTAATTCGATACATTCCTTTGGGGGTATGATAAGGACAATAATATTTTGAAATTCAGGTCTTAGAAATAAGTTCACGCTCAGATTTGCAATAGTTAGCCAAACAGTGTTCAGCTTTTTAATCAATTTCTATGGGTTTGTTAAAATTGACATTAATAATAAGCTAAAAGAATATTTTAAAAAATAATTTTTACATTTTTGACCAAACCATAAAAAGAAAATTTTTAAAGACCAATACTTTTTAAGCCATTGGTAAAGATTTTTAAAGGTAATATAATAAATATACTTATGGATATTATTCTAGTTACTTGTTTTATTTTTATATTCATAAAACAAAAAAAATATATTCCACTTCATGCTGGCGGCTACATTAACTAAAAAGTCGTCAACTATATTATTAGGGACTTATTGGAATAAAACCTAACCTTATTTTAGAGTCGACGTTATTCTGACACATTTACACAGAAAACTAACAGGTGACCTCTCAAAATTGACAAATTTAATAATAAAGTCGCTAACTTTCATTTAATAAATACCGACACTAATAAATTCGGTTCTTAAATACACAGAGGCCAAATTTTGAAAAAAAAACACACATCCTGCTACCACGCCTCTTAATATTTGAAACTCCCATCCCCGCATCCCCCCCCTCCTTATTACCTAACACAAGCCTCTGAATATTTGAAACCCCCATTTCGCAAATGTGCAGTTTTCTGACGTTTACTGTTTTCACTGCATTCTGTAAACTCTGTTAGAAGACGACATTCTAGCAGCTTTTTTCCATTTCTCTTTAAACTATAACGTACATTGTGACACTTTTGGTCTGAATTTAAAGACGGACATGCTTTTACTTTTATCGAAATATCATGACGGCTGATTTCAAAATAATCCACATATTATTTTTTTTATTTAAATAAAAAATTTTCGACCCTAATATTTCTAAATTCTGTCTAAAATATAACAAACTTCTTTTCTCCTGTCATTTTTAGCGCACAATATACTAAACTATAATTAATTATTATCTATAGTGATCCTACTGAAAGCTACAAGAACAAAAAAATAATATATCTTTGCTTTTGTGAAAAATAATTTGAAGCATTTTTGGATTTTGCCTTTTTGTCTGTATGTATGCCTATATGTTTATATAACTGTAACAAAAGCTTATAACTCAAAACATATTTATTAAATTTTTTTAGGAAATTAATAAATAGTTGCGGAGAAAATAAGTACTTATTTTTTATTCCAATTCTGATTTTAATCTTTTAACCTTAAATGCCCAAGAATTAGCAGAATATGATTTTAAAATGTGTTTTTTAACTAGGCAAAATTGTTAATAAACCAAAAGAGAGTGATATTTTTTTATTAAATTTAAATTAGTGTGTGAGACATTTAGACAGAAATGTGGCTTGTTAAAATGTCACACAATGTACAAATGCTTCAAACTCTGGAAATCGTTTTCTTGAGTTAAACCGCAAAATACCGCAAAAAATGCTTCTACCACATTAAAGATGAGGTTTTGTAGAAAAGGAAGTAATGAAAGTTTGTGATGGATTCGAATGGATCCTTAACTTTTGAGCCAGCTGAAACTACAGTTTTAAAACAAAACTCAATTTCTGTTACGTTTTGATTAGAATTTAATTATCTAAATAATATTAAAAAGTAAACTAAATAAATTTATACTAAACAAATCTATACTTACCGTAGTTAGTGCTAGCCATTAACTTTTTAGTTCTTAGAAATTCTGTCACAGAGAAAATGACCTTTGAAGTTACCAAATATTTTACTTTAAAGAATGCATATGTAACACAATTTAAATGACGTTACCTTTGACAAGCGCTATCAATTGTTTTGTTGTATGCACTTTTTCATGGATGCCTTAAATAAAGAAAGAGATGCAAGGAGGATAATTTTTAAGCGTTTTTTTTCACTTAAATTTCATATCCTGAGTTTCATATTTTCGGTAACTTTTATGGGTGCCGGCCCCTCTGTGCGCCGTCGGGCTGGTGACATTTGACAGATTTAATTTGACAGACATTTCAGACGTTTGACAACTGGCATTTGACAATTTAACACTGACATTTGACAGTTGCCACTTGACTTAGATCATCACCCTGCCACCGAGGCATCCTGCTACCACGCCTCTTAATATTTGAAACCCCGATCCCGCCCCATCCCCGCACACAAAAAATACATACTCTTTTACCCGTCTACCAACATACTGATAATATAACACTCTATTTTTCCTAACCTACTTTCCAAACTCCAATTTTTAATACCTACTACAAAAAAACATATCGTACTATTGGGCTCTGTATGTAAAACACGCCCGCCAATAACCTGATAATATAATACACCACTTCTTATCGCTCAGCAAAAGCGCTTTATTCTCGTTTGTTTGCGTGTGACCTTGACTGGTGCAATTTCTGCTAACTTCAACCTTAGCGTTTTCTTATGGGAATTAACATAGGAAATTCTGCAGAACTCTTGCTGCCTATCTACTGGTCTTCCTCAAAACCTTTCCTCACAGAGTGTCAGCCACATGTACTCGGTCATAAGTTGCCTTTAGTGGACCTTTTCTACGCCTATAGTTGTCTTAGATGTCCTCCTCCTTTTTCGACTAAGATGGTTTGCCACCTGCACTGTGACTACTGGTCCGGCAGATGCCTGAATTTGCCCGAAGGAGCCCTAACTTGCCTCACCTTCCTTTTGGCGCAAGGGCATTAATGGTTGTAGCAGCACTCAGGTGGGATTACTCCACTTCTGGTTTTTTATTAAAAGATAATTTCACCCCAATACTTAATTTAGATTTATTATTATATATTTCAGATACTCGGTATCGGTCAATAAAAGTCTATTTTCTTGTGACGTTTTAATTTATTCAACCATCATCAGACAATCCAAAATTGATAAGTTCTACACTTAAAATTTATATATATAAAATTTATGGTACAACAAACATATGGATACGGAAAACCTAAGTAATATTTATCAAAACTTAATTACACAAAATAAAAATTAAAAGAAAAACAAATATTTAAAAAATATATACCTAAAAATAATTAAACAATCTATAAATTGCTTACCAAACCAGTATAAAATGGTCGAACAAGGGCAAATTCAGGCAACTGCCGGACAGGTAGTCACAGTGCAGGTGGCAAACCATCTTAGTCGAAAAAGAAGGAGGACATCTAAGACAACTATAGGCGTAGAGAAGGTCCAGTAAAGGCAACTTATGACTGAGTACATGCGGCTGGCTCTCTGTGAGGAAAGGTTTTGAGGAAGACCTGAACGAAAAACCCCCTTGCCCAGGGGCTAGTAGAAATGAATCCATGCATTTCTCAAACATGATGTAGTGTAGATCAAATACCAGCTATTCATTACATTATTTTTAGCTTATTCACTCTTTTAGCCATAATTAATTGACGGTAAAAATCACAAGTAAAAATCAGTCTGGCCACAGGCAGTATTGTCAAATAGAACCAACACTTTTGTTCAGAGAATAAAACTGGTTGGGGCTATTCATGGACAGAAATAATTCAGATTCGGATCACGTGTCCCAAAGAAAGTGTAAGTAGTAAGAGCACTTACTACTATAAATTATATAAGAATAAAGAACTTAAGTATTAAATTCCTCTATCATAAATTGGAAAGCGAACTCCAATTATACGGACGAAAAATCATGTTATCAGGCATAAAGTTTTGTAGATGCAAACAGGCATTAAGAGTCTGGTGCAAACAGGCGTTACAAGTACGGCGCAACCAGGCAGCTAAATCTATGCTATGCTGACCAAGTAAGAATTTGCTGTCGAGTCGCAAATTGAAATAAAAACAAAACAGAGTACATAACCTCACAAAAATAAAATAAATATTCTTTTATTTGATTTGCTTAAGGTTTGGAGCATTTTTCATTTGATGAGTAATGCAGTGAAATAAAAATGCTACACTACCTCTCTTCGGGGAAAATAAAAGAATAAAGAAGTTATTTTTTTATTTTAATCCTTAATTACGGAAAAAAACTTTATACAATATGCTTAATTTAAAGCAAGGCTATAAGCTTATTTTACCTAGAGAAATATTTAGACTATTGGCATTTGTTTACAGTACTATATCTGCGCGTATCACACGTCCTTTCGGAGACAAAACTTGGAAAGGTCAAAATTTGTAAAGGTCGAAGTTTGTAAAGGTCAAAAAATCAGTAAGGTCTAGGTAGAGTCCCTGTATTTTGACATATTTGGATATATTAGAGTCGCGACAAGCCCATCAATGTCTTTTAAAATAAAAGGACAAAATATCGGAAGTCTATACCCTAACAATTGTTAGAAAGAGATCGTATACGCGCTCTTTATCTTACAACGAATGGCCGTAATTTAATTAAGGCGACAAATTCGATTCAGCCAATTTGTTACGCAAAAGACAATAAGGCAAAATATTTAAATATCAGTCAATAGGTGACACTACATAATAGAGTACTGGGGACACCTATTCGGTTTCCAAATTGTGGGCCTTACTAAAATTTTAGGGATGACAAAGAAACAACACATTTTGAGTTTGACACTGACGTTAATTTTTGCCTAAAAACACGTTAGTAACCATTGCTAGTAATATTGAGTAATTATTTACCTTTTTATTTATATTACACAATTTTTACCCTACACCCTGCAAGGAAGAGGAGAGGGGATTTAGCTAAAATAAATTGGTAAATATGTGTTAAATATATGTACAAACCTTCAAGTTTATGTGATAAATACTCTTAAAGATATTAACTTTTTTCCGAAATTTAACCGTTTTAAACCACTGTGCGCTATGGCCAGCCCACAAAAAAAAAATAATAGAATTAATACTACAGATAATATAAAATTTTTAGGACTTAACATAGACGAAAATTTAAAATTTCAAAACCATATTCATAATTTAAATAAAAAATTAAGTTCGGGTTGTTATTGTGTAAAAATTATTACAAATGAATTAGGTAAATCAATAGGCAGAAATGTATACTTTTCTTTAATTGAATCAAACTTACGATATGGCATTCCTTTCTGGGGTACATGTTCAATGTATTTATTTAGATCAGTGTTTATTCTTCAAAAAAGAGCAATTAGGTATTTATGCAATGTAAATTCTAGATATCACTGCAAAGACTTGTTTATCAAAAATAATATTTTGACTCTTCCTTGTTTATATATTCTTGAAACAATTTGTCTGATAAATAAACATCTAAATTACTTTGAAATAAACCAAAATACTTATTCAACGAGACAAGTTAATAATCTTACATTACCTATACCACATTCATTTTTATTTAAAAAATCCATAATTTATAACGGTATAAAATTGTATAATAATTTGCCAAACAATATAAAACTTAATAATAACTATAACATATTTAGAAATAAGTGCAAGGATTTTCTTATCACTAAAGCTTTTTATTCAATTAACGAATTTCTTGATCAGTTACAATTAAGGAATAATTTTAAACTTAAAATTCTCAATTATTATAAAAGTAAATTTAAAAAAAATATATATATATATATATATATATATATATACAAACAACATAATTAAACCATTTATTGGATGGATTTATATATTTTATATTTTTTAAATGATTTTTTCTATTATTATTATTAGTTATGTATTTGCTTTGTCTACAAAGTTTTATACTTTATATAAGACAATAAAGCTTGATTTGATTTTGTAAATAGAAAAAATTGTATGTCTTTAAATACATACTTATAATCATTTAACTTTTATTAACTTATATTAAACGACATTTAATTTTTTCAAAATATCTGAAAATGTGAATATCCGGGTCACGTAATCTTAGTTAAATTTTCTCAATCGAATTGACTTGCCCCCGGTATATGGGGGTGGCGCTTCAGTCAGGAGGTTGATGCTACCCCCATATACCGGGGGCAAGTCAATTTGATTGAGAAAATTTTACTAAGATCACGTGAGCCGGATTTTCACATTATTTTCAGATATTTTAAATAAATAAAATGTCTTTAAATATAAGTTAAATGATTATATTTATTTGTATTTAAAGACATACAATTTTTTCTACTTACAAAACGTGATTTTAAGGGCTGGCAATAGCGTAACAAACAAAATCACGGGTTTACGAACCAATTTATAAGATAGTTTTTGATAATTAGTATATTGCTCAGTTAACAGAAGCTTGTGCTCAACTTCGCTGAGTTGAAAATAAAGCCCTTTCCATTTATTTATTTATTTATTACATAGCAAGAGAAGAAAGTGACAAATTTTACACGAGCATGAGAAAGTTACTTTCTGTCGAGTTATGGACGCTATTTTTCCAACGAAAACTGTTGAACTATACTAATTTTTGTAAAAATTGGTGTTTAATTTTGCGTAAATCAAATTAAACTGCTTTTCCGCACATGTCTGGGCAAGTAGTTTGTAACACATGTGCGAAAAAGTATTGTGACAGTTAAATACTTTTCATACATGTGCCGAATAGTCTAAGAGCCCAGTAGGATTTTGGGCTTGAATTGCAAACCGATAGTCATATATTTTAGTCAATTCGTCATAAGACCATGTCCCAAAAAAACTGGAGATACCTGCGAAAACCCTGCATAAACAACCCGCCATCTTTGTTTAAAGATGGCGAAAAGGAGTTTGAATCAAATGTACGTAACTTTTTTATTATGACATCGCTTTTACTCAAACAAATTGTGATTAGCTTATACTATAATGGCCTCTCCTAAACACTTTCAATACTTTGTTTTTTATTTGTCTTTAAATTCTGTAAATTCCTCAAATAAGCTTTTTTTTAGATTTTTTGATTTTTTAAAGAAAACTACTGGTTTTACAAAAAAAACGTAAAAAATAAAAAATATGCAGATTCTTAGGATGTATTCATGGTGGGTCTAACATTTGCTGTAGATTAAGCGGTTCTCGAGTTATACTCAAAAAACCACTAAATGAACCCCCGGGTACAAAATTTTCATATTTTCACCAAAGTCATGAAATCTACTAAAAAACTATACAGATCGAAAAAGGATGTCAAGCTAAATAAGAAACGGCTATTAGTTTCAAACAGAAACTAATACTGAGGTAGATATGACGGCTTAAACATGGCCGAAGCGTAATTTACAAATTTATTTTTGAGGGTAATTTTTTTATGTAAAACGAATCCCTACGGGATCAAGATGTACTTCAGCTAAAAGACAATTTAAATATGTTAAAAAAAGGATAGTACACTTTTTGTCGTAAAGGTAATAGATTTCCTGAAAAAAACAAAAAATATGCGGCATACATAATTCGATGTTTTCGTTCCATAGAAGTACGACAATGGCATGGGTCCATTAAAGGAAAAATTAATTTATGCACAGATAAGCGAACCCGCAGTTACATATTTAAACTCAGCGTCAAAAATCTTACAAAAAACATATTTGATACTTTTCTGTTGACAGGTGTTCACGTGATTTTGACAACTTCTTAACGGTTTGAGCTAGAGACTTGGTTCTTTTTTTGATTTGTAGACAAAAATGTCCGATCAAAATTAATCACCACTGGCATGTTTTTAAATTTGTAAAAATAAATACAGGGTATCCCAAAAATCCGGGTCCACCCAAATATCTGCTGAACTATTGAAGATAACTGAACCATATTTGGTAGTGATTGATGACATCGAGAGATTTAAGTCTGTCTGTCTGTCTGTCTGTCTGTCTGTCTGTCTGTCTGTCTGTCTGTCTGTCTGTCTGTCTGTCTGTCTGTCTGTCTGTCTGTCTGTCTGTCTGTCTGTCTGTCTGTCTGTCTGTCTGTCTGTCTGTCTGTCTGTCTGTCTGTCTGTCTGTCTGTCTGTCTGTCTGTCTGTCTGTCTGTCTGTCTGTCTGTCTGTCTGTCTGTCTGTCTGTCTGTCTGTCTGTCTGTCTGTCTGTCTGTCTGTCTGTCTGTCTGTCTGTCTGTCTGTCTGTCTGTCTGTCTGTCTGTCTGTCTGTCTGTCTGTCTGTCTGTCTGTCTGTCTGTCTGTCTGTCTGTCTGTCTGTCTGTCTGTCTGTCTGTCTGTCTGTCTGTCTGTCTGTCTGTCTGTCTGTCTGTCTGTCTGTCTGTCTGTCTGTCTGTCTGTCTGTCTGTCTGTCTGTCTGTCTGTCTGTCTGTCTGTCTGTCTGTCTGTCTGTCTGTCTGTCTGTCTGTCTGTCTGTCTGTCTGTCTGTCTGTCTGTCTGTCTGTCTGTCTGTCTGTCTGTCTGTCTGTCTGTCTGTCTGTCTGTCTGTCTGTCTGTCTGTCTGTCTGTCTGTCTGTCTGTCTGTCTGTCTGTCTGTCTGTCTGTCTGTCTGTCTGTCTGTCTGTCTGTCTGTCTGTCTGTCTGTCTGTCTGTCTGTCTGTCTGTCTGTCTGTCTGTCTGTCTGTCTGTCTGTCTGTCTGTCTGTCTGTCTGTCTGTCTGTCTGTCTGTCTGTCTGTCTGTCTGTCTGTCTGTCTGTCTGTCTGTCTGTCTGTCTGTCTGTCTGTCTGTCTGTCTGTCTGTCTGTCTGTCTGTCTGTCTGTCTGTCTGTCTGTCTGTCTGTCTGTCTGTCTGTCTGTCTGTCTGTCTGTCTGTCTGTCTGTCTGTCTGTCTGTCTGTCTGTCTGTCTGTCTGTCTGTCTGTCTGTCTGTCTGTCTGTCTGTCTGTCTGTCTGTCTGTCTGTCTGTCTGTCTGTCTGTCTGTCTGTCTGTCTGTCTGTCTGTCTGTCTGTCTGTCTGTCTGTCTGTCTGTCTGTCTGTCTGTCTGTCTGTCTGTCTGTCTGTCTGTCTGTCTGTCTGTCTGTCTGTCTGTCTGTCTGTCTGTCTGTCTGTCTGTCTGTGTTGGCGTAACATACCTTGCGAGGACACACACCAACCCCTCACCGGAGTTGCGAGGACCGTTTACGTTGGGAGGTCCGATTTCTGGACCTCGTAACGTTTGAACCTTATTTTGGTCGTCCTCATAAAATTTCCAACATTTTGATATATATCACTTAAATTTTTCCTGGTCCTCACAACGCATGTGAAAAACAGGAATTTAGTTCCAACAAATTTCTTGAGAGTATCGTAGAGGGCGCTTTTAGTGTGTATGCGAGTGGACCTAGAAATCATTGTGAGGACCCAACTCTCTGCGTGTGTATAAATTTTACACACACTTTGGTAATTTTAAAGTCTGGCCCTTACATCGTCGATTCTGTTCGGTTGGTTTAATAAAACTCATTCACCGAGTGCATTTTAAATTTTTTTATAGTAGTAGCATTGTCTGGCCCTTACATCGTCGGTTCTGTTCGGTTTGGTTTGGACACCTAAACGCCTTTGATAAAACCCATTCAACTAGTGCATTTTAAATTTTATTATAGTAGTGTAGCATTGTCTGATCCTTACAGCGTCGTATGAAGATATAACGGATGTTTTGCATGTACCACTTTTCTCTTATCTTTTATTTGACGCATGTGCAGTTACCTGGTTTAAACCTTATCCTTTACTAAAAGATAGTGTTTGACCTTACTTATGTTCAAATATCGCAGGCTACTAGTTCCTTTATACTGTATCACCGAATTTTTGAGAAAATTACACGCTCTTAAGACAAAAATTTGAACACTATGATTCTTATTCCAAACCACGACACGATTTTAAAAAGAGGTACCTATGCCGGGTTTTAGAATAAGAATCGAAGTTTTCGAACTTTTTTCTTAAGAACTTGTAGTTTTCTTTTAAAAAACGGTGATTTCAGACTTTACGGAGGCACAATATGAAGACAGTGTTGCCGCTCACATAACGTTATGACAAAATAGGATGTAAATTTAAATATTTTTAATACCAGACTTATTTCAAGAGCTACCAATGCGGGGTAATGCGCAGATTTAATTTTATGCCAATTATTCAACATTTTCTTTTATAAAAACTGGTAGATATGTGTTGTTTCGCAACAGGATCAGAAGGAAATTTGATATTTTACAGTCAAACCATCTCAAAAAATAAAATTTTGAATGGAGTATTACCTGAGACTGTGAACTGTTAAATTTACTTACTGTGTTTTTGATTATGATGGCAGTATACTTTCCTGGCGATTTTTCACAGATATTGCTTTTTCAGTTTTTTCCTTAGTGGTCATCTGAACTTTTTAATTAATTTTACCTACAGTACAAAAAAAAGGCTTTTGACAGATAAATAAAGGGTAATGGATAATCTGTGTCTGCAAAAGGTCAAAATTGGGCTTCTAAATATTACGTAACATCTGTCATTTAATGTCCCATTTATAAGGTTAAAGGTCCCTATTATTATGACCATATGAGCTTACAAACCTAAAGGCCTGTGGTTAGGTTGCAGAACTAAAACTATTTGTAAAAAGTAGATTTTAGCTTTTTTGGAAAAGAAGAAAAAAGAAAGCTGAAAACTTTTATTACCACAATCCTGGACGAAAACCTAATGTTCTTTCAGGTTAGTTTAGATAATTTTAGGGTAGTTTCTGTAAAATTTTAAAATACCATGTAAATTAGTAGGTGCGTCACTAACTTTTAACGCCTGTTAATGGCCGCTCATGATGGATAGTACTATTCGACGCGGGCCGAATCAACAAAACCAGTTCTTTTCAGAACCACAATCTTTCTTTAAAAAATCGTAAATTTCCAATTTATATGTCCTATTGCCTGCGAGGAAGCAAAATATACTCTCCTGACTTCTTTTCCGGTATCCTAGAATTTTTTTATATATACTTTGTCCTTCCAATTAGGATTAGGAGGAGTTTCGCAAGGTTACAACAAAATTAAAGCATTTTAAACAATCAAAAACATCCAAGTACCTAGTGAGGAATCGAACCCGGCTCGACCGGGTGTGAAGCAAATTTTGCTAACTCTAAGCTACGGATGATGATCGGGGGACTGGGAATTATAGAGAATGTAAAACCTAACCGTGCCAATGAATAATAGGGGTCTTTATTGTCACGGTTAGAATAGGTTGGCAATCAATTGACGACGGTTAGGTTTCAGACTCTTTAGAACCCCGGTAAAGAGGTAAGGAGAGTATGTTTTTAAAAAGGTCATCTAACAAAATGTACCTTGTAACAAAAAAATCTACTCTTTTAAAGAATATATTAAAATTGAAAAGAAAACGATGTATTAGCAGCGTACTTGTTTTTTTTATTAATTCCGATAAGGATATAGATATTTAGTTTTTTAGTTTCGGCCCGTTCGTAGTAGGTAGAAGTGGGTGTCAAGGTTTAAGTTTTGAAATAATTTGGGTGCTTGTTCTTGGTGATTATTTTGTAATTATTATTCAACCCTGTTTCAGGTAAGTTAAAAAAACTACAATTTTCTTGTAGAAAATGTTAATTTAGAGGGTTGAGTTGGGTTAAAGTTAATTCGCGGTTGTTTTGGTTTCAGGATTTGAACCGGCAACTCACAACCCTCGATATAGCCATTTTGTTTTCAATAAAGAACACAAAAAATCCACCGAACAAAAAATCCAACCCCACTTGTCTTTTTTGCTACAACCTGGTAATAATATAAATCAATTAAGTGAGTTGAAAACAATAAACTTAATATCAAATTAAACTTGCGCCAGGTTTTTCCCGCTGATTCGACCAGCGCCGAATCGCTCGCGCCGAGTTGGCAGTGCCGAATAGTACGTTTCCCCTCACAATCTATTTGGCCCGTATCACGCATGGCCATCCAAAACGGGTTGTGCGTAAGCAATTGATGCGTATTTTACAAAAACAACATATGCCCAAAACAAAAAAATTTCAGCAAATAAAGAAAACGGTTTATTTTAAAACGAATGATTTTCTTAAATATTTTTTTATTAAACACAGTAACTATTTTGTTCTTTACATACGAAAAAACATTTGTTGCCTAATTACTTTAGAAAAAGAGAAAAACTTTTGGACATAAGTTGTTTTGCAAGAAAGAAAAAGTTAATACAAAGAAAACTACAAGGGACTGCTCATATCTTGGCACTTTTGGTGATTTTGCAGAGTCTTATTTCATGGTCTTAAAGCCATCCATTTTTTCGACTAGATGACGCCACTAACTAATTTTCGTCAAATTTGGACTTCAGCGGTTTTTGTAAAACACGCCTCAATTGTGACCCAATGTAATTCACGTTATGCATCCATCTCTGTAGAGCACTGATTGGGGAAGGGGGTGCTAAAAGGTAATGTTAAAGCAAAATACAAAGTCTCACCCTACACTTCCCTAATTAAATTCGATAAAAAAACGCTATATAGGCAGGATTGGACGGGCTCAAACAAACCGGCCCTGGCATTTTTTTTTATTCGGCCCTCGCACAAAAATTTTACATAAAAAAAACGAAGTCATTTTGTGGTATTTTTGTTTTTGTTATTATGGAGGTTTTGTTATTATCATCATAAGTGGGTAAGCAAAAAGTGGAACACCAAACTTTTGAACTACTTTTATAAGATTAGGGTCGGTTCGTGGGGGGGTTTCATTCGGAGGGGTTATCTTTTTTTTCGTAGGGGGGATAAGGGCGTTCGGGGGGTTTGGAAACTATCAATGCGGATTGCGGCTATAGTATGATGATTCATTTGGTTATTTTTAAAATGTTATTCTGTTTACGGACCACAAACATTTCCAAACTAGTAAGAACCATTCGTTTTGAAATTTGTATTGGAGAACTTGGCTTTACTTTTATCTCAATACTTTTTACGGAATACCACTGCGCGTACTTGTCTTTTTTTACATGAAATGTTTTTGTTATGATTTCACTCCTTTTTTAAAGGATTTGGATAATATTTAATTTTTAAAGTAGTAAAATATGCGGAATATTGTTCAAAACTTTTGCAATGCCTTATTAAAAATGTTGAGGTTTTTTTATATTTTCCTACGCTTTTATCATAGTTCCTATCAGCCTTCTAAAGCTCAGTTCTCTAGTGTTCCTGGAAGTGGGCAATGTTAATTTTACATAACATTACATTTAAAGGGGAGGAAAGTAAATTAAAATTGTGATAAATTTTTTCTATAGTTTTATCATAGTTTCTATCAGCTCAGCTCTCTAGCGTTTCTGGAAGTGGAGAATGCTACTTTTACATAACTATACATTCATAGGGGAGGGAAGCTAATTAAAATTTGGGGTTTTTAATTTTCTTTTAGAGTTTTATCATAGTTTCTATCGGCCTTCCAAAGCTCAGCTCTTTACCGTTTCTGGAAGTAGGCAATGTTACTTTTACAAAACTTTACATTTGTAGGGCAGGGGAGCAAATTAAAAGTTTAGGGTTTTGAAATTTTTTCCCATGGTTTCATCATAGGTTCTTTCAGCCTTTCAAAGCTCAGCTCCCTAGCGTTTCTGGAAGTGGGCAATGTTACTTTTACATAAATTTACATTTATAGGGGTGGGAAGTACATTAAAATTTTGGTGTTTTTAAACTTTTTCCTATAGTTTTGTCATGGTGCCTTTCAGTCCTAAAAACCTCAGCTCTCTAGCGTTTCTGGAAGTGGGCAAAGGTATTTTACATAACTTTACATTTATAGGGGAGGGAAGTAAATTAGGATTTTGGGGTGTTTTAATCTTTTTCTATAGTTTTATCATAGTTACTATCGGCCTTCTAAAGCTCAGCTCTCTAGCGTTTCTGAAAGTGAGCAGTGTTAATTTTACATAACTTTACAATTATAGGGGAGGGAAGTAAATTATAATATTGGTGTTTTTCTACAGTTTTATCATAGTTCCTATCAGTCTGCCAAAGCTTAGCTCTCTAGCATTTCTTTTACATAACTTTACCTGTATAGGGGAGGGGAGTAAATTAGAATTTTGGGTTTGTTGATTTTTTCCAGGGGTTTGGTCATAATTTCTATCAATCTGCCAAATTTCAGCTTTATGCTATAAGTCTGGAAGTAAAGAAGAATTTTGATGATTTATACATGAGTGAGTGAGTGCCAAATTCGACGTTTTTTGAAATTTCGTAACTACTTTACTTCTTTATGGAATTCTATGAAACTGGAGGGGTTGTTAACTTCATGAAGATCTACGACTGTGCAAAGTTTGAGATTCGTAGCTCATTCTGAAGTAGAGTTTTAGATAGGTCAAATATCGGCTGAAATGTTTCAAGAAAAGATGGAACGGCGCGCGAATTTGCAACAACCTTCAGGGCACATTTTTTATATAGCTTGGTTTTTAGGAAAATCGGGTGAAACATGTAAGAAAAATGTATTTGCTTATTTTATTTTTTTAATGACCCTCACTTACGGACGTTGCTGGAGAGTTTGTTTTCGAAGCTCCACTGACTTAGGTACCTTGCTAAAAAGGGAATTTTTTCTGCAAGAAAGTGTAGAATACGTTTTTGTCAATTGAGCTTGGTTTCTGAGAAAATTAGACAAAACCTTTTACAAAATTAATGTGTTTGATCATGGGCGTAGTCAGGGTGGGGCACTTGCCCCACCCTGGCTTGTCACCTGCCATCCTGGCCTTAGCTCATTTAGTAAGACGAGAATTAAAGGGGAGCTATAAAAGTTTTCAATAAATATTTGATTGTACATTTTTTTGCTTTGTTGCCCCACCCTGAGCGAGACCCTGACTACGCCCATGTGTTTGATGATTTGTTAAAAAGTAATTTAATTTACGGACACCTGTAAAGTTTTAATCTGAAGGTAAATTTTGCGTTATTATAAAGAGTTTAAAAGGAAACTGTATTGGCTACAATCGACTATAGATTACAATTTTTGATAAAGGGCTTGCTTTTTAAGATAATCGGGTAAAACATGTGACAAACATGTGGTTTTTTTACCCGACGCCGCTGGTATTAAATTGATCCCACTAAAATATATATTGTGGAAAAGGGAATTTTATTTTCTACAATACCATAACCAGGCTTAATTTCTGAGAAATTGGATAAAACTTGTAAAACATTGGTAAGTTTAGTGATTTTTTAAAATTGATTTAAAATTCGGACCCCCTAAATTATTCTTCCTGATCTTGCCTTATTACATCATTTAAAAGGAAATATAATTGTCTAAAATAAAGCAGATATCACATTTTTGATATAGAGCCTGGTTTTTAAGAAAATCGGGTGTCCCAAGGCCCCTCCCCCCTGGCCCCTAAACTTTTTTCAAACCACATAATATTTTTTCAAAATCCATAATATGTTTGTAATATGTAAAATTTTATTTACTTCAGAAATTAAAAACTATTTAAGAACACGCGCCGCTGCTGGCGCCATGATATACCTATATTATACAGTGTGTCCCCGGATGGAGTTGACATGACGAAAAAATCATTTATTTTTGATTTTACGAAAAAAACTCCCTATTTATAAAAAATTCTGCTTGTTGAAAAATTAAGATTACCATAATAAAATCTTTGATTAGATGTACAGGGTGTTATTAAATTAAGAATCATGTAATTAATAAGAGGACAAAAATCGTTATTTTTAATTTCCCGAAAAATATCACTTTTTATAAAAAATTCTGCTTGTCAACATACTGAGCTAACGATATATCCTTGATTAGAAGTACAGGGTGTTATCGAAATAAGAAACATAAAATAATCCAAGAGGAAGAGGACCGTATTTATTCAGTAAAGCAAAATGTTATGTAAACAAAAGGGTTTGTATCACAACATAACGAAATCTAGGGAAACAAAATCTAACCAGGTGTTAATTTTTAAAAGTTAATCATTTGATGAAAAAACAATCCGTTTTGCTTTTGTAAACATTTTAGAATGTAAAACCTATTACTTGAAAATCAATATGACAATCAACAAAATAAATCTAGATAGATAGATTTTTTATATTACCATATTATATTATATTAGATTTGATAACACCCCATTATGGCAATCTTTATTTTTCAACAAGCAGAATTTTTTATAAAGAGTGAGTTTTTTCCGTAAATTCAAACATATAGGATTTTTCCCTCTTGTCAACTCTATCCGGGGATACACTGTATATTTTTTTTTGCTGTTGACTTCCTACCACGCCTTAGTATGGTGCATCATTAAATTACAGCCCTAATAATATAATTATTTTGGTGACCACACCTATACGGACATAAGATGCGCAGTGGGGACTCCTAGTTTTCACATGCGTTGCACGGACGACTAGATAGAATAGAGATAAATGAAATGTTTAAAAACAACTGTTTTTTGAGGTGCTCCAGTAAGGTGGAAACCTACTTAAAATGTTCAAAAATGTCAAAATAGAAAAATCTGTTAAACAGGTCCTTACGTTGTGAGGTCCATAAACGATGTGAGGTACTTAGAGACGTCACCTCGAAAAGTATGAAAATCGAAATGTTGCGTCGGTCGTTGCGCGGTCCGCTAGAACAAATGGCTAAGATAAGGACGATAGGGATCTATTATCCAGGCGGACCGATATTTTAGGTATGATGTGTGGATTTTTTACGATACGAGGCCCTACGAACATTTTAACCAATTTCAGTTATCTTAAAATCCAAATGGTGAATAGAATCAAACTTGACCACTTATACGGCTTGTATATTTTTATATTTTGAGAAAGTTCTGAACTTATTCTCTCATTGCCTTGCCAATTGTGTCTGTATTAATTTCCTCATTGACTTATTATTACTGAACCTATTTTGATGAAAAAACGCATAATTGTAAAAATCAATATCGAAGTTTTCCTATATATAATTATCCAGTTCGTTGCTTGAAATAAATTTATTTTTCGACAACCACCAAGCCGATTTCAACGGCCCCTACTTATTGTGTGGCAGAAATAGAGCTTTTTTTTATAAGTCCAAAACAAATTCTGGAACATAAAGATAAACGAGTCTCTTTAATGGGTCAAGATTGATTCTGTCCCCTATTTTGGATTTTACGACGGATTAAAAAGAAAGATTTTTGACCACAGGTATGAAAGTGCACTTTGTTCCATTAAAATCGGTGATAAATAAAAATTATAACGAAAAATAATTTGCCCAGTTTTTTTGGCCCATCAGGTAAATAAGCCAATTTAAAATAAGTAATTCAAACTATTATAAAATTTAAAGAAATTCGTCCATCATTTTCAAAGAGATATTTTTTAACCACCAGGAAAAGGGACCCCAAAGTCACTGGTCTCCGTAAAAAAATGCCACTATACCAACTATATATTATATATATAATAAAGAGACACCACCCAACATACACATATCACGCTGCTAACCAAAATTTTAAATTAAAGTATTTTATTAGTATAAATAATAGTCATATAGAATAGTGATTTAATAATTGATTTTTAAAAATGTTTCGTATAGTGATGTGTCTTTTTAAATTTGTTTTTTGTATGTAATTTTAATTAATGTAATGTGTGATTATGAATGTATGGTTCTGAAGAAGGTCTTTAGACCGGAACGTCAATAAATGTAAATTAAAAGTTGCTAGTTTATTAATGAACCACATTCCCAAGAAGTCTACAAACCTAATATATATATATATATATATATATATATATATATATATATATATATATATATATATATATATATATATATATATAATAGTAAAACTATAAAAAACTTGGCCCCACCTGCTTTAACTATTGAGAAAATATTATTGTATAAAATTGCTAACAAATGGATGTTTGAAATTGTTCTTTATGTTTTTGAGGGTATTTAATGGTATGTATTTGCAGGTATTTAAAAATAACTTGTAACAACCTATAAGCAAAAATGTTTTCGATAGGCCGGGCATGCTGCATTTGAAAAATGCGAAATTATGTAATGCGTTTGAGGTAATGAAAATGGGCTTTTATAGGAGTGAAACATCTAAAAATGTACTCAATTAACAAACAAATAAATATGGCCGAAAAATAGTGGTTATTATATTAACCTAACCTGACCTGACCGAACCTAGCATTGCCTTAGTTACCAGATCTAACCTCACTAGGCCTAATGCAATCTAAACTGAACTGCATTTATCTGACCAAATTAACCGGACCTCGCTTCGGTCGTGCCTTTAATAAGTGTGTATATTATAATCATCGCATTGTAGCAAATATTAAAATTAGGTTATATTATGTCATCAAATTCATTTTTTACATTTCTACCCAAAGGTCAGTCCACAAAATCTCGAATTCATTAGAATCAGGTCTATTTCTTTAAAATTCATTTAAAAAACATATTAATGTGTCGTTACTGATCTTACAAACAGCAATTTTTTTAAATTTTAAATTAATAAAGGTGTAAGTGAATAGAAGTTTAAAACATTTTTTTTAAAAGAAAATATTATGAAGTCGTTTTTTTTGCAGACATTGGGAAATGTGTATCAAAAGGGGCGTATCCATTTGAGGCAGAATTCGCATGCCCCAATGCAAGTGTCAACAATTCTGAGTTGTGACACGATTGTAGCACGGGTGCCATATATACACTCTTTCGGCCTCAGCAAGAGCATTATACATACACATAACTTAGTTATTTAAACATCTTTTAAAAAATGAGTAATTTAAAAGCAACTAAAAAAAATAGACAAAACAAAAATGGAGATGAAATGTTTGGCCCCCTAACTTCAAAAACTATAAGTTTCCTTCGTTATTTAAGATTTTTTTTCAAATTCTAAAAAGTTTATTATTTTAAAAACGAATAAAATTTGAATTTTGAAAAATTAATTTTTTGAAAGTATTTTGTTTGGTTTATGAGATAGCAACTTTGTCCTAAAAAGATAAAAAGCTTTTTGAACCGGCACATCAATTGCAAAATATTTTTTTTTTGAGCTTTATTCGTTGCTAAGATATAGTTAATTTAAATTTTTATTTTTAAATATTAGTGGACACAATGTATTTTCGTAGTAAATAGTCATCATAGATTTAGAAAATATACCTTGACATCAATCATCATTTCGCAGCAGGCCGAACGCATTTTTTATACCCTATGCCGCTCCTATGCCAAGTTTAGAAAAATATTTCCAAACCAGTAAAAACCTTTCATTTTAAAATTTGTATTGGAGAACTTGGCTTTGCTTTTATCTCAATTCTTTTTAGGCAATACCATTTTCGCGTACTTGGCTTTTTTTTCATGAAATGTTTTTGTTATGATTTCACTCCCTTTTTAAAGGATTTGGATAAAATTTAAGTTTCAAAGTAGTAAAATATGCGGAATATTGTTCAAAACTTTTGCAATGCCTTATTTTTATCAAAGTTCCTATCCGCCTTTCAAAGCTCAGCTCTTTAGGGTTTCTGGAAGTTGGCAATGTTGGTTTTACATAACTTTACCTATAAATGTAACATAACTTTACGTATAAATGTAGGGAGGGATGTAAGTTAAAATTTTGAGGTCTTTTATTTTTTTCTATAGTTTTATCATGGTTCCTATCGACCTTCCAAGTAGGCAATGTTACTTTTACATAATTTTACATTTATAGGGGAGGGAAGTAAATTAAAGATTTGGGATTTTTACATTTTTGCTAAAATTTTATCATAGCTCATATTAATCTGTCAAAGCTCTGCTCGCTAGCATTTCTGGAAGTAGACAATGTTAATTTTACATAACTTTACATTTATAAGAGAGGGAAGTAAATCAAAATTTTGAGGTCTTTTATTTTTTCTATAGCTTTACCATGGTTCCTGTCGGCCTTCCAAGTGGGCAATGTTACTTTTACATAATTTTATATTTATAGGGGAGGGAACTAAATTAAAATTTTCGGGTTTTCATATTTTTTCCAAAAACTTTATCAAAATTTATATCAATCTGCCAAAGCTCAGCTCTGTAGCGTTTTTGGAAGAAGGCAATGTAACTTTTACATAACTTTACTTGTATAGGGGAGGGCAGTAAATTAGAATTTTGAGTTTTTTTGATTTTTTCCAAGGGTTTGGTCATCATTTTTATCAGTCTGCTAGATTTCAGCTTTGTAGCATGTCTGGAAGTACAGTAGAATTTTGATGATGTATACAAGAGTGAGTGAGTGAGTTAGTGGCAATTTCGACGTTTTTTGAAATTTCGTAACGACTTTACTACTTTATGGAAGTCTATGAAACTTGGAGGAGTTGTTAGCTCTATAAAAATCTACGACTGCTCAAAGTTTGAGTTTCGTAGCTCATTCCGAAGTAGAGTTTTAGATAGGTCGAATATGGGCTGAAATGTTTCAAAAAAAGATGGTACAGCAGCTGCGCGAACTTGGCCGGGCACTACTGTGCCCTCAGATATTCACGTGTCAAAAAGTGTTTACATCCATAAGCAAATTGTTACCCTTCATGGACTCAGGTTAGGTAAAATTGAGCTACCCTACGCATCCTTAGCAAACTTTTGACACGAGAAAAAAAGTGCTACTTCACATATTCATTTATCAAATGATATAAATGCAAATACAAAAGTAAAATAGGAGTTTTGGGATTCAGTCAAGTGTGTAAGTTAATCAATTTAGCCGCCTATTAAAAAAAGCATTTTATACACATACAAGATTGAAATAGAGTTTTATACAAAATTATCATATAATAACAGAATAGGATTTTGGGATACAGGGCACAGGGCGACCTCACATCGTGTGCTAGGTACGAATTTTCATAGGTCACATGTCCAAGAGTGTTAACGCACAGGTGGTCAACAAAATAATTATATTACCATTACGAGGCTTTCCATGAACCTTTTGCAATTTTGATTTTAAAAAAAATTATTTTTTGGTTCCTCTTTAGATACCAATCACACCCAGATAAAAATTTTTAAAAAATGTTGCGATTACTATATCTACAGAGTGTTTATGGTTTATGATTTTTCCTGAAAAAATACAAACTTTGCAAAAAAAAATTTTACTACTGTTTAGAAATAAGAACAAGCGGCTTTAAGAAAAGTACAAGACAATAAATTTAAAAAATCGTCATTTTGTGACCCCTTTGATTTTTTATATTTCTTTGAAAAAAGATACTTCAATATTTTGTCTAATGCCTTTAAAAATTTTAGAGTGGGGCTGAGAAGTAGTATAAATGCCAAAAGAGAAAAATTCTTGTGTAAGTGCGCGGAGGCCTTGGCCGTACTTAAATGTATATGGGCAAGAGAGCAATCCTATTGAGGCGCCCAAGGTGTGAATCAATATACGTTTTATTAAAAAAAGATGTTTTCCTTTAAGGAAAACATCTTTTTTTTTTTCATTCTGACACCCTCCCTTGCATCAGCGGCGTCACATTGAAGGGCCAAGACGGGCCTTGGCCTTTCACTGTTTAAAACCTTGTCGGCTACCAATATTGTGGAACATTTTTCTAATTAGAATACCTAGTCCTGCAGTGTTATATAACTCTGCGTTTTGGGAGGGGGGCTATAACTTTGATGTTCATAAAAATTGAATTTCTGCTCAAATCGTTTTTGTATAGTCTATTTTGAGTATAACTATTTAGATGAATTTCATCTGAACTTTTAATTTTTAGGGTATATTTAGTCATAAAGTGAAATAGCCAGTGAAAAGTTTCCTTTAAAGAAACGTATCACTCAGTATTTAATTTTTTAAGGTATTTTTTTAGGCAAGTTAAGCCCCGGTCCCAAAACGCAGAGTTAAAAAAATTCGCTTTCCTTTTTACTGGACATTTGGAAGGGAGGGTCGAGACTTCCCAAAGAAATTTGGGGGGTATAGTGGCGTCCAGTGTCGTAAAAGTGTGGCAATAGGTACCTAGTCTAATTAGAAAAACGTATCACATTTTCAAAATGGCGGTTTTTTAAATTTATTGTCATGTACTAAGGTCACTGATGCGATTATTTGTCAATTTTATTTCTTTTTATTTCTAAACTTTTTTTTTTGTTTGTATTTTTTCAGGAAAAATCATAAACCATAGATATGCTTTGGCCAATTAAGAAGATAAAACACCCTGTAGATTTAAGGAATCGCAACATTTTTTCTAATTTTTTATCTTGGTCAGAGAACATATAACATATTTCTTCGATGTCTTGGTGTAATCGGTATCTATAGAAGAACCAACAAATAAATTTTTTTAATATTTAAGTGAAAAAGGTGGCTGTAATTTAAATGATGCCAAGGCCGTCAACATCGCTAGACTACTGGCCGCCTGGAGCAAAACGGGGAATATTTCGCCCTCTCCAGGTTTTTTCATCATCAAGTTACCACTGCAAGTCTTTGTGTTATTTCTTTACTTAAATGGTGCCAGCGAGTGAGCCCATAACAAAGTAATTCCTTGTTTAAAACTCGTAGACAATGATTGGGTAGAAGAAAAATTTCGGACTTCCATTGTCATTATTTATTTTAAACAGGACGTTTTGGTTAGTAAGTATCTCGAACCATTTTCAAGTGTAAATAGTTCACACTTGAAAATGGATAGAGATACTTTAACATAAATAAAGACAATGGAAGTCCGAAATTTTGTTTCTAAAATAATAATTGTAAAAAGAATCATGTCAACATAAGAAAGTCAACTATTTTTTTTTTAATCGAGTTTTTAGAATACATCCACCCTACTTTTTTTACGGGAGTCATAGGAAAGCCCCTCTTATTTAAAAACGAAAACCAAATTTAGATTGGGTTGGTAGTTTCCGAGGTACATTCCAGCGTATAGCCTTAAACATTTGAATGGGACTATCTGCAGAAAATTTTGGATTTTTGTTTTTGATCTACTAGACAGAGTCGCCGTCGGTTTGAATCAATTTCTGTAAAAAAACCACAAAATTAACATCCCTCATCGCACCCAGATACTGTAAAGACGAGAAAACCGACCTTGTGTTTTAAAAAAAAAACAGTTTTTTAATTTTCAGTTTTTGATCTATATCTCGAAAAAAAGACATGCGAGAGCAAAATCTGTATTACTTTTAATTAATTTGCTAAATCTTATCAAGCGATTAAATACAAAACAAAAAATTAAAATCGAATCCATATTTTATTATTTATTGAGCCGCGCCCCACCCCCCTCAAAACCTAAGATTTTTTTAGGTATTTTCCACATATTTCATAAATAAAACGATAAAATAGCACAAAATACGACATCATGAGGCCTCCCCCCGAACCGAACCGAACCCCCTTCCAAGAAAAATTCCTAGGTGCGCCACTGGGTATATATATATTTTGTTTTGTTTTTTAAATATAGGGTGTCAAAATAAAAAATATTTTTTTAATAACTTTCTTAAAAATGGCAACAGACAATTGACATTTTTTGGAATTCGGCATTACAATAAAGATAATAATTATTTTAAAAAAAATAATTCTTAAATCTGTTTTTTTTTTTCATAACATAACAAATATGTTACAAAATATATTGCCAATATTACTATTCTTCATATTATTTAAGGTGCCTTTAGATATTAATGTAGGCGCCAAAGGTAGTAGATTATGGTAAATATGAGGACCAAAGTTTGACCATGGTTTCTAGCTGAGAATAGGTCACAGGTTAACGGTCTTGATGTTACCAAGCCAGTTTTTGGTAAAATTTTTTTATCCTCCCCAAGTTAATGCTCTAGAGCCACAATGACACATAAATGCATAAAAAATGTGTAAAATCTAACATAAATTATATTAGTTTTTTAAATTTTAGCTGCAAAACCTCCAAAAACCCCCTAGACCCCCAAAACCTAAAATATTTAGGGTTTTCCAAATTTTCTCAAAAAATAAACCCTCCGAGTTTCATGGACTTCCATAAAGTAGTAAAGTAGTTACGAAATTAAAAAAAAAAACGTCTCAATTGCCACTCACTCACTCACTCACTCTTTCACTCACGTATAGATCATCAAAATTCTACTCTAAGACATGCTACAAAGCTGAATTTTGACAGACTGGTTGAAATTATGACCAAACCATTCGAAAAAATAAAAAAACCCCATAATTCTAATTTATTCCCTTCCCGGTACATGAAAAGTTATGTAAAAGTAGAATTGTTAATTTCAAGAAGCGCTAGACAGCTGGGATTTGGCAGACTGATAGGAAATATGATAAAACTATAGGAAAAAATTTAAAAACTCCAAAATTTTAAATAATTTTCCTTCCAGAAATGCTAGAGAGCTGAGCTTCGAAAGGCTGATAGGCTAGAATAAAACCTTGTGAAAAAATTAATCATAACAAAATTATTTCATGTAAAAAAAAGGCAAGTACGCGAAAATGGCATTCCGTAAAAAGAATTGAGATAAAAGTAAAGCCAAGTTTTCCAATACAAATTTCAAAATGAAAGGTTCTTACTAGTTTGGAAATGTTTTTTTAAACTTTGCTATTGCAGCCAAACTTGAATTTAGCACTGTGCCTAAGAGTCATTCACAGCCGTAATAGCCAAGTTTAGAAAAACATTTCCAAACTAGTAAGAACCTTTCATTTTGAAATTTGTGTTGGAGAACTTGGCTTTACTTTTATCTCAATTTTTTTTACGGAATGCTATTTTCGCGTACTTGGCTTTTTTTTTAAATATTTTCGTTATGATTTCACTTTAAATTACAAAAATGAAAGGAATTGGATAATATTTAATTTTTAAAGTAGTAAAATATGCGGAATATTGTTTAAAACTTTTGCAATGTCTTACTTAAAATTTTGAGGTTTTTTAATTTGTTCCCATGGTTTTATCATAGTTCCTATCAGCCTTCCAAAGCTCAGCTCTCTAGCGTTTCTGAAAGTGGACAGTGTTACTTTTATATAATTTTGCATGTATAGAGGAGGAAAGTAAATTAAAATTTTCGTGTTTTTAAATTGTTTTTTATAGTTTTATCATAGTTCCTATCAGTCTGCCAAAGCTCAGCTACCTAGCATTTCTGGAAGTGGGCAATGTTACTTTTAAATAATTTTACATGTATAGAGGAGGGGAGTAAATTAGATTTTTGGGGCTTTTTCCAGGGGTTTAGTCATAATTTCTATCAGTCTGCCCAATTTCATCTTTGTAGCATGTCTGAAAGTACAGTAGAATTTTTGATGATCTATACATAAGTGAGTGGCAATTTCGACGTTTTTTGAATTTTCGTAACTACTTTACTGCTTTAGGGAAGTCCATGAAACTTGAAGGGGTTGTTAGCTCTATGAAGGTCTATGACTGTGCAAAGTTTGAGATTTGTAGCTCATTCCGAAGAACAGTTTTAGATAGGTCAAATATGGGCTGAAATGTTTCAAGAAAAGATGGTACGGCAGCGCGAACTTGGCGAGGCACTGCCGCGCCCTCAGAAAAACCTCAAAAGTTTTAATAAGGCATTGAAAAAGTTTATTAGCTTACGAAATAAAAAAGTTTTGAACAATATTCCGCATGTTTTACTACTTTAAAACTTAAATATTATCCAAATCCTTTAAAAAAGAAATAAAAACATTTCATGTAAAAAAAGCCAAGTACGCAAAAATATTATTCGGTTAAAAGAATTGAAATAAAAGTGAAGCCAAGTTATCTAATACAAATTTCAAAATGAAAGGTTCTTACTAGTTTGGAAATGTTTTTTTAAACTTGGCTTGAGAAAAATGGGAAATGGAATAGGTCCCTAATATCTATACGATGCTGTAAGGATCAGACAATTCTATGCTATTATAAAAAATTTAAAAATGCACTTGATAAACACGTTTGATCAAAGGCGTTTAGGTATCCAAACCAAACCGAACAGAGCCGACGATGTAAGGGCCAGACTTTAAAATTACCAAAGTGTGTGTTAAATTTACACAATACATACCCAAAGAATTGGGTCCTCACAATGATTTCTAGGTCCACTCGCATACACACTAAAAGCGCACTCTACGATACTCTCAAGAAATTTGTTGGAGCTAAATTCCTGTTTTTCACATGCGTTGTGTGGTCCAGGTAAAAATTTAAGTGATTTTTAAAATTTTATGAAGAGTACCGAAATAAGGTCTAAACACAACGTCAACGGACCTCGCAGCTCCGGTGAGGGGTTGGCGTGTGTCCTCACAAGGTATGTTACGCCATCACCTGCGCGTGCCTCTCTTGGTCATGTGTGAAAATTCGGACACATTCCTACGATGTGAGTTTCAGTTAATCAAACCCCTTAACGCCGGGCACGTGCCTAGAGAGTTTGTATTCCATAATTCAGCAAATTCGGGTGCCTGACAGTTATTACAGTGCGTGAGACTTAAATTACCAAATGTTAGGAAATTTTTGCATTGTGATTCTTTTTCTTCACACATGGATAACAAGGGAATGTGGGTAATGACAATGACCTTGGGAAATTAAGGGACTGTCCTTAAATTACGTAACGCTCTAGGGGGGAGGGGGGTTTGGCCTTGCGTTACACTCAATGCTTTTTTAATGTGTTTTTTTTCTTGAAAATGCGTTACGAGGGGGGGAGGGGGGATCAAAAATGCGCAATAACGTTAGGTAATTTAAGGACGTTCCCTAAGAACTTTTTTTCCAAGAAAAATTACTAAATAGTAAATTTATAATTTCAAATTAAATTGAGATTGAACTTATTTAAGCCAAAAACTTTCTATCTCATCCAAAAAATATGTAAGCTTAACCACCTAGGACAGTCATTCAAGCGAAAAAAATACCTCCAGCTTGCCAAAGGTGGTGTAGTAGCGATTTTCACATAATTATGTTGTTCACGTTGGAATCCTAAAGAAAATTGAGCTTTCGACCTTGTGGGGGGGGGGGCTCCTCTCGCCATCTTGGATTTACTGTGCACCAAAAGGTTTTATTTAAAATTACTTGGCCCCTGTACATTTTAGAAAAAAAAGTTTTATACAAGAGTTGAAGACAATAAAGTTTCCTACAAAACTGTTATTGTATATTTTTTGTCAGACAAATGGTTTTCGAGTTATGACGCTAATCATTTCGCCGCAATTTGGATTTTGACCAATGTTTTTATTTTTGGCCTTTAACTTCGAAACTGCTTATTTTTGGGAAAATCTGCAAAAACATAAACTAAAGAATAACTAATAGCCAATAAAATGAGATATTACTGAGTTCTCTGGGTAGTACCCTTGCTGAGATACGAACCCTGAAGTATTGTCAGTACACCCGTTTCCCATGTATTTCCATGATATATGCAAAATAAACCGAAATTATTCAGTTTTATGTCATTTTCTCAAAAGGTTACAGAAAGTGTGTATACATAATCAACTTAATTATGGAAAATTATATTATCTTTTAAACGATGTATCACCAAAGTCTACGGTTAGCACTTAATTGATATGCATAAATTGGGGTTATTTTTTAAGGTCACAAAAAAATAATGTTTTTTTTAGGTGTGATTCAGTTTTCAAAAAACCAAGCATTTTAGGGAAAAAGGCCTTTTTTAGAGAAAATAAAATGTACTTTTAAACGGTTTGTCACAAAATTGTTTTAAAGTTATTATCGACACTCCAGGGGCGTCCGCATATTGAGGTTATTTTTTTTATTAATTTAAAAAAAAAATTCTTGTTTTATTTAATTTTCTTAAAAACTAAGCTTTCTAAAAAATCGTTTTTAACTCTGTATTCTTGAAAATAAAATTATCCTTAAGACGATATGCAGGGTAAATGCGCCAGTAGTCGACCCCCAGCCGGTACGGCCATCTTGGTCATTTTTATAAAAAAATAAGAAAAATAATGTACATAATTAGAAAATTCAGCGCTAATCCTATGCATTTTTATTCCATTTTTCTATTCATACCAAGAGTTTTTATATAAATAGAAAATACTGTCATTTTAAAATGACAGTTTGAAATTGCCGTGCACGTTATGTTCGTTTAAAGTACGAAAGTTTAAGATTTTTGCTACATGTAGGTGGTGTGGAACTGTAAAGTCTGCTTACTAAAATTTTAGATTGCATATTATTTGGGAGGTATTTTTGGAGTCATTTAAAGCTAAAAATCGAAAAAAAATTATCACAACCTAGTTTTTTTTCTGATGGCCGACTACTGGTAGCGCATAATTCTAAAAATCTACTACTACTACTACTGAACATTTTTTTCAAAACTAGTAGTCGGCCGCTTGAACTACAATACTTTTAAAGCAGACTGACTTCAGGATTTGTTTGGCCAGTATTCAGCCATAGTTTCTTATGCTGGGATTATACAAATAAAAATAAATATTAAAATTAAAAAAAAATTGATATTTTTATTTTTGCGCATGTGTGAAATTGCATCGCATGACCTTTGTTTTCGTTTTGATGTAGAATTTTGTTTTCATTTTCCTGTTTTATTGCCATTTTAGGTATTCCAACTAAAGCCACTGGTTTAATTAACAAAATACTTGTTTTCTTTTTCGTTTTTTTTTTAGAGTTTTATTATCTACCATTTCAGGCAATCCAACTAAAGCCACTGGTTTAACCAAAAAATACTTGTTTTCTTTTTCGTTTTTTTTCTGGTGTTTTATTACCATTTTAGGCAATTCAACTAAAACCACTGGTTGAATCAAAAAATACTTGTCTTCTTTTTCGTTTTTTTTATGGTGTTTTATTACCATTTTAGGCAATCTAACTAAAGCCACTGGTTTAATCAAAAAATACCTACTTGTTTATTGTACTTAAAAAAATGTTACCCGAGATGTTACCTTTTTTTTAAGATTTTTTCAATTAACTACAGTACAATCCCGATTATCCAAATCGCGATTTTCCGAAATCCGGTTTATCCGAAACAAACTATTTAAAAACAAAAATTCCGATTAACCGAAAAAATTCGCATTATACGAAACGCGTCTGGGATTCACCTATACTGCTAGGTGGTTCCCATCGGGGTTTCACGGCAATACGACGGTCTAAAATGCGAATTGTTTTAGTTAGCCGACAGAGTGTTACAAGTATGTATTAACGTCTGTTATTAGCGGAAAAAAAACCTCCATAAACCTAGCAAGTCCACCTTAATAAAAATTTAAAAAATATATTCCAGAATTATGTGCTTTTTATGTGCTAATTTCGTTCACTTTTTAAAAATGTTGTGCTCCTTTGGTTTCCACGGAAATTTAAAAAAATGATTGGCGTGCTAACTTTATGCTAGCAAGCCCATACAGAAATGATAAATATAATATAATATTTATATGTGAAAATTAAAAGCTTTTTATGTAAAAGAAACTTCCATTAACTTGTTTAAGTTTTTAACCTCTTTTTTTAATGTGTGGGCTGGCTAGGTTTATATAAACCTAGCAAGCCCACCTCAATAAAAATAAATAAAATATATTCCTGAATTATGTGCTTTTATGTGCTAATTTCGTCCACTTTTTAAAATTCTTGTGCTTCTTTGGTTTCCACGGAAATTTAAAAAACTGATTGGCGTGCTAGCTTTATATAAAGCTAACATGCCCATACAGAAATGATAAATATTTTTATAATATATAATAGAAATGATAAATATTTTTAAATGTGAAAATTAAGTGCTTTTTATGTGTTCCCGTTTCCTAAAAAGAAAATTTCATTTACCAAGTTTTTAAGCTTTTTTTTTAAATGTGAGGGCTTGCTAGGTTTATATAAACCCAGCAAGCCCACCTCAATAAAAATAAATAAAATACATTCCAAATTATGTGCTCTTTATGTACTAATTTCCTCCACTTTTTAAAATTTTTGTGCTCCTTTGGTTTCCACGGAAATTTATAAAAATGATTGGCGTGCTAGCATTATATAAGCCTAGCAAGCCAATCATTTTCTTAGATTTCCTTAGAAACCAAAGGAGCACAAAAATTTTAAAAAGTGGACGAAATTAGCACATAAAAAGCACATAATTCTAGAAAACCTTTTTTAAATTTTTATTGAGGTGGGCTTGCTAGGTTTATGGAGGTGCAAAAGGAGTAGTTTTATTCTCAAATATTTTACAAAAACAAAATCGGATTAACCGAAATTTCGATAACCCGAAATCACTTTGGTCCACATTATTTCGGATAATCAGGACTGTATTTGTTTTTCTAACGTTTTTTTAACGTTTTTATAGTATCTTAATTCTTTTTGGATGTTTGTAAATAAGAAAATAAGAAAGTTTGTTCCTATTTGATTTTTATTTTTTTATTATTACCTCTCATCTAGTATAAAATATCTAGGCCAACTACTGGTTGAAAATTGGCCGACATTAGATTTTTAGTGGCCGAGTACTGGAATTCTTGTACATTTTTCATATTTTTCTTTTTAAATTTTTTATCTCTGTAATAAGGCT
This sequence comes from Aspidapion aeneum, assembly GCA_963576565.1. Lineage (NCBI taxonomy): Eukaryota > Metazoa > Arthropoda > Insecta > Coleoptera > Brentidae > Aspidapion > Aspidapion aeneum. The sequence continues at coordinate 79,777,744 of OY755043.1, read as the reverse complement.
ATTTTTGAGTTTTAGAGAAAACACATGCATTATCTAGTAATAGTTATGCAATGCCTACGATGGACTGCACCTAAGTATATATTTCTTTAAATTAATTTTGTTTGAGAAATACTGTTAGGTGGCCGACTACTGGCACATTTACCCTATCTAGTGGGTTGTTGTTAACGGGGAACACTCAAAGAATATACATAAAAACATATTTAGGGATTTTTTTTAATCACAATAAAAAAGTATTGTTATCAAGTATTTTACCAATTTTTTTGTAAAACTAGCTCTACCGAGAAAAACGTTTTACCATGTGTTATAGACAATTAAATTTTCTTTTAAACCATGTATGTAGTTATAACATTTACATAGCCGTTAATACACCAGGGGCGTCTACTATTTTGTGATTAAAAAAAAATTCACGAATCATGCGTATATTCTTTATGAGTGTTCCCTGTTTACAAAAACCCACTAGCTACATATCGTTTTAAAGATAATTATATTTTCAACAAAATAGAGCAAAACAAGGTTGTTCCAAAAGCTTAGTTTTTAACAAAACAAATAAAAATTTAAAAAAAATTAATTAGAAAAAAATTACTTCAATATGCGGACGCCCCTGTAGTGCCAATAATAGCTTAAACACTATGTAATACGATATTTAAAAGAACATTTTATGTTCTCTAAAAAGGTGTTGTAACATTTTCCCTAAAACTAACTTTTTGGCTATCTTGAAATTTTTGTAGCACGAGCCCCCTTTGTGGGGTATACTTTAACCCTATATTTTGATTAGGGAAAGTGGGTCTAGTGATACCTTGTAATGAAGGCCTTTTTAATCTCTTTACAACCGTGTAAGAATTTCAAAAATCTATCTATTAGTTTTTGAGATAATTGCCCTACACCTTTCAAATTTAACATGGACTAAGAATATAATAAATATTTAATCAAAATTTTATATTTTTCGGATTTAATTTTTATTTTATCATTCCATGTTAAATTTGAAAATTTGAAAGCAAATATCTCAAAAAGAAATCGATGGATTTTCGAAACTCTTACACGGTTGTAAAGATATTCAACCGAACTTCAAAACAAAGCACTACTAGACCCACTTTCCCTATTCAAAATATAGGGGTAAAGTATACCCCTTCGAAGATGGTGCGTGCTACAAAAATTTCAAGATAGCCAAAAAGTGTCCCCTGCGCAAACAAAATCGACGTGTCCGAGGGTTTTTCCAAATTCGTTACCGTTTTTAAGATATAGGACATTAACAGTTTTCGGTGAAAAAACGTGTATATATATATATATATATATATATATATATATATATATATATATATATATATATATATATTTATATATATATATATATATATATATATATATATATATATATATATATAATATATATACAGTTAAACCTCTATAACTCGAACTCAAAGGGACAACCAAAACAGTTCGAGTTATGGAGAGTTCTAGTTATAGAAATTTAAATTAAAGGGGTGAAAATACATATAAAAAGGGCAGGGACCACTTAAAAGGTTCGAGTAATAGAGAGGGTCGAGTTATAGAGGTTCGAGTTAGAGAGGTTCGACTGTATGTATAAAAATCTTTCTTTTTAATCTGTCTTAAAATCCAAAATAGCGGGCAGAATCAAACTTGACCCATTAAAGAGGCCCTTTTACTTTTTTGATCCAGAATTTTTTTAGAAATAGTTTTGGATTTATAAAAAAAGCTTTATTTCTGCCACACAATAAGCTAGGAGCCGTTGATTTGGTGGTTGTCGAAAAATAACTTTTTATTTCGAGCATAAAGCAAACTGAACCGAACTGGATAATTATATACCTAGGAAAATGTTGATATTGATTTTTACGATTATGCCTTTTTTCATCTAAATAGGTTCAGTAATAATTAAGGAAATGAATTTAGACACAATTGGCACGGCAATGAAAGAATGAGTTCAGAATTTTCTCAAAATATAAGAATAGACAAGCCCTATAAGGGGTCAAGTTTGATTCTATCCACCATTTGAATTTTAAGATTGAAATTTGTTAAAATTATAACAATATTTTTATATTCATTTATTCGTAAATGGTCCCCTTTATATTAACGGATAAACTGGCCAGTGTCCAAATTATTAATTAGCCATATTTACGCTGAGTGGAGTATTGAAGTTTACGCCAGCTGGGGCGTGTATAAATATTGTACTAGGCATAAAGTAAATTTGATAAACAGACCTCTGTCTAAGAAATTTAGTTTTTATCCAATAAATTCAAATTTGATTTTTATTTTTGTAGAGTAGCTATTAATTCAGGCAGTCCACGTAGCGACGCGCTCTCCAAATTTTTACCCTGTTAGGGCCTCGTGTCGCAAAAAATCCATACATTATACATAAAATATCGGTCCGTTTGGGAAATAAATCCCTATCGTACTTATCTCAGTTATTTGTTCTAGCGGACCGCGTAACGACGCGACATTTCGATTTTTATACTTTTCGAGGCGCCGCGACGCCGACGTCACTAAGGACCACACATCGTTTATGGACCTCACAACGTAGGGACCTCACATCGCATGTGAAACCTGTTTGACAGATTTTCTTTATTTTGACATTTTTGAAAATTTTGAGTAGGTTTCCACCTTACTGGAGCGCCTCAAAAAACACTTGTTTTTAAACATTTAATTTATCTCTATTCTATCTAGTGGTCCGCGCAACGCATGTGAAAAGTAGGAATCCCCACAGCGCCTCTTATGTCCGTATAGGTGTCTGTCTGTCTGTCTGTCTGTCTGTCTGTCTGTCTGTCTGTCTGTCTGTCTGTCTGTCTGTCTGTCTGTCTGTCTGTCTCAAAAAGTGCTGAAATTTGGTACCTAGGCTGGGTCTTGGGTCGAGATGGTCCAAATAAAAGGGCGGGGGTAGACTTCAAAAATTAGAGTTTATGTGAAAATATGCCGTGTGTGATATCAAACGAAAGGTAATAGAATCTGGAGGTAAACAAAATACATTTAGTTTTAAAAAAAAGGTGGGGTAGATTTCAAAAATTAGAGTTTACGTAAAAATATGGCGTGTGTGATATCAAACGAAAGGTAATTGAGTCCGGAGTTAAACAAAATACATTTTAGTTTTTGTTTTTTTATAGGTGGGGGTGTATTTCAAAAATTTGAGTTTAAGTCAAAACATGGCTTGTGTCGTATCAAACGAAAGGTAATTTAGTCTGGAGTTGAATAAAATATATTTCAGTTTTTAGTTATATAGCTCACACGTACACTATAACTGTAGTACCTAGTGTGAGCTTAGGGGTCCATATATTGGCAGAGTATTTTTTAAATTTGATTGAATGTGCCGATGTGAATGGGATCTATTTCTTTAAAAAAACCAGACAAAACCGGATTCATTCGAAAAAAACCGGATAATACCATTTTAAAACCCGGGCAGCAGTCCAAAAAACCGGACTGTCCTGCCCAAAACCGGACGGTTGGTCATTTTAGATAAATGTGTTCTTTTATTTTATATTTGATATTGCAAATTTCATTTTTAAACCAATTCCGAGATCTTAAAATACGTGTTTTTTTTTCATGTATTCAAACAATTTCACTTAAAAACAAAGGTCGGGCAGTCAATTTTGAAATATTTAATTTTTGGGTGATTTTGATATAACTTGGCATGCTGTTCAAGCACTCCATGCGAAGTTAAGAAAAACCAGTGCTTTGCTGGGCGTCGCATTATAGGTGACGTCGCGACGCCCTAAAGCTTAAGATTGATGGTAACTTACCTTTTGCCAAATATCTCAAAAACGGTAATATGTAGGACAATTTTGCTTTCACTTTTATACAGCCAGTTGATATATCTTTCTACCGCTTTATAACAATCTCAACAAATATTTTTTAAGTTTTTTTCATAAAAACTGTAGAAGTGAGATTTTCAACAAAATTTAAATTTGTAATTTTTAAAATTTTTGGATTATTTGTTGTTGTTTATTTTAATTTCGTATGAAAATTATTGTATTTTTTGAGTTAACCAATCACAATGTGCTTAAATTTATAGATTATCTTTACATGGAACCGCGCAAAAAAAAACCAAAATTAGCAATATCGCGTTTTATAAAAAAAAATTAAAAATTGCTTCTAAAATTAAATCATTGTTTAAATGTAAACTACTACTGTTTTTTTATTCCTATTTTGCTTAATTATTATTAAAACTAAACAATATTATTTAAAAAAATATTGCGGTGAACGAAAAATAGTCCGGGTGACTAATAAAAAAATTCAAACTTAAGTAATGCTATGGAAAAAAAAATTGTGTGTGCTTAAGACCACACGGCAGAAGTGTAAACTTCAACAAGGCGAAATTAATAATACTGGCCCATAACATATTCTGCAAAGCGGACCGAACCGAACTCTTCTGTGTACTGGCCTTCATCTGCATCATCATATCGCTCGCTGAATGTTTCTCACAGTTAGTCGACTCGAGCCGATTTCACCCGAATGAGCGTTACATAGCCGAGCCTGACGGCTCAGTTCAATTCACTACCCACGAAAACTGCTAAACGCGCCTAAAGAAGTTTACACTTCAAAAACATTGGATTTAGGAAGCAATTTGTATAATTTTACAAAAGTCGTGCTGGAGTTTTTATGCCAAACATGCTTAAAAATAGCACTTTTTAAAAATTCCCAAAAACCCAACATTTACATTAAATATTGTTTTACAAATGATAATTTTATAATGTTTAAAATTATACAGCCATTCTACATTTAAATACAACCTTAATTCTCGAAAACAGAAACAAAATTTTTATATTTAGTAGGAATACCCACTACAAAAACTTGAATTATTTGCTGTCAAAATATGAATATGTTTTATGCCTCAAAATGCTTTGAATTTTTAAAGAACCTACCCTATATTAGAATATCTGAAACCAATAGCAGGACTCCCCTAGATATTTAGGCGCCCTGGGCGAAACAGTTCGTTGAGCAGAATTTCTAAAGTTGTGGTGATTTTGATATGAATTGTTACGATTCCTAAACTTATGAAGAAATTTACAACAATAATATTTTTCTCCGGCGACGTCACATATGCGGCGTCGCAACGCTTTAAAATGTGCATGTAATTGATCCAGATTTTTTGAAATAGCTAAATAACTACACTAGTTAGGACAATGATTGTCCCTTTTTAACAAGATATCACACTTTAGAAGCGTGATTAAGTTCCTTTAAATTAAAATATAGTTTTTATCAAAATTTACATTTTTGTATTTTTCCTTAATTTTGGTTTATCGATACTATACCGCAAAAAAATAAAATTCTTTGAAGCTGTAAAGATCTGACCTACTTGAATTTCTTTGTTTATAAATTCCTTATTACTGAACTCCAGTGGCGTATATAGAAAAAAGTTTCGGGGTGGGCCTAAGGCAGTTTTGGGGGAGGCCCGAGACCCCATAGGGCGTATTTTATGCTATTTTATGTTTTTATTCATGAAATATGTCGAAAAGATCTAGAAAAATCTTAGCTTCGGCCCCCAGGCCCCCCCATATATACGCTATAGTGCTGAACTCCTTTGAATGAACAAAAACGCATCATGGTTAACATCAATTGCTATAGTCCGCTTCCCCCTTTTTTTTGCATTGGCATATGGGGTAAAAATTCCTAGCAACTAAAAATAGCGATCTTTCATAAAGAGACAAATACTATTTAGTCGGCCATCTTGGATTTAAATATAGACGAAAAATCCTATGGTGATGTTCAAAGAGCAATTAATTCTCACTTTGATACTTTTCATTTAATTGAAATCGGTTAGGTTTTAATTAATTTATGAGAAAATGAATGCAGACAGAGTCAGGCAGTCGTATAGTTTGTAAAGCACTGCAAAACCAATTATGGTGATTTAAACCTTGTTTTGTGTGGCGAAACGAATAGTTTCTCGAAGTATACGAATAAACGAGTCTCCTTAAAAAGTTTGATTCTGACCGCCATCTTGGATTTTAAGGTGACAAATTTCGATAGTGACCTTTTAAGAGCAATCAATTTTTGCCTTGATGCTTTTTATTTGAGGAAAATCGGTTTAGTAATAATTAATTTATCAGGAAATAAATGGAGACAGAATTGAAAAGGTAATCGTATAATTTGTACAATAATGATTAAAACAAAAAAAAATTTGGAACTATCTACCTGATTTTAATCATTTGTACCTCGTCCGTACATGGCAGAAATAAGACTTTTTTATAAATTAAAAAAAAAATAAAAAAAATCCGGTACATAAATATAAACAAGCAAATTTAAAGGGTGAAGCTAGATTTTGTGCGCCATCTTGGATTGCAATATGGCGGATAAAAATATTTTTTTTCAAAAGCCTGATTAATTTCCTGCAAATTTCAATAAAATCGGCGTTATAACAAAAACCATTTTGTCCGTTTTTTTTCTTTTTTTTTTGCCCCACCCGGTATTTTAATAAACTGAATTATAGTATGTGGTCAGCACTCCCACTAATTAAAAACAAAGAACGCCTTATAGAATGGACAAAAATTTTCTATAGTAAAGTTTAAGTCATAGATTTAGCAAATTAATAACGGTAATGACTTGTTTTTATGGGATTTCATAGATTCTCTAAAAAAAGCTATTTTTGGGAGCAAATGGCATGAAAACTACAATATGGTTTTTGGAGACTCATACAAATTTTAAAAGCTGCTTGTTCCTGGGAAAGCTAATTCTACTTCCTAGGACATGAATGAAGAGATGCTAAAATTGACTCAAAATTTAACGATTTTTAAAGTATCATTTCTAGTGTTTGAATTAAATTCTCAAGCTCCCTATCTATTATTTTTTTAACCGCAACATATTTTTTAAAACTTTCTTTAGATTCCTAAACATAATAATAAAAACTCAAACAAAAAACAGTTTAAAATAAAGTTTAGTAAAAAAAAATTTTTGTTATGTGCGAAATACATGGATTTTATAAAAAAAACTGACTTGACCAAATTCATAAATTTATTGCATCATTTTGTGCGAGTAAAAAATCTAAGTTATAATTTGTTCATAAAGACAGACTCAAAAGGAACCTCAGATTGCAACTGTACCCAAAATCACACTTAAAACCACTTAACCGTACCAAGTAAACAAAAATTAAGAAAAAATACAAAAAATTTTGATCAAAAATTAATTTAACAATTTTTATTTAAAGGAACTTAATCATGCTCTAAGGTGTGACACCTTGTTGGAAATGGATACTCATTGACTGTCTAAAAGTAAAATTAGGACTGTCCTAGCTAATGCAGTTATTTAGTTATTTCAAAAAATCTGGATCAATGTAACGTCACATTTTAAAGCGTCGCGACGCCGCATATATCACGTCGCCGGAAAAAAATACTCTGCCAATCTATGGGCACCTAAGCTCACACTAGGTACTATAGTCATAGTGTACGTGTCAGCTAATATAACTAAAAACTGAAATATATTTTATTCAACTCCAGACCCAATTACCTTTCGTTTGATACCACACAAGCCATGTTTTGACTTAAACTCTAATTTTTAAAATCTACCCCCACCCTTTAAAAAAAATTAAAATGTATTTTGTTTAACTCCAGACTCAATTACCTTTCGTTTGATATCACACACGCCATATTTTCACTTAAACTCTAATTTTTGACATCTACCCCCACCCTTTTTTTTAAATAAACTAAAATTCATTTTGTTTAACTCCAGACTTAATTACCTTTCGTTTGATATCACACACGCCATATTTTCACATAAACTTTGGCTTGCGTTCGGTGGATTTTGTTCATTTTTAAATGGGACCATCACGGCCCAAGACTCAACTTAGGTACCAAATTTCATTAAAATCGGACAAGCCGTTTTTGAGTTATGCGGGTTGGTCGTTACAGACAGACATACAGACAGACAGACAGACAGACAGACAGACAGACAGACAGACAGACAGACAGACAGACAGACAGACAGACAGACAGACAGACAGACAGACAGACAGACAGACAGACAGACAGACAGACAGACAGACAGACATACATACAGACAGACAGACAGACAGACAGACAGACAGACAGACAGCAAAACAAAAAAGTTTCAAAATCATCTGAAACGCAAAGATATATAAAAATTTTTGAAATCGGAGCAACTTTTTTTTTCTCGAAAAAATTAGGATCACCATAGCTCACACTACTTATATAGTAGTAGTGTGAGCTAATATATTTAATTAAATGTCTTTATAAATCGTACCAGTTTATATAAAAAGCACCACAACTTTTGAAATTCTGCCCAACCAAAATGTTTTGCTTATTTTTTTCGGAAAGTAAGGACCTTCATCTACATATCCTATTAAATATATTGCTTATATCTAGTGCAATAAATATTATAAATTATTTTCTATTTCGTGGACTGACACCACTAAAGCAATTCTATAAATTTAATGCAAGTTTTGCCTCTGTCATACTCGAACAAGAAAGAAAGAAAGAAATATTTTCTAGCGTGCTTATCACGGGTCACTTGTCACACTACCTGAATTCCTAACATTTTTGATGAGGGAAAACCGGAAAAAGGATGTTAGCGGATTTACTATTGGTACGAAATCCAAGAGCTTTAGATTTCTTATTTTTTGGCGTTTTATGGGAAAAAGGCCGAGAACTAACAAAACTAAAAATACCAAATAAAACCAAGCAGACAAGGCTTTGTTTTGATTCCAAAACTCCAGACCCCCCTTGAAACATTCTTGTTTCCTGCTACGGGCCTGTATTTGTTATTAGGTGGTAAAAAAAATTACCTAATTTAAAAAAAATCATAGCACATTATCTTTTTTTTTTGTTGTGTTTTATGTGATTCCTTAAACATTGTAAAACCCAAAAACTACCCGCAGCTTAATAAAATATTTGCAATAATTAAGAGATAAAACATGTAGTAGTCCTGATTGAAATAAAAACGTAAGGACTGATTTATAGTGAGTTGGATAGGTACACCTACATATTTACCATTTAGGTAGGTAGGTACCTACCTATTTAATTAGATAAAAATATGGGGTTTTTATTTATTGTTTTTAAAAGAAAAATCATACCTATTGGAAAATAATATGTAACTTGTGCCGGTTTTCTTTCAAAGCAGGGCCATCTAAGGACTCTATACCTAATTATTCTAAGGTTTGTAATTATTTTACTTCAGTTATTTTAAATTTAGAAGAGCCGCGCCACCATATACGTAATATTCCGTATATGCGCGCCACCTACACAGGATAGGTGATGTCTTGTGGTGTAACTACAATAGACAAATGTGTGGAGGGCAGCGCTATTAGAGTCCCTGTATGTTGACATATTTGGATATATTAGCATCGCGACAAGCCCATCAATGTCTTTTAAAATAAAAGGACAAAACATCGGTTCACGCGCTCTTTATTGAACAGTGGTAATTTAATTAACATGTTAACTGCCATAATGTATTGGAAAAATCGTTTTCTTACGGCCGCTGCATTTTTATCATTTTTTTGAGACACACAACTCATAGTAAATTCGGAGATTCGTAGGCAAAAAGCTGGTTTTTTAGCTGAGATTCCACGTTGGGTACTCACAGCCATAATGCATTGAAAAACGTATATAAGGAATGCTTTTTTGATTCTCACAAAGTATCAAAATAATTTTTTTATGATACCTCCTGTTTTGTCTAAAGTAAGCTCTGCTGTTTTTTTGTTCTATTTTTTCTGTAAAGGAAGTTCTTTTTAGAAATAAAGTACCATTTTATCTTTGACTTTTTTGTTAAAAATATATTGCTCAAGTTTGTCACGAGAATACTATGCATTTTGCCCGAGTATACCCATAACTGGTAGAAAACTTAACGGCCAAGCACATACTTTTACTCAACAGGCCACTGTTTTTCGTTATCCAAAGTAAAATAAATGCACTGAGAACCAAATGTGACTACTCGCGGCGAAAATTTGTTGCATATACAAGAGACCCCAGTGTGTGGTCTCACGGCATCAACTGAAAATATTTGTGTGTCCCCACACTGGGTACATATGGCAGGTAACGTGTTAATAGGAAAAATCGAAAGTCATTCAAAATCTTTGCGTTGATTAAGCGAACTTAAGGGGGCAAACTTCGTCCGAAAAATTACCATTTGACCACACTGACATCGCGTTTTTTGGTCAAATCTTTGTTCTAATAGAAATAGAAAACGAAAAAGCGGAACGCGTCGAAATTTTGAGGGGAATTTTTTTAAAGCATTTTTAACAAACAGTTTTTCGCGAAATTATTTTATTCAAAAAATAAAAAAATAGTTATTGCTAAAACACAACAAATATTTCAAGACAATGTTTGGCATTTCAGTAGCCTAGTTGTGTTATAGGAAACTGTAGCGAAATTATTTTGATTTTTGTATTTTTGGGAAATGTACAAAAGAAAATCAAAAATCTAACAAGATACGTTTGAAGATTTTAAAAAAATCTTGCATATGAACAGAAATAATGTTTTAACTAGTTTTTTTATAGAAGAGATCTATTAGGATTTACAAAAGCGTGCTCAATTTTATAATGGCTGCAGGACACCAAATCAGAGAAGAGCCATCAACCTCCTGACTGAAGCGCCACCCCCATATACCGGGGGCAAGTCAATTTGATTGAGAAAATTTAACGAACGAAAGATCACGTGACCCGGATTTTCACATTATTTTCAGATATTTTGAAAAAATAAAATGTCGTTTAATATAAGTTAAATGATTATAAGTAGGTATTTAAAGACATACAATTTTTTCTATTTACAAAACGTTTTTTTAAGGGCTGGCCATAGCGTAACAAACAAAATCACGGGATTACGAACCAATTTATAAGATTTTTTGATAATTAGTATATTGCTCAGTTAACAGAAGCTTGTTGAAAATAAAGTCCTTTTCATTTATTTATTTATTTATTACATAACAAGAGAAGAAAGTGACAAATTTCACACGAGCGTGAGAAAGTTACTTTCTGTCGAGTTATGGATGCTATTTTTCCTACGAACACTGATGAACTATACTAATTTTTGTAAAAATTTAATTTTGCGTAAATCAAATGAAACTACTTTTCCGCACAGGTGGGAAAGTAGTTTGCAACACATGTGCGAAAAAGTATTGTGACAGTTAAACACTTTCCATACATGTGCCGAAGTACTGAAAGTACTTGTCACACTTGTGCGAAAATATTTCTGCACACGGATGAAATTTAATCTTTTCTGAGGATGCAAATCGTTTAAAATCCAACATTTTCATATGTGGTCGCAGCGAATAGTTATTTACCTAACCAGTGCGGAAGACGCACACACATTCGTTAAGAGGTAAAATATTTTTTCTACAAGGTTGTGGAAACAAAAATAAAGTACAACAATAAAAACAACTCGTTTATTATATTTAATTTACAATGATTGCTGACAATTTTACTTCTTATCCTGTGCAGCATCTGTAGATCAGGAGATTTTCATTTTCATATTCTGGATCAATGATATCGGAAGGTTTTAAATATATTTTCTCTGGATGTATTTAGAGGCAGGCTCATAGTAACGTTATGTGTTCCATCCTATTGTGGCTGTCTTCTTCGGGATTATCGGTATTTTCTATCACAGTAAATAAACACTTCTTTTCTATTTTTATTTATAAGATTAAATGTCATCCCCTGGTTTTTGACAAAAAATAGGCTTTATTATTTACTCTATTCTTTTATTTTTTCTGTTGCTATTGGAAAACTAGCCGCCCACTTATGTTTTTAGGCAAAAATTAACGTCAGTGTCAAACTCAAAATGTGTTGTTTTTTGGTCATCCCTAAAATTTTAGTAAGGCCCACAATTTAGACACCGAATAGGTGTCCCTAGGACTCTAATATGTAGTGCCACCTATTGACTGATATTTAAATATTTTGCCTTGTTGTCTTTTGCGTAAAAAATTGGCTGAATCGAATTTGTCGCCTTAATAGGAAAAATCGAGTCACTCAAATTCTTTGCGTTGATTAAGCGACCTTGAATGACAAAGCATGTCATGTTTGTTTTTATTTGTCAAAAGGGTTCAAATAAAAGTTAGGGAAATTACAGACCAGAAAGTCAAGTTTTTATTTCATAAAATTTTTAATAAAATAAATATGTACCTATTCCTGTTTTCTAATTAGCTGTTGTAATACATCAGATAAGAGATTTTCTAGTTTTTCCAGCAATCCAGAATCTCAAACATTATGGGTAAAAAAGTTAATGCATTCATCAGCAAAAGTTGGAGCTAATACCAAAATTTGAGAGGTAAGTGTAGCTTTCCAAAATTAAAAATAGGAATTGAAATTTATAAAGTTTAGTACATACACATATGTAAAACATAAAGCATCCTATTATATAAAGTGTTCCGATAGCTGTTATACAGAGGGTTTTTTTAACATTTAAAACGAAACCAAGTTTATCAGTATTTTTTGCAATTTTGGGTAAGGGACATCTTTTGAGCGCTTATACAGGGTGTGCCAGATAAAAGCATCTACATGGGGATTTCGGAAACGGTAAGAGATACGTGTTTGTTTAAATGAGAAAAAAGTTGCGCTATTCTAAGCCCAATCAGGTGCTGTATCATTATTAAAGATATCTACAGGGGTTACTAAAATATCGAGCAAAAACTAAAAATTGTGTTTTTTGGAAAATTTAAATATCGCCGCCATCTTGCAATCAAATTTAATGAAATTTGGTAGTTTTGTATAAGCAACTACGGCCAATCAAATGACGTTTTCCAGGCCTTCTAGTTTTTTGAAACCATAGCCAACTTTGTTATTTCTTATGACCGTCATATTAAATTTATACGTCAATAAATAGAGCATTAAAGCTTACAAACAAACACAACTACGGCATTTGTTTCACAGCCAACTAAGTGAAAAACTATTTTTTTAATAAATTCACATTTTCCATCATCCAAAGATAGGCTTATTATACACGGTTAAAGTTGAAAAGCTCCGTTTATGGTCTATTTATTGAAGTTTAAATCCAATATGGCGGTCATAAGAAATAACAAAGTTGGCTATGGTTTCAAAAAAACTAGAAGGCTTAGAAAAAAATTGTTAACGTCATTCAATTGGCCGTAGTTGCTTATACAAAACTACCAAATTTCAATAAATTTCTTTGCAAAAGGGCGGCGATATTTCTATTTTTCAAAAAACACAATTTTTAGTTTTTGCTCGATATTAAAAAAAAACTCGTATCTCTTACCGTTGCCGAAATCCCCATGTAGTTGCTTTTATTTGGGACACCCTGTATAGATAGGAAATATTATTCGAGTCACGCCTTCTTTTAAAGCGCTTTTAAAAATTGTTCATTTGTTTTTTTATCATAGATCCGAACTTGATGATGATGATAAATATTTCAAAAACAAATTGATCGATTGTCGAAAAACAAAGCGCGTTAAAGCGATAGAGACATAAAAGCCCTAGTAAGGTGCCACTTGACTCATCTCCTTATCCCGTGGCGTACGCAAGAGGGGGGCTAAAGCCCCCCTTCCTAAGCCGCTGAATATTCACCCCTAAAACATGAATTTTCCTCCAAAATCAGGATTAAAATGTATCGATTTGTGCTCAACCTTCCCAACGATTCATTTCTGCGTATCGATCCGCACTCAAGCCCCCCTCAGGATTCATTTCTGCATACGCCGCTGCCTATATAATCTATGGTTGATTGATTGATTGACTTTCTTTTAGCTGACACTACTACTATACTATAGTAGTGTGAGCTATAGTAATCCTAATTTTTTCGAGAAAAAAAAAGCTCCGATTTCAAAAACTTTTATATATCTTTGCGTTTCAGATGATTTTGATTTTGAACTTTTTTGTTGCGCCGTCTTTCTGTCTGTCTGTATGTCTGTATGTCTGTCTGTATGTCTGTCTGTAACGACCAACGCGCATAAGTCAAAAACCGCTTGCCCGATTTTAATAGAATTTGGTACCTAGGCTGGGTTTTGGGTCTAGATGTCCCATTTAAAAATGAACAAAATCCACCAAACACAAGCCAAATAAAAGGGTATGGGTAGATTTCAAAAATGAGTGTTTAAGTGGAAATATGGCGTGTGTGATATCAAACGAAAGGTAATTGAGTGTGGAGTTAAAAAAAATAAATTTTATTTAAAAAAAAGGGTAAGGGTAGATTTGAAAAATTCGAATTTAAGTCAAAACATGGCTTGTGTGGTATCAAACGATAGGTAATTGGGTCTGGAGTTCAATAAAATATATTTCAGTTTTTAGTTATATTAGCTCACCCGTACACTATAACTATAGTACCTAGTGTGAGCTTAGGTGGATTGGCAGAGTATTTTTTACGGGTATGCGCACTCGCAAGGAGATCCCTATCACGCTCGAGAAGCGGCAAGTGCGCGGAAATGTTGGTGTATGTTGGTTTTGAAACGGTTCAGGTTGTAATCTGCAGGGAAAACTGTCGCAGGGAGTCCATTCCACAGCGATGCTGTTCTCCAGAGATATGAATTCTGATATAATGCGGTTCTTGGTGCCTCTATTTTGACAGTAAATTGATGGTTACCGTCTGTTTGACGTGTTCGCCTAGTAGGTGCTACTCCCGGGGGGATCATATGTGCCAGCTCTTCAGAGCATTTTTCGTGATAATACCTGTAGAAGAGAGATAGATTATCCACAGTTCTTCTATGTTTGAGACTATTCAGCTTGAAAGCATAGCTCGTTTTTGCACGGTGTTCAAAAGCATTAAGGTATGTTTGGATGCCGCACTCCATATATGTGAGCAGTACCCTATAGTTGGTCGAATCTGGGCTTTGTAGAGTGTCAGCAGTTGGCTTGGTGTATACAGATGTCTTGTACGAAATAGCACCCCAAGCTTTTGGGACGCCCTTTTAGCTATATCTGCCACGTGACTGTGCCAAGACATGTTGGTCTCTGCAGTGACTCCTAAGATGTTTAACTGGCTCTGTAATGTGACAGCACTTCCAAATAGCATGATGTTTGGCTCACCGGCGCTGGTCTTTTTTTAAAACAGGGTTGCTTGGGTTTTCTGCGCGTTGAACTGTACAAGGTTTTTGTTGCCGCAGTCCTCTGTTATCTCCAGGTCGTTATTTATCTGCGATATTTGAGTTAGTCTAAGATGATGGGATTCACGTGCGGAGAGACATGTGGGTGGTATGATTGAGGAGACTACACTGCCATCATCTGCAAAGCAATAAAGTGGATTTACTGTTTTATCTATGAGTTCATTTATCTAAATCAAAAAAAAGTGTTGGCGAAAAGAGTGCTTCCTGTGGCACACCAGCATTTATTTGGTAAGAGTTGGAGTTCTGACCATCCAGTGCAACATAAATGGATCTATCCTTAAGGTAACTTTCAAACCAAGCGCAAAGTTTCGGCGACAATCCCATTGCTTTGAGCTTGTTGAGCAGATTTTCATGCCAGACTTTATCGAATATACCATGGCAATTGTTTTTGTTTCACCCCGCAACTCAATCGCTTTTTGCCATAAGTGAGTGACGTATGTAAGTAAATCGCCAGTTGACCTATATTTTCGAAATCCGTATTGCTTGTCGTTGATAATTTTGTACTTTTCCAAGTACTTGGTTAGGTGATTGTTCACAACTCTTTCCATTACTTTTGTAACGTGTCATTTTTACGCTTACCATCACCTGTGAAACTTGTTTTAAAAATTAGCGAAAAGCCCAAACAAAATCAAGAAAAAATGGATAATGCCGAATTATTTCAGGATAGCCATGCTAGAACACAAAATGAAGAAGTTTTATATAGCGAATGGAAAAAATCCCAAAACGAAAAAAATTCACTTAGTGTACAAGTGGATTATCTCCGAAGTCAACTGGAAAGTATGCAAAGAAAATTTGCAGATTTAGAGACAAAAGTCACTAAAAAAGAAGAGTCTGACATGGACTACATTACTGATGAGGACGATCTGGCAAGAGAAACTGAGTGGATCAGACAAAAAGGAAAAGGTTGGAAAAAACGTCGAATGGATACTTCACTCTCACCACCACAACAAAGCTCGGGCACTGGAGAGCCCTCCAATAAAACACAAAATGAAGAACCCCCAACTAAGGTTAAAAAAGCTCCATTACCTCCACCGATTATGGTAAATGGCGTAAATAATTTTAATGATATTTATGAAAAGTTAAATATCATACAAGGAGTTAAAATAAAAGTTTTAAATAACGAAAATATTAAAATAAATGTACAAGACGCAGACAGCTATCGGCTGGTTACTAAAATAGCGAATAGGCTACACTTCTCATGTGACCCACAAAAAATTGTAGCTGATCTACAAAAAAAAGGTTTTAAGGCACTGGAGGCCAGCAACAAACTTAAATGGAGAACAAGACAACCTCTTAACATGTTTATGCTCACATTCAGCCACGATGAAGATATCAACAAAATTTTTGAAATTTCCAGTATCCTTGGGATTGAAGTGGAAATAAAAGCACTAAAAACCTCAAAGTTAGTCCCTCAATGCAAAAGATGCCAATCTTATGGACACACGCAAAAATATTGCGCTAAAGAACCACGTTGCGTAAAATGCACGGGGAAACATCTTACTGTAGAATGCCCCAAACCAAAAGAATCTGAGCCAAAATGCATCCACTGTGGAGGCAAGCATCCTGCTAACTACAGAGGATGCCTTGTTGCTAAGGAAATACAAAAATTGAAAAATAAACCTAAGAAACCGAATCTCATACCAAACGTGAGTACAAATAGACAAAACCAACAGACAAGAAACACAGTCACACAAAACTCTGTGACAAGGACATACAGCCAAGTAGCAGCAACAGCTACTATACCTGATATTAATATCAGTAGTCAAAATACTATGGAACAAACACTACAATTAATTTTGGAGAAATTGAACTAACTTGATGAGCGATTAACTAAACTAGAAAGTAGCAATAACGGAGCTACCAATATGCCTCAAAATGGTCAGTAATCTTAGAATCCTAGCTTGGAATGCCAATGGTCTCTTGCAACATCAGCAAGACTTGCAAGTTATTCTAGACATAGAAAAAATTGACGTCTGTCTTGTGTCAGAAACGCATTTCACTAACCAGTCTCACATTAAATTTAAAGGTTATAAAGTGTATCATACAACTCACCCTAGCAATACTGCACATGGGGGAAGTGCTGTAATAATTAAAGAAAATATATCACACTATGAGGAGATGGGATATAAAACCATAGAGATTCAAGCTACATTAGTAAGTGTAAAAACCAAAACATATACATTAGTCATAAGTGCTGTCTATATACCACCAAGGCACTTACTAAAGAAAAATCAATATCTTAATTTTCTCAGAAAATTAGGAAACCGTTTTATAATTGGAGGTGACTTTAATGCAAAAAATACCTACTGGGGATCTAGACTGACGAACTCTAAAGGAAAAGAACTTTTGCAAGCTATTAGTGAATATCAATGTGAGCCGATATCAACTGGTAAGCCCACATACTATCCAACAGATCCAGGAAAAATTCCAGATCTAATTGATTTTTTTATAGTAAAAAATATATCTTTAAGTTTTGTAGATATAGAAGAAAGTTTTGATTTACACTCAGATCATTCACCTATTATTCTAACTCTTAGTAAAAACATAATAAAGAAAGAAGCAAATATCTCACTAGTTAATAAACTGACTGACTGGATTAGTTTTAAACAAAGTCTGTCAGAAAAAATAAACCTATCAGTACCACTGCAAACGCCAGAACAAATCGATAAAGAAGTTGATTATTTTGTTACAAATATTCAACAAGCAGCTTGGGAAAACAGTCCAAAACCAAAGAGAATTTTTAAGGGAAAAAACTATCCAAAGGAAATTAGAGACCTTATATTGGAAAAAAGGAAACTAAGAAGAAAGTGGCAACAAAGCCGTGATCCTCGGGACAAAACAAATCTCAACAACATGACGCAGCGCATTAGGCGAGAAATTCTAGTAATAAAAAATGAATCTATTAACCATTTTCTTAATGAGCTTACAGATGATAAAAATACCGACTATTCCCTTTGGAAAGCAACCAAAGATTTTAAAAGACCAATTATCCAAATTCCACCCATACGAAAATCTAACAACCAGTGGGCAAGGAGTAACGAAGAAAAAGCAGATATTTTTGCAAGTCATTTAGAAAAAACATTTCAGCCCCACGAAGCACCAGATGAACACTTTCATTTAAATGAACCCCATCAAATCGAGGACCATATTAAGCTTACATCACCAAAAGAAATATTAACAGAAATCAAAAATATTAATTCGAAAAAAGCCCCAGGGTAAGATCTTATTAACGGGGTAGTCATAAAACAACTCCCCAGAAAAGCTATCGTAAAACTATGCAACCTAATTAATGCGTCTTTTAGGCTTAGGTACGTACCTAAACTGTGGAAAGTTGCAGAAGTTATCATGATTCCAAAACCGGGAAAACCACTCCATGACGTGTCATCTTACAGGCCAATATCTTTGCTGCCAATTATATCCAAGCTCTATGAAAAATTATTGCTTAAAAGAATAAAACCCATCATAGAAAGACAAGAAATTATTCCATCTCATCAATTTGGTTTTCGAGACAAGCATTCCACGATAGATCAAGTACACAGAATTACTAATATAATAGAAAAAGCACTAGAAGAGGGAAAAGTTTGTTCTGCAGTTTTTCTAGATGTAGCACAAGCATTTGACAAAGTGTGGCATGAAGGCCTTAATTTTAAACTAAGAAGGTTTCTGCCAAAACAGTATTCGGATATTTTGGAATCATACATATCTGATAGACATTTTAGAGTAAAACAGGAAGACTCATACTCAAATTTAAGAGAAATTCAAGCAGGCGTGCCCCAGGGTAGCGTACTAGGCCCTTATCTATACTTATTATTCACTTGTGATATCCCAAAGCCAGAAAATTGTCACTTAGCAACATTTGCCGATGATACTGGTTTATTGACGGTAGAAAAATCTATTGAAAAATGCATAGAGAAACTTCAGGATGCAGTCACCCAAATTCACAGTTGGACCACAAAGTGGCGAATAAAATTAAATGAAACCAAATCAATTCATGTTGATTTTACAAACAAAAATATAAATCACATACAAATAACAATTAACAACATTCCAGTACCATATTCGAATCAGGCAAAATATCTAGGTATGACACTTGATACCAAATTGCGCTGGAAAGCACATGTTAAGAAAAAAAAAGAAGAACTTGAGATAAGGTATAGAAAAATGAACTGGCTAATTGGAAGGAAGTCCAATTTAACAATTCATAATAAGTTACTGCTTTATAGACAAATACTGAAACCAGTATGGACATATGGTATTCAACTATGGGGTTGTGCTAAAGAGAGTAACATTCTAGTTGTACAGAGATTTCAAAATAAAGTATTAAGAAACATTGTGAATGCACCTTGGTACGTTCGAAATAGTGACCTTCATCGAGATCTAAAAATCGAAACTGTAGCAGAGACTATAAAAAAGTACGCAAAAAGCCATGAAGATAGACTCCATCGGCATGTGAATGTGGAAGCAATTCAGCTTCTAGACAATACTATGCTAGTTCGACGACTAAAAAGAGTGAAGCCGTTTGAGCTAGTAAACTAAGTGAATTACACATAAAACAAAATAATGCTATAAACACAACACAATTGTGAGTTACAGACTAAACAAAGCGGGGAGAACTGTTGAGTGAACCCTAAGTTTAAATCTGACTTTTCTAGTAAATTAAGTTAAAACAAAATTGCTAATTAGTCTTACTGACTAGATTGTAATAAAAAAAAAACACAGTGTGTTTGACAAATAAAAAAAAAAAAAAAAATTTTACGCTTAAGGCACACGTTACATATTTGTTCTATTTCTCTAAATAACCAAAACTATTCGACTCGTTTTTCTACACAAATTAAGGGTATTTTATAGGGCTGGGTTTTGAGGTTATATATTGTCCAAAAAGTTAACTTATAGAGGAGGCATTCCATGGTATTATTGTAGGGACGGTGCGGCATTATTTAGGCATTCTAATTGGAATTTGAGATCACAGGTTTCGGGAAAAATCACATAAAAACTTTTTATTGTTTTGTTTATCTTTGGAATTTCGTAGTTCCTTTGACGTTTATGAAATAAATAAATAGCTGTTCTGCTCGGTGTAAACTGTGGGCATGGCGGCGTTGCCACATCACAAACCCTTCACGATGTTTTCAGGAACAGTGGGAAAACATTTGATTTATTTTGGACGTTCGTTTATTTATGTTTTCGAGGATATTAGGACAATGATTTCTTTTCCGAACCGCTTCTTCTTTATGGATTAGCTAGTTTTGTAGCACGAAAACATATTTAGGTCCAAGGTTTGACCAGAAACAACTGAGGCTCCGCCCACTTTGATATCTTTACTACTTTAATCAAAGGAAAAGATAAACAAACATGGAATTTCGTACCCGTGAATTTAAAAATCAAGCAAGTTTCGTGGCTAATCGGGCAAAAAGGAGTTTTTTTTTTGTTTCCCTTATATTTTTCCGTGGGTAGCCTGAAAGCTTAACCTCACCGAACCGTCCAAGATCTAATGGACACCTAATAAGTGTTGACAGTTAACCGTTTCGTCCTTATGGGACTCCTCAGAACACTGCTGGTCGATGTGACAAATCTTGCAAAGTTAATCAGACGGTTTTGTCTCTAATTAAATGTAATTAGTGAGCGAACTATAGCAGGAGGCGCCATCTACCGAGATACGAGAGAAACAAAAAAACCAAAAGCAGGCGAAAGAAAACACTGCTATACAATATCGATCAATGAAAAGATCGAATGCAAATAAAAGAAAACAACTATAGTCCGTGACCTACGACAGCTCTTTGTCTTTCAGGCCGGATCAACACAGATTGCATTTTTACCCGTCTTCAAGACAGTGAGCGTCAATCAACGGAATTTTTAAGCCAAATAATACTAACAAACATGGAATTTCGTACCCGTGAATTTAAAAATCAAACAAGTTTCGTGGCTAATCGGGCAAAAAGGAGTTTTTTTTTGTTTCCCTTATATTTTTCCGTGGGTAGCCCGAAAGCTTAACCTCTCGGGGGTCCAAGATCTAATGGACACCTAATAAGTGTTGACAGTTAACCGTTTTGTCCTTATGGGACTCCTCAGAACACTGCTGGTCGATGTGACAAATCTAGCGAAGTTAATCAGACGGTTTTGTTTCTAATTAAATGTAATTAGTGAGCGAACTATAGCAAGAGGCGCCATCTACCGAGATACGAGAGAAACAAAAAAACCAAAAGCAGGCGAAAGAAACCACTGCTATACAATATCGATCAATGAAAAGATCGAATGCAAATAAAAAAAAACAACTATAGTCCGTGACCTACGACAGCTCTTTGTCTTTCAGGCCGTATCAACACAGATTGCATTTTTACCCGTCTTCAAGACAGTGAACGTCAATCAACGGAATTTTTAAGCCAAATAATACTAACAAACATGGAATTTCGTACCCGTGAATTTAAAAATCAAACAAGTTTCGCGGCTGATCGGGCAAAAAGGAGTATTTTTTTGTCTTCCTGCCCCCCCAGCTGCCCTAGAGATTGGAACTTGGAAGTTTTTCTTAAAAAGTGACCATCAAATTCGCAAAAAAATAGATTATGTTTTAATTGATTTTTGTTAGTTTTTATTAGCTAAAGTGAGTGTTCAAATTTTCAAAAATCCTTATAAATTTAGACGTTTCCATGCCAGGAAAGCTTATTTCCATTTCCCTCGCTCTGTCTGTCTGTATGTCTGTTTTTTTTCAGCCCATTCCCAGTTTTTTCAAGAAAGTTATGAGAATAGATTTCCACAATTTAGCTATTTTGAATTTAATTTTTATAAAACCAGAGAAAACAGATTAAAGTCTGTCTTTTTGCTTTGATGAAAAGTTATGAAAAACTCGAGAAATGGTCGGAAAAACTCGGGAAATTTTTGAAAAACTCGGGAAATTTTTGAAAAACTCGAAAAAATTTGGACAAAATCGACAAATTTTCAGAAAACTCAAAAATTTTTCAGAAAACTCGGAAAATATTCGGAAAAATTTTTGCAGAACTCGGGAAATGTTTAGAAAAATTCAGGATATGTTCGGAAAATCTCTGGAAACTTTTTGTTTGAACGTTGTAGACAATGGTTATGTAGAAACAAGATTTCGGACTTGCAACACTTAAAAACGGTTAGAGATACTAACCGAAACGTCGTGTTTAAAATAAATAAAGACAATGCAAGTCTGAAATCTTGTTTCTAAACTCTGGAAATGTTCGGAAAAACTAGGGAAATGTTTGGAGAAACTCGAGAAAAGATCGGAAAGACTCGGGAAATGTTCGTAGAAACTTGATAAATGTTCTGAAAAACACGAAAAATGTTCGGAAAAACTTGGGAAATGTTCGTAAAAACTAAGGAAATGTACTGAAACGTTGTAATAGTTATGAGCGAGAGAAGTTTTGAAGTAGAACCACCGACTAAATTTTTTTAATTAAAAACTACTCATAATTTTTTCTTAAGTTCTTATATCCTGCCCCCCTCTAGCTTACTGGCTGGCGACGTCCTTGCTCTACATTTTTTTTTTCAAAATTTTTGTTTTTTTCAATAAAAAATAATTGCTTCAAATATGCCTAAAATTAGCGTGAATTTGGGATCACAAAACTAGCAAGTTCTTACTAGTTTTTTCAAAAAAAACTAAGCTTATAGTAAATCTAAGCAAACCTGTTACGTTGGAATTGCATTGCGGAATCGTTCAAAATATCCCCTGAAAAGTAGTTTTTTTAAATATGCTAATTTTTTTACTATTTCTAGTGTACTCACAAAGCCAAAAAATATACCAAAATTTTAATGAAACTCTACTCTCCAAAATCGATCATATCGACATAGCTGACAGATGCACGTGAAGCTAACTACAGGTTAAACAAGTTGGCCAATTTAAAAAATGCAGAAAACCGCATTTTTTCCCCCTCCATAACTTCTCCTACGATAACTTTTTGAGACCTTTTTTTTTAGTGAAAGCCTTTTTTTCAAAAAACTGCTTATGGCTAACGCCAGGTGGCCGAACAGGGCTGAATTTAAAAAAAAATTACGCCACGGTCAATATAACCCATGCAGTTCAATATATACCCGGTTTACGGTACCTAAATTTTTTAGATTTTTTCTAGTCCAAAAATGTTTTACCATTTCTTGCCGCATTTGTAATGTATTTAGTTAATATATTATCAAAAATTTTAAAGTATTTATGCATAGCTAAACAAACGTCTTGTTATTAGGCGATGTTTAAATTTAACTTTTAACTTCACACGTACTGGATTAGATCAAAATGGGTTAAAAATTTACTTCTTTAAAAACTTGATTAACTTTTCTTTTTTAAACAAAAGGTATTTCCTTTAAACAATATTTAATTACGTATTTTGTTATTACAGGCTCACTTAAAAAAGAATATTTTCAACTAGAACTTACAACATTAAAAACTGAAGCTGTACCATCCAGCCTAATATCTAAGAAAAATCCACTCTTAGTATTTGGCATTCTTAGTGATCTTTATTGTGATGGACAACGAACGAAAAATATGTTTAGAGAACTTTTGGAAAATCAGCAAATATTACAAAATTTATTAACAGAAAAAGAGCAACACATATTAGATTTAAACAAAACAATATCAGATTTAAACCTTTTAAATCAAAATTATTGTTCTAAAATAAAAAGGTTAGAAACCAAAAATTCCAAAAACATTGCTCAAAAGTTGTGCAAAGGCAAGTTTGGGCCACATTTAAGGAAATATTCTAGTGCACCATGGGACAATCGAACTTTGGAAAGGAGGTTCCAAATTAAGTTTGCTTGTGGTACCTCTGGATATAATGTCTTATTAAAACAAAATTTCCCGCTTCCATCAATACGTACCCTACAACGCTCTATTGAGCATATTAACTTTACCCCAGGAATTCTTTTTGATATTATTTCGGTACTAAAAAACAAAATTCCAAGTCTTCAACCAGCAGAAAGGGACTGCTGCCTACACATTGATGAAACCTCTATTATTCCTGGACAACAGTATTGTGATGGTTCATCTCTTTCTTTTCTTTCAAATTCTAAACAAATAGCCACTCATGCATTGGTAGTCATGCTGGGGGGAATCAGCAGAGGCTGGAAACAAGTTGTTGTTGTTTTCATTTTACGCCAGATGGAGGTATTAGTGCTGAAGATTTGTCTAATCATATTAGGGAAGTGCTTACCGTTACGGAACGTTTGGGGCTTGATATTGTCAATGTAACTTCCGATATCGGGCTTTCTAACTCGCAGTTTGGAAATGTTTTGGGATAAAATCAAGTAAAACCATTCTTCAAAATTTTTGTGCCAATCCGAATGACAATAATAAGCCATTATATTTTATGGCTGATGTACCACATATTTTTAAGAATATTCGATCCGCTTTAATCAACAACAAAATTATTGAAATTCCTCAAATTCTCGTTAAAAAGTATGATCTACCAACCAATATTGTGGATGTAAAGTATATTCAAAATTAAGCAGATTTGGAAGAAGATGAAGATTTTAAATTAGCACCTTCATTAAACTCAGAACTGCTTAATATTAATCATTTTTGTTTAATGCTGCCAGTTATTTTTTCTTTATTGTTTTATTTTGAATTTTTTGGAAAACCTAACCTTAAAGTTTGTTTTGATATTTTTGGGCTTTCTGCAAAAACCTTCAAAAAAAGAAAGTCCTGTTTGGGAAAAATTCCGATCAGGTGATAATTTCTCTCTTTGTTGAAAGTTATTTTCTTTTTGATCACCTGATCTTGTTAAAATCATGCGCGTTTTTTGCTCACGCTGGGAGTTTGAAACGCCACCCTGTGTGTGACAGGGGAATGAAGAAATCACTTCCGCCAAAAAACTAAAAGAAGTCACACGGGTTTTCGGGTTGAAGACCGAAATTCCAGTCGCAAGGAGGGCGGTGCCGCCAGTGAAATTTTGGGACTGCTGCAGAATTATAGAAGGTAAGCTTCTAGCGTGTTGCCGATTTTTTCCTTTGTTTTTTAGTTTAATAGACTCTGTTTTCCCAGGCGGGGCGAATTTAATTTTGGGGTTATTTTTTTTGGGATATCTCTAGTTTTTCTCCCCTTCAGGGCTCAGATCTCTAATTGGTCCTTCAGACCCTTATGTTTTGAAAAAGCCCTTTGGATTTTACAATTTTTTTTGTTAAAAAATTGGTAATTTTATAGTTTTTTTGCAGCAACCACATTTTATCGTTTTTTTTTTGCCAGATTCGGACATTGTTGTTTTTGTACCGGTTTTTTTTTAGAGTCCGCATGGTTTTGAATGTTGGTTGCCCTGAGTTTGGGTTATGACCTCGTGCGGCGATAAAAAAAACCCCCGTTCGACATTTGGCAGCGGCCCGGGCCCCCGTTCTTTTTCTTGCTGGCTGACGTTTCATTGACGTTTGTGTGTTCTAACCTCACAACTTCACGTGTTGTTTTGTTTACCTCCGAGGTTAGAAAATTGTTGATTATTCGTCGGGTTTCGAATTTGTTTGTGTAAAATCCGTCGAAATTTACCTTCGTTTTTTGCTTTCGCTAAGCGCGAGATTGTGGCCGCGTTCTTAGCGAACCGTACCCGGGTGTTGATAGCGGATTTGTCGCGAAAAAACCTACTTTTTTGTATCTGATAAAAACCGCTTTGTCATGTCTGACATAAAAGTTTTGAAAAAACAACAAAATAGCGTTTTTAATAAATTAAAAACAACTTATAATTGAGCCGTCGAAGCCCAGGGCAATGCAGAGAAGGCAAAAAAGTTAAAACCCAGATGGGAAGATGTGCCTTCTCTGGTAAGTCAATTCGATGCATTGCATTTTGAAATTATAAGCTTGGATAGTAGTGATCAGATACAAGAAAGTCAGGAAAATTTAGTGCAGGAATTTGATGAAATGAAATACACAATTAGATCGATTTGTCGTGAGCTCTATCCGGAGGATTACCAAGATGCCTCACCGACAATTTTGAACCATTCCCTGGTTAATGTGGACAGGGGTCTTGAAATTAAAAGAATAGAGGTACCCCATTTTGACGGTAATCTTAAAAAATGGCCCACCTTTTTTGATATGTTTAAGTCACTTGTTCACGATAAAGCTGACATGAGTGAAATAGCTAAATTTCAAGCCTTAAATACCGCTCTGGTGGAAGAGGCTGCATCTGTAATTAGAACCATACCGCTAACCTCAGATAATTATCGAGTAGCCTTCGATGCAATGACTAGACGCTTTAATAATAAAAGACTTTTGGTAACAAATTATTGGACGTCTATTTGTCAAGCGCCTTCTGCAAAATCGAGCAACCCAGATGATTTAAGGTTATTGTTGTCCACTTTCCGGGAAAATTTGGAAGCATTGTCAAACTATGATGATGTAGACCTGAAAATGATTCTTCTTTTGCAAAAAGTTGATACCCCATTGAAAACTCAGTTTGAGATTGAGTATAGTGATAAGGAAATCCCGTCCTATAAAGATCTGTTTAAATTCTTAGAGAAAAATTGTCGGGCTTTGGAAAATAGTTCTCTTTTGAATAAGCCGAAGGAGGTCTCACCTCCTCTACCCCCTAGGAAGGGTGGCAAAGCACTCTATCCTGTTTTATTGACTGGAACAGGCCAGTCTGGTAATAAAGTAATTTGGCTGAGAGGTTAGGACTTAAAGTAGCTCCGAATAGAACTCCTATTGAGGGAATAAATGGCATGATTTCTAGTACTTCATATGGCAATGTTACATTGAAAATAGGCTCCGCCAAGTTTCCTGATAGTTTGTTTTCCTGTGATGCCATTCTTATTCCTAAAATTTGTGGAACCATACCTATGACTGTTGTAGAATATGATTCTATTCAGTGGCCATACCTAAAAGATTTAGATTTTGCAGATCCTAATTTTGGACAACCTAGTAGTGTAGACCTTTTGATTGGTGTTGATTTGTTTGGTCAGATGCTTGTGCCTGGCTTTAAAAAAGGAGAAAATGGAGGACCTTGTGCCATTAATTCAATATTTGGTTGGATACTCCTTGGTGGTTTTGATGGTCCTCGTAAAACTCAAAAACCCATTAGTTTGTTGACCTTAGTGTCTTCCCCTATAGAATCTGGATTGGATAGTACCTTACAAAAGTTTTGGGAACTAGAGTCGACCCCTCCAAAAATCCCTTTTCTCTGATGAGGACTTTTGTGGAAAATTGTTTGCTGCCGCTCATTCTGGAACTGAGTTTGGCAGATATGTTGTTCGTTTACCTTTCAGAGAGCCTCGACAAGAACTTGGTGACTCTAAAGGTCAAGCATTGCGTAGATTCAATATGATGGAAAACCGATTATTGAGGAATCCTGCTTTGTATAGTGTGTACAAGAATTTGTTCAGGATTACCTAGACCAGGGGCTTCTGAAATTGGACAATTCTAACCCTGACTTCCATTAATATTTTGTTCCACACCACCCAGTTGTGAAGGTGGTAAAATGGTGTCCACAATCTGATTCGTTTTGTTATGATGTGATGCCCATGGAAAGACCTTGTACCAACATTCTCTCTGAGATTGCAAGGATATATGATCCACTCGGGTTCCTAGCCCCAGTTGTTTTGGTTGCTAAGTGTGTAATGCAACGTTTGGGGGTCCAGGGTCTTTCATGGGATGATACCCCCTCCAGTGATATTGTTGCACAGTGGCAACTCTATGTGTCGCAACTACCATTATTATCTTCGATATCAATACCTCGTTATGTTGTGAAGCAAAATGCTGTCACCACTGAATTGCATGGCTTTTGTGACGCCTCAATGTGTGCATATGGTGGTGCAGTATATATTCGACAAATTGAGTTGGATGGAAATATTTCTATCTCCCTTTTGTGTGGGAAAAGTAGGGTGTGCCCTTTGAAAAGTATTTCTATTCCACGCTTAGAATTGTGTGCTGCTGTATTGTTGGCAGAGCTATTGCAGTTTGTTGGCAATCATCTTGATTGCATCCCGATTGATAAGATTTTTGCTTGGTCTGACTCCAGCGTTACCCTTGCTTGGATAAAATCGTGTCCATCAAAACGAAAGGTTTTTGTAGCCAATCGTGTAACGACTATTCAAGAGAAAGTTCCCCCCAGCTGTTGGTACCATGTAAATAGTAAGGAGCACCCAGCTGATTGCTTATCCCGGAGCTTACTTCCTGGTCAGTTGATAGACCATCCTCTTTGGTGTACTGGACCATCCTGGTTGACCCAGTCTGGTGAAACATGGCCTATGAACCATAAAATTGATGCGTTTGATGCTGATCTACCCCCTGAGAAAAATCGTTTTGTTTTTGTGACAGATATACCCCTTGATGAAGTACAGCTGTTACTCACTAAGTACTCATCTTTACGTAAAATCTTGGGCATTGCTGCCTTTTGTTTGAGACCTTTTCGAGTGAAAAAAGTTCCTTCTTTATCTTTTCCTACTAAAGCCCTCAATGATCTTTATTATGCTACTTTAGTTGTTGTGCGAGTTGTACAACAAGAAGTTTTTTTTGAAGATTTGAAAAGGATATGTAAGGGTGAGAGTTGTGCTAAGCCTCTTCGAAAGTTGGCTCCTTTTCTTGATTCCCATGGTGTTCTCAGGGTGGGCGGTAGATTACGTCACACTGATTTAGCATATGAGGTGAAACACCCCATGTTGTTGCCTCGTAGTCATAGGCTTACCACTTTGATTATTGAAAAATTCCATAATGAGCATGGACATCCAGGTCCTCGCTTATTGGAGTACCTCCTTAATCAACAGTTTTGGATTTTGTCGGTGAAAAGTGCCATTCACAGTGTTATTTCCAAGTGTTTTTGTTGTGCCAGGGTAAATCCCAAATCATTGCACCCATTCATGGGTGACCTTCCTAAATTTAGAGTGTCCCAGGTGAAGCCCTTTTCCCATGTTAGTGTAGATTTTATGGGTCCATTCTCCATCACGTTAACCAAGTGTCGTGGTGTAAAAAGTCAAAAGGCTTATGGGTGTATTTTTGTTTGTTTCCCAACAAAGGCCATTCACCTGGAGGCTGTTTCTGATTTGTCCACTGATGCATTTTTGGCTGCCCTCCGCCGATTTGTTGGTAGACGTGGCAGATGTGCTGCTCTCTACAGTGACCAGGACACTAATTTTGTTGGGGCAAATAACCTCCTTGTGTCCTATTGTGAGCAAGCTGCTGAGACTTTAGCGATTAAGTGGTGTTTTAATCCACCCGCCAGTCCGCATTTTGGTGGACTCCATGAGTCTGGGGTAAAGTCCACGAAAACTCATCTGAAGAGAATTGTGGGGGATCAAATCCTAACCTTTGAAGAGTTGATGATTGGTTCAGATTGAGGCTATTTTAATAGTCGACCATTGTGTAGTATGAGCCCTGATCCTCACGACTTTCAAAGTCTTACTCCTGGACATTTCCTCACTTTGGAACCCTTGACAGCCCCTCCCGATGAAAACCTACCCCCATTGATGTGGTCACTCGGTAGAATTGCAAAAATTTACTCGAGTCCAGATAGAATCCCCCGTGTCGTGCAAGTAAAAACCGCGAAAGGATTACTTGACCGTAGTTTGGTGAAGGTATGTCCGTTACCCAGCCAGTAACCAACCTTCAAAGCCTTGTGTAGCGTGAATCATGCTTATTTGAATTAACTTAAGTATGACGTCCATAGTTATTGCGATAAAATTATTGTTGCAAAAATGCTAATTTATTGTTTAGACCCTTTGGGCAATTGAATAACCTTTTTTTTGATTTTTTTGTTTTTGGGTTTTTCTATAAAAATTGGGAATTTTTATGGTGGGCGGAATGTTTAATGCTGCCAGTTATTTTTTCTTTATTGTTTTTTTTTGAATTTTTTGGAAAACCTAACCTTGTTTTGGTATTTTTGGGCTTTCTGCAAAAACCTTCCAAAAAAGAAAGTCCTGTTTGGGAAAAATTCCGATCAGGTGATAATTTGTCTCTTTGTTGAAAGTTATTTCCTTTTTGATCACCTGATCATTTTGTTAAAATCATGCGCGTTTTTTGCTCACGCTGGGAGTTTGAAACGCCACCCTGTGTGTGACAGGGGAATGAAGAAATCACTTCCGCCAAAAAACTAAAAAAAGTCACGTGTTTTCGGGTTGAAGACCGAAATTCCAGTCGCAAGGAGGGGCGGTGCCGCCAGTGAAATTTTGGGACTGCTGCAGAATTACAGAAGGTAAGCTTCTAGCGTGTTGCCGATTTTTTCCATTGTTTTTTAGTTTAATAGACTCTGTTTTCCCAGGCGGGGCGAATTTAATTTTGGGGTTATTTTTTTTGGGATATCTCTAGTTTTTCTCCCCTTCAGGGCTCAGATCTCTCATTTTAATAAGATGAAGGTTTCTATAAACAACAAGTGAAATTAAAGAAAGAAAACTGCATTATTTGTAATTTGGTATTTGATAATTATATTGGCAAATCGCCCATTTTGCGGTCAGAAATTTTAACACACGAAAAGGTGATCTCATGTTTTCAGACGTTGATTCTTTACGTCTAATTTGAGTTATCATACCTTTGATAGTGGGAAAGAGGAATTTAGAGATCAGTTGGATGGCTTGGTCGAGTTAATACCTGAGTCTCTCGTTCTTGTATTGAGACACCGCGACCCGCATAGGTAGAAGTTTTCCGAAAATTTATGTGTGGCTTCGGTGGTTCAGTGGTAGAATGTTTGCCTAGATAGCAAGAGATCCCGGGTTCGATCCCCGGCCGAAGCAGAAAACTTTTTTCTTACTTTTCTTTCTTTAATTTCACTTGTTTTTTATAGTTTTAGGTCCTTGCATTATTTGCAATTTGGTATTTGATAATTATATTGGCAAATCGCCCATTTTGCGATCAGAAATTTTAACACACGAAAAGGTGATCTCATGTTTTCAGACGTTGATTCTTTACGTCTAATTTGAGTTATCATACCTTTGACAGTGGGAAAGAGGAATTTAGAGATCAGTTGGATGACTTGGTCGAGTTAATACCTGAGTGTCTCTCGTTCTTGTATTGAGACACCGCGACCCGCATAGGTAGAAGTTTTCCGAAAAATGTGTGGCTTCGGTGGTTCAGTGGTAGAATGTTTGCCTAGATAGCAAGAGATCCCCGGTTCGATCCCCGGCCGAAGCAGAAAACTTTTTTCTTATTTTTCTTTCTTTAATTTCACTTGTTGTTTATAGTTTTAGGTCCTTGCATTATTTGCAATTTGGTATTTGATGAAAGTTTCTGTCCCACATTATGTTCTAAATTTTAATGTAGGTACTAGTTTAGAGTTTTTAAGTCAAAATCAAGCATTTCCAAACATTGATAAAGATGCATTAACAACTGGTTGGTTTATTAATATTGTTAGTAAGTGGTTTAAAATTATGAGTTCACGAAATAGTATGATGGGTATTTCCAAATTAAATAAAGACAAATATGAAGAAACTTTATCAATATTAAAGGAGTTCATATTTTTCTTTGTTTGAAACTCGTAGACAATGATTGTGTAGAAATAAAATTTCGGACTTCCATTGTCTTTAATTATTTTAAAACACGACGTTTCGGTTAGTAAGTATCTCTAACCGTTATCAAGTGTAAACTAAACAATCTAGTCTCTAGGCTACTACTTATACTACTTGGTGTGCAGTCTGGTGTGACGGTCCGCCCCCTTTTTATTCGTAAGACGCCTGTTTTCCTTAAGGAGTGGTTTCCATATGTTTGGTACGTCCGTGCTTGGTTGACTGAAAACTTCTTTATTCTGCATTATAAACGCAGCATCAATAAACTTTCGTTTTCGCCAATGCGACTCCTTATGTAAAACTTTAGCTTCTGACCACTGAATCCTGTGATCATTTAACCATGCATGATCTGCTAAACCGGATTTTTCAATATCCCCTAATTGGGTACTTTTTAGATGTTCATTTACTCTAACCTGAAGAGGGCGTTTCGTTTCACCTACATATGTTTTACCACACTCACACGGGATTTGGTAAATACATTCCTTATTATTTGAGGGATTGTCTGGTTTTGTCTTAGTTACAAAACTTCTTATCGTATTTCCCGAAGAAAATACTGTTTTTATATTATAGTGTTTAGCTATTCGTCTTATGTTTTCTGAAATCCCTTGAACATATGGAATGTTAATAACACCTAACGGATTATTATTTTGAGAATTTGGTACATTTAGTTTGTTTTTAATTTTAAATATCGTTGAGTTTATTAATTTCTCGGAATAACCATTCTGTTGTAAGTCCTTTTTAATGTTGTTAATTTCTGTGGTTAATTCTTCATTATTACTACAAATATTTACGGCTCTTAAATACAAACTTCTTATAACTCCTTGTTTTGTTGCAACAGAATGATTAGAATTAAAATTTAGGTACTGTCCCGTGTGTGTAGGTTTCCTATATACAGTGGTTTGAATGTTTCTGTCTAATCGTTTGACAAGAACATCCAAAAAAGGTAAGGCCGAATCTTTTTCAATTTCCATGGTGCACTTGATTGTTGGTCGAATACCGTTTAAATGGTGTAGAAAATTTTGTAGTTCGTCATCATTTTCCGGCCAGATAATAAATGTGTCATCCATGTATCGTAGCCATAGTTTTGGTTTGACTCTTGCTGTGTTGATCGCATGGTCCTCGAACCACTCCATGTAGATGTTTGCTACCACTGGCGAAAGAGATGAACCCATTGGAAGTCCATCATTTTGCGCGTAAAACTTATCTTTCACTTGAAAGTAAGAGTTACGGAGACAGAGCTCCAAAAGATCCATCACCCCCTCCACCGATAGCGTTGTTCTATCATGAAGTGTATCATCAGTTTGTAAT
The DNA here is from genome assembly GCA_963576565.1 of Aspidapion aeneum. Taxonomy (NCBI): domain Eukaryota; kingdom Metazoa; phylum Arthropoda; class Insecta; order Coleoptera; family Brentidae; genus Aspidapion; species Aspidapion aeneum. The sequence continues at coordinate 79,745,026 of OY755043.1, read as the reverse complement.
TTGTTTTTGATGATACTGAGTGACTCATTTATTGGCACGTTGGTGTAGAGACTCTACATCAAAACTTACAAATCTATCGCCGGGATCTAATTCGATACCTTTTAAAACCTCGACAAAATGTTCCGAGTTTTTGATAAAAGATTCGGACTTACCCTGTAGTGGTTGAATTATGTCCAACAAAAACCTCGACAAAGTGCTGGTCGGTGAGTCCCTGGAGCTGGTAATTGGTCGCAGTGGTATATCCTTTTTATGGACCTTTGGTAATCGATAAAAATGTGGTGCCTTACTGTGGTGTGGAGTCAGGCGGGATCTAACAGCGTCCGGGATATTTTCAGCATACTTCTTCAAAGTCCTGTAGATGCGTCCTTCTATGGTGGTGGTTGGATCTTTGGGTAGTTGCTTGTAGTCTCCTTTCTCCAGAACTTCTTGGATCTTTTTGTCGTAAGTCTCGACATCCATGATCACCGTCGCGTTTCCTTTGTCGGCCGGTAGAATCTTGATTGATTTGTCAGCCTGCAGGTTCTTGATTGCCCGTTGTTCTTGACTGGTGATGTTTGTCTTTTGTTGCTTCTTTCTGTCCAACGTTGTTCTTACTTTATGGCGAAACTCATCAGCTTCGGGTTGAGGTAGACTAACGGTCTCTATTGCCGCAATAATTTCCAGTGTCGGTGTCTGTGCCGGTGCAATGGCGAACTTAAGTCCCTTACTGAGTACCAATTCTTCGTTGGTGAGTGAGTCTGTTCTATCTTGAAAAAAAATCTTGGAAACCAGTTCAAACCGGGGCAATCTTATCCACCAAACTATCTCCAGGATACATTTCTAAATTTAAAAAACTATACATTTCTTGAAACATCCCGGTTTTCTAACGATCGACTTGAAAATTTTTTCGGACAAGCCCGACTAAAACAAAGCATTCCAAATGCACTTCAGTTTAAAAATTTACTTAAATTTGTCTCAATTTATTAAAGGTTTTCCATTAAACGGAAGTTACGAAAATATCATTGATTCCGATCTTCTTGCTTTTTCGTCATTTAAAAACTGGCAGAACAAAAAATGCGATTTACCGATAATAAATGATATGGAAATAAATTTTCTTGACATTCACTTAAGTACCCAACTAAATATTTTATATAGCGTTGCAGGATACGTATTAAAGACTCTTAATTTAAAATGCAAACATTGCATACAAACTGCTTTTTCTACAACATTCAATAGCTCTTTTACAAAACTTGTAACTATTAGAGAATTTAAAAAAGGTTTATTAAAATTTCCCAGTAAAAATATTTTTGAATTATTTTTACTAATGGAAAAATGTTTTATTAATTTTAAAACTCAAATAATCCCTAAAAAATACAAAAATTTTGATTTAAAAACAACTTTTTTGGAAGCAATGAAATCGACCAACGCAATTAAAAATTTTTCTTTAGCTTTTGACTGTCCTCAACATCCTTTGAAAAATAAATTTCTAAAAAGATATTCTGTTATTAGAATAAGAGTTTTTTAAAATTTGAAAGAAAAAAAATTAGACGAGAACATTTAATGATTCGCAGGATTAACAGGTCAAGCAAAAGCGTTGGAATGCAAAACTTAGTATCAAATTATGTGTTTAATAATTAATTTCTTATAATAGCATAGAGCCCCTTTGTTCAAGGTTCGGTTACCGGCATATTACCACTGGGTGTTTCAATCAACTTGGCAAACTGGGCGATTAGTCCTGGAGTCTGAACACAAAACTATAACTTACTTACCTATATACCGCAACTTCTAAACTTTTTATTTTATATTTATAAGTATAGGTATATTTATTAACTATAGATTAGATTAAATTAGATTGCTTAATTGTTTTCAAGTAGTACCAAATGGTATAAAAACAAGGAATAATGTGTTTGGATATAAGTAATTTCTAGAATAATAGAGAATAGTACCCAACTATAAATGGAGTAGGCAGCCAACTTACTAATTTTTTTTTAAATTATCCAAGAGGTATTATTTCTTGAAAAAAAGTTAATTCATTAGGTTATATCATTTTTAAAAGTTGTTGCATTTTTGTACAAGTTCTTTATGATTCGAATTACCTTAACCAGAGTGATATAGTTTTGGCAACATAATTGAATCGTTTATGTGGTTAAGGCTTTCTTAAAATTTCTAAAAAGGGCATATACTGCCTTCACCAAGTTATATAAGTAGTGCCTGTAAACTAGACTGTTTAGTTTACGATTGTTTAGTTTACACTTGAAAACGGTTAGAGATACTTACTATCCGAAATGTCGTGTTTAAAATGAATAAAGACAATGCAAGTCCGAAATTTGTTTCCACATAACATTTTTTACAACATTCTAAGAAAAAGGGCGTGTTCTCTTCTCTGATGGTTAGTTTATTGCTAATAAGTGCTTCAAGGGTAAAATATATTGATCGCATCCTCGTACATACGAAAGCGTGCTTGACTCTCAGGCCAAATATTGTTATTTTGTGTAAGTTTAGTTATATGGTTAATTAAAGGGGTGCCTCTGTAATTTTCTGCTTGTAAGCAATCGCTACCACTCAGTCAGTTTTATTTTACCCCGATATTTGAGTATTTCTTTACTGTTGTTTTTTATTAATTGCAGCTACTTTTTACTGCCCTTTTTATTATTTTAGGGATTTCGAATGCTTACTTCCATGTTATTTATCATGGAAGTAAGCAGTAAGTTTTCTGTTAAGTGATTATTATACATATAGTAGATTGTCAACTTTTTTGTCCCATCCATGAGACAATATTTTTTTAGTCAGAAAAGAAAACCATTGCCATAACTTTAATTAAAGTCATAAAAAAAGGGTACTTGGCGAAATCCTTGTAGCTACCTAACATACTACTGTGCTAACATTTTATTATGTACCATACAAAGTATGGTTGTTAAAACACGAACAGGACAAAAAACCTGAGAATCGTGTAGAATGGTCTAAGCATAGAAAACTAGGCTTATGTTTTATAATAATTAAGTTAATTGATTATATTTATAACTACCATTTAAATTGTGTCTCACTATTATGTTTAAATTAATAATTTTAAGTCTAATTTTACAGTACCTATGTATGTACCTACGGACCAAATACCTATAAACTTTTAGGTAGGTAGGTACTTACCTTTTTTACATTTAATGACGAAAATATGCATTAAATAAATTATATAATATATCACAGTTTAATCGTTTAACATAAAAAATCCTTGATTTAAACTAAATTGGTGCAAGAAGCCTAAATTTTTGAAACCGAAAAAGCCCACATTGTTTTAATTAAAATTCTGATGATTTAGATCCCTTTTTATGATTAAGGTAACTGATACATGAGTGTTATAAGAAGCGGAGCAGTGATTATCAGTAACCTTAATAATAATATAACCATTTGTTAAATACCACTTGTCACGCCAATGAATTTGAAGTTAATATTTCGTAATCTAAAAATTTTTCGAAAGTGACTTTGAAAACCTTGTCGCAAACTCTACTAGATTCTACACTTAGTATGGCTTTACTCACATGAGAATTGGTTGAGTGTTCGAATATTCCTGGGTTTGATGCATGCTCTGATTTCCAGTAATTGATTTTGCAGTTGATGGTTTCAATACTAAGATTCTTATGGTCTGACTGGGTATTTTTCTCCTACTAGCTATCTTGGCAGTGGTCCGTTTTGACACTTGTTTTGGTCTGTGCGTGTGTATCTCGAAATAAAAATAGAAATCCGTAGAAATAGATCCGACAACACCTCAATGCGCGGTGGACGGGTTTGGAATATTCCCTTGATTGATGCTGCCCCTACAGAATTGTACCAAAGTACTAGTACGCTTCGTCATTGGATAGTTTGAAGCTGGCGGTCTTTTGGGGCAGGCTTACAAACCTGACCGCTAGGGGATTTTTGGTTGCGGGTGATTTTATAAGTGGGTTTTCATTTTTATTTGAATTTGACCGGGCAAACTTGGTTGGTACTGTGCCCCACCCAAATTAAGAAACGAGTTCCGGCTTCTTCATTTTTTTTTGGACAAGGTTGGTCCTCTCTCATTCCTAAAGAATTGGCTGGCCGTTGAAGCCATTTTTTGGTTCGCCATTTTTTTCGTTTTGGGCACTGCTAGTTTGCGGAATTATACCAAAGACGGTGAAGCGTGAGTCCGTCGTTTTGGCGTATTTTTAGTGACGGCTCACATCCTCTGATTGAGGGACTGCGCCATTTCTACGGAAAAGCATTATGCTGTCCATTCCAACATCACCTGGACGAATGTGCTGGTTCGCATCTCCGGCAATAGCACTGATACAACCCAGGGAAAGGGTTCTACGCTCGGGCAACTATCCGGCACTTATTAAAACCCATGTGCTGCCCTAGCGTGATGTTCTAGACAATATCTAGGGAGGCGCGGCAGAACAAGGACCCGGAGGAGCAGGGAAATGCCTGGAGAAACTCCACTTGTCCAGGTTTACCAAAAACACCACAGTGTCGATCATAAAATAACAACAGGACCAAGGTAGGAGCGAGCCTTAGATACAATTGTTTTCATATAGTTGCTTTTAAGTATAAATTTTGCATTTCCTGTTACCGCAAGGTAGGGTATGACGGCATAACCACAATTTTGCAGCATAATTTATTTAAATTTTACTGTGCAATTGAAAGGACCTTACTATTTTCCAACTTGGTTTCATTTTTATTTGTGCAACCCAATGAACCAACTTTGCAGAGAGTTTTTTTTTAGTGTTTTTATAGCACTGTTTTACCTCATGGGGTAGATCTCGAACTGGGTTGCTGTCTGTCTCATTCTACCCAACGTAGAATGATGACAGCAGATATTTGGCCCAGATCTCCCCTATGATGTAATGATTTCGAAGTGCATTTTTTTTACAACCATTAAAGTAGATAATTGAGTCTCACACTACTGACTCAAATGTAGGTACACTATGACCTGTTGGAGATGTCTGTCTACCTATAAATTGTTATGGTTTGTGTCTATTTAGTTCATTGGGAATCTTCAAAAATTTTATTTTGTCAATAAGTCAATTTCTTTTTGGTTTTTTTTAATTACAGAAATACTCTGGAAGCCTCGGAAGTAAGTAGAGTTTCATTTGTTTGGCTACAACATTTGAGTTGAACTGTATTTTAATTAAGATCCTTTTTGTAAAACATTGGTATTAAAACACATGTGGCCCTTAAATTTTTCTTAGTTCTGAACCCCCCTTCTCCACTCTATAAAAGTCACCGGGCATATCAATGTTTTACCTAGCTGGAAAATACAGTTCTGCTTCCAGATATTTGTTTAGTTACTCAGTAATTAATAGAGTGATTAAAACGTTTTTTTTTAAGTGTCACAATTGGCGACAACGTTTTTCAGCGTCACAAATTGTCGACCAACGTGCTTTTATAGTGTCACAATTGTATACGTCACAAATTGACACCCAACGTGCTTTTATAGTGTCACACTTTTGATATCACCGGAAGTAGAGCAATTGGTCTATAGTTTAACGGATCTGTCTTTTTTCCTTTCTTTGGAATGGGTTGTACAGTGGCAGACTTCTATGATGATGGATATACTCCTTGCCTGTAAGATAAATTGAATAATTTAACGAAAGTTGGGGTGAAGTTATTAGCACAATTTTTGAGTACTCACGGGAAGGCCATATGGACCCATTGCTTTGTTTGTATCCAACTTTTTAAGGGATTTTCGTATAAACCTCTGGCATACTGTGGGAAACCCTTTCAATGAACGGTGGAGTTTTTCCATTTGGCACTGTTAAGTTTGAGTTGGAGGAAAAAATTTTGCCCAGCATATTGGCTCTTTCCTCTGATGTTGTGGCTAAGTGGTGGTATGGATGACTTGGTGAAGTTTGATCCAACAGCTTTTGCAAGAGACCAAAAGGACCTAGAACTACTTGGACAATTCAGCAACCTATTTTTTATTCTTTGGTTTTATGTTTCTTTGGCGGCGTCAATAGTAATTTTGCAACTATTTCTGGCTTCTATAAATTCTGTGTGGTTTTAAGCGGTTTGTTGTCGTTTCCACAGGTTATATGCTCTGTGTTCTTTCTGTACAGCCGTTTGACACTGGCTGTTGAGCTAAGGTTTTACATTAGCTCTGCGTTTTGTTGTATGTGGGATATATGCAACCATTCCAGATAAGATTAATTTTGTTATTTCATTACAGCAAGTAGTGGGATCAGCTGTTTTAATGCAAAGTTCTTGCCATGGAAAATCCAGGTAAAACTGTTTAAGGTCATTCCAGTTTGCCGATTTATAGTGCCACATTTTACAAGGAAGTGATTGTTGGCTTAGTGGTATGAGCATTTCGCACTTTGTTATTATAAGTTTATGATCGGATGAACCAAGTGGGGGATCTACTTAAATTGTGTATGAGTCTCATTTGTAGTTAGGAACACGTCTAAAAGCCACCAAGAATAGGTTTTGGGAGCCTGCTAGGCGGTTTTCCCTGCTTTAGGAGGCTTGACGACTTCGCTAAGAGCAGCAGCCCCTTTACTACGTTTCTCTGACAGTCTGCCTCTCTGGAAGGGTTTTTCTCCAGGAGCATTTTTGTTCTTCAGAAGGTCAGTGTTGGGCACTCAAATATTATGTGAGAGGCTCTTTCGTCATTCTCGTAACTTTAATAACAATTTCGGAAAATTTCCTCTAGCAAATAAAATTGATGTTTCCAAGCGTTTTTTATTTCATTTGCAAAAAAATCTCACAAATCCCTTTAATTTGTTCTAAAAAAAATACTCTGTATATACAAATCATGTTTCTAATGTTATTTAAAAATATAATTTTTTTTAGGCCCACTTTGCACAACAAGAGTTTACGTGTCACTTAAGCAGCAAGTTGTTCCTTTAATATTTATTCCAGCTGAATTTAGAAAAAAGGAACTCTACTTTTACAGAAATTCGACGAACATATGGAAAAAATTGAACTGTACAAAAAAGAAAACGATATTTTATATTTAGATATATAAATGGTTGAGATACAATATACTGTATATGTAAACAAACAATAGAAATTAATAAAAATAGTAAATTTAAAATTTTTTATCATACAATAAAATTTTAAATCTATTATATGTTTTTTTTTGTCTGAATATTCCGTTTTGGTAATTTATATTACAGTTTAATTTTTTTTTAAATGTTTTTTGACTATGTACTTGTAATGTTGTTTGTTTTATCATAAATTAAAAAAATATATATATAAATTTTAAGTGTAGAACTATCCATTTTAGATTGTCTGATAATGGTTGAATAAACTGAAACGTCACAAGAAAATAGACTTTTATTGACCGATTCCAATTTTAACGGTCAGTAATATTATTTTGGATTTAGATTTAAAATAAAATTTTTCCAAGAAATTCATTCTAATAACTACTAGTAATATTATATTGTAACTGCGCTCGCTATGTGGCCACACATTGGGTAAAGAAAGATACTAGAATTTTTTATAAAAAATTTACAATTGTTGTAAGTAAAATATTTTGAAGGATGCATATAAAGTTTTGAATTTGTCATAGGTATTTTATTTCGAGGTACTAAATAACATATAAGTTGGAGTTTTCTTAAAACACTCGGCAAATATTAATAAATATATATTTCCTTTGTTCATATTTATTAAAACTCCACTCCAACCTTCCTAATAAACAAGGTGGCTCAAACAGCAGGAAAATTCATAATCTACAACCCATTGCTTCCAGACGAAGAGCAGCATTATGCACTATGTATAGTATTGTTGATTTATTCTGGCAACAGTATAAACAAATAAGACATTAATTAGAAACAAAAAGAAAATACTTTAAAGAAGAATTTAAAAATTTAGATCCAAAAGGAATTTGGGATAATATCAACACTATTTTAACAAAGAAGAAAAAAATGAAAAAGAACAAAATTGAGACAATTCTTATTAACAATGAAGAAATTTATAAAGAACAAAGTATATGTAAAAAAATAAACAATTTTTTAATTGAAATTGGAAACTCCTTACTAAACAAAATTTTTAATTTAAAAGATCAACATGAATTATTGGTTTGTTAGATGAAGACTTATTGGGCGAAGATATCACAAAATTTATTCATAATCTTGATCAAAAAAATCTAATGGTTACGATGACATATCTGTTCTAATTGTTAAAATACTAAAAGTGAGTTAATTCCAATTTTAAAATATTTATATCTATTAACATTGAAAAAATCAAAATTTCCAGAAAAAATTAAAATTTCAAAAGTAACACCAATTTTTAAAAATTGAAGTTCAGATAATCCAAGCAACTCTAGACCCGTTCTTCCAAGTGTTTCTAAAATACTTGAAAAAGTTATGTATAAAAACTTTCATGGAATCAAACAATATTTTATGAGACACAATATGGTTTTCGTGAATCTAAGGCCACAGAAACGGCTGCCTTAAATCTAATTACAGAGATGCAAATAAGTATTGATAAAAACCACAAAGCATGCAAGCATTTGATACTGCCAACCACAATATTTTATTTAAAAAATTATATAACACGGGAATAGGGCGCAAAATTTAGGGCTGGTTTAAAAGCTATTTGGAAGATCGACAACAATTTATAAAAATTAATAAAAATCAAAGTTCACTTTAAAAAATTACTTGTGGTGTACCACAAGCAGTGGCGCACCCAGGAATATGTCTTGGGGGGGGGCAAGGCCTCTTGAGGGGGGGGGGGGGGTCGAAGCCTCATGATGTCGAATTTTAACCAAAATTTTAAATGAATAGAAAAATACAATTAAATTTGAAAACAATACCATAGTATATAAAAATTTAATCAAATTTTTAGGGCATCACATAGATGAAAATTTTACGTGGAAAGAACATATAAACAACATGATATCAAATTTATCTTGTTTAGCGGGTGTACTTATAAGGCAAGATATTACATTCCATTAAAATATTTAAAGAATATTTATTATTGCATTATTTCACTCAAAGATTCAATATCAAATTTCAATTTGAGGATCTGCAAATAACTCAATATTAAAGCCATTAAAAAACCAAACCATTCATAAACTTCCATTTTAAGAACCAACAGTTAATTTGTATAAACCACTTGGTTATCTCAACTTATGTTAATTATAAATTTAAAAATATCAATATTCATTCACTCACTATTAACAAAACAAAAAATTAAAGAAATGACAATTTTCATGATCATACAACTTGCCAAAATAAAAATTTAAAATTATTACGGTTTAAAACTAATATTGGGAAAAAATATTTATTATATTCAGGTATTACCATTCACAATAATCTACCACTAAGCATTAAAGACATTAATAACAGCGGTATTTACTAAGATGGTTTAAGGTTTAAGTTTAAAGGTTAGGTTTAAATTTAACTTTCAGTTTATCTTTTGTGAAATGTTTTAGCTGAATTTTTTTTTAAACTTAATAAAAGTTAATGGAATTTTGGACTAATTATAACTACATAGGTTATATCGCACATGGAAAAATCCGGTTTAAATAAGAATCTGCAAGGATTTCGTAAAAAAATGGAAAAAACGGAAAAGAAATGGTTTAAACTATAGGTTTAAGTTTGTAGGGAACGACGTTTAAGTGAAAATGCAGCGATATTTAGTGAATTACTTACATTTTTCAATTTACGCTTACTTCCCAAACTTGACATTGTCGGAAAATGTGTTCATATTTTGTAATTTTTATTATATAACTTGCACAAACAAAACGAAACTGAAAAATAAATTTTTAAATTTATTAAAATGACGTAAATGTGACACTTGCTTTACTAGGTACTGCAATCGTCATCTGCTGTCATCTTGATGCACGTACATCTTAAATATATCTGTATTGCTAGAGCGTATTCAAATTCAAATAATATTTATTTACAGTTCTTTACCTGTATAATTACAATTTTTTCTTAAATCTATACCGCCTTTGGAAAGAATGCAAAATAAATATTCCTCTGCATTTTAAAGCCTTAGAGACTGCTACAAGCGTTCCGCCATATTGGATTCAATTGAACACAAAATGGATTAAAAAAGCCAGTGACGTACATAAGGGCCCGCCCTCTTAAGCTAATAGTTTTTTTAGAAATTTTTCACATATTTCATGAATACAAATGTAAAGTAACATAAAATACGGCCTTATGGGGTCTCCCCCCACCATCAAAAATGTCTCGGCCCCCTAAAACCTTTTTCCAAATACGCCACTAAAAAAAGGAAACGCTTTCAATAAAATGTATAATTATATTGAGTTGATTTAGGGTGGAATTTATAGTCGAGCCTTAAGGTCGGACGTTTGCGGGGCGTCCTCAGAGACTTCTCAGCGTTTTCATTTTATAAAGCTTTCCTTAAGGAAGGTTGACTCAAGGAAGCGAATGAGCTGACTACATTGACATTTATATTAATTTTTGATATTTATGACATCTTTTAACAGTTTCAGCTAATTTATCAAGATTGGTTTAAATAACAGTTTTTAGCTGTGATAAAAGTTTCGCTAGAACGAAAAAGTATGATTGTGAAGAATGGTTTAAAACTGCAAAAAATCCTACAAAATAAAAAACACATAAATGGAATTACCTACTTGAAAAAACAGGGGACAACAAAGGCCTGAAAGAAAATGAAAGAAAGCCTTTTCAGTATCATGAAAAAGCCAAATTAATGTTTTAGTGCAGTTGAATATTTACTTCAAATATCATTTGTACGAAATCTGGTTAAGTTAAATGTCGTATTTTATGTTTATATGTATTATCAAAATTAAACATAATTTTTTGACTTCATATAAAATATTTCTCTATTTGTTTGATAATAACTTTTTTGAAACTTTTTCAAATAGGTGTTTGGTAGTTAGTTCAATTCAAAAAATTTTTTATTAGAAAAATAAATAAACTCGCGGGTCCAAAATGGCGCATCTTCCCATTTATGAACCAATATGCTGTAGCATTTTTATTTTCCTCGTAATAAAATGCTACAGGTCTTCTTCTTTTTATTTGAAAAAGAATCAATTTCTTTCGAATTAGAATTCGATTAAATTTTATTTTTGTTCAAAGCATAAAATCGCAGTGGTATTTCTTACAGTGACCAATATAACTTGTTCTAGCTCATTCACCAAATATCGAAATTTCGATGCATATTTTTGGCAATTTTCATAAATCCTAATAAGGTGGGAAACTGCGAATACCGCGCGCTAAGGCGCATCGCTTCAGCTGGTTTTCACTTTCTCTCAAGCAGTCACCGAGTAATCACACGACAGTGATGAAAAGGGGTCTCTGCAAAATTTCTTCTGAAAAGTTTTTGTAGTGTTTTCCCCATCTGTGTTTTTCATTATTTTGCTGTATTACAAACACAACTTTTTCTGGGTATTACGCCACTAGTAAGGAAAAATTATTTTAAAAAAATTATAAAAAACCACTGCGTTTCTCCTAGAAAAATAAAAATCACTAATTTGTCAGTGGCTTTCTATAAAAATAAATAGTTGCCTAGTAAAACCTAAACTATTTATTTTTATAGAAAGCCACTGACAAATTAGTGATTTTTATTTTTCTATGAGAAACGCAGTGGTTTTTTATAATTTTTTTAAAATAATTTTTCCTTACTAGTGGCGTAATACCCAGAAAAAGTTGTGTTTGTAAAATGAATCCGCCACAAACATATAGATTTTATTATTTTGCTGTGATGAACTCATGTAAGTACTAATTTTTTCTATAAAAATTATTATCTTTTTTTGTCCAAGTTGTACACGTGTTTCGATGCAGACATTTTCTATTTTCTTATCGCGGTTTCCATTTTTTCAGCTCCGTCATTTTCTTACTGTTCTGCAGAGAAAGTCAACTGTACAATGGTGCTGTTTTGCTGCTAGTTTCACCCTTTTTCTATTAGGGGTAAGTTACATTTTATTGGACAAAAACTATCTTTTTTTGTACTTAAAGGGTTTCGTCATAACTTCCCATTTTTCTCCAATCACCCATCTGCCAATCCTCTGCTAGAGAAACTCCTCTGCTAGAGAATATCATTCTTTTAATAATGAAGATCCTCAAAACGACAGATGTCTGTCAACTCCAAATCCGCATGTAAATATTATGGGCTGATCCAATTCTAACATCCACCTCTTCTACTAGTTAAATTGGAACCGAACTGACTTAATGAACCCAGATTTTTCAGTTTTCTACATCCCTATTTGATCGCCAGTTTTGTGTGAAATTTGCCATAAAATATGATTATTCATTTATACAAAATCAGGTTTGATTAGGTGAAGAACACTGCGATATTATGTTTTTTTACAGGCTACTTTTTACTTTTTATATTTTTCCCTTAATTTTTGATTTAGTATTTTAACCTTTAACTTGGTTATTTACAGTCGATTTATTGTAAAAACCACCAGAAAAATTCTAGAATTTTCCCCAGGTGTTTTTAGGTTGAATTGGTTTAATTATTATTTATAATTAATAATTAACCATTGACATTTTTTATAGATATTTTTCTATTACTTTTGATTTCCCATTGTTGCGCATAATTTTAGATAACTAATCTAAAAATGTTTACCGGTACTTTTTGTACATACGTTTTCTGTATATTTTTTTACCACGTGAGAAAGTAGAATATAATATTCCTTGTTTTTGAAACTCAGTTTTTTATTATTGAAACCTTTCCAAAAATAAAACTAGGTTTATCTTAATTAAGTTTCTAAATTTCCTTAATTAAAAATTTTATGATCTTAATTAATTTAACTAATTAATTATTGCATTTCAAAAATTTAGTGGCGTCCAAAAACAATGTAAAAATCAGTGTTATATTTTTCTCCTTCCCCACCCCCAGTGCCCCGACTAAAAGAGCTGCCGTGCTGTATGTTTGCAATTGTTTATCCCCTCCAGGATAAAGAATTGCTGCATATAATAAATAGCGCCCTGAACGGGGAACCCCGAGATTTTGACTTTACTTTTCGTATAACTGATTTTTGAATTAAAAAATTTTGGAAAGATTTCAATAAATTATTTTTTAAATTCTTTTATTTTTCGTTAATTCTTGCTTAAGAATTTTCACCATTCTATTTTCTCATGGTGTGGTAATTTTAAAACATTTTGGTAAGGACCCCAAAAATGTGCATATAAAGGGCCTATGTTAAATTTGGATAAAAGAAACAAGTTGTTTTTATCGCAGAGCCCATGTTAAAATGATTTTTAAAAACCTACCTACTTTATTTTATTAAAATATTAGTAAATTATTTTAATCCCTTTAAAAATCCCCCCAAAACTTTGCTCCCGTAATAAATTTTCGCAATAGGTATAGACTTGTAAAAGTTTTCAGTTTTATCTTCTTCACGTATAAACTTTGAAGATTTTTTCCTAAGTCGCTTACAGGTATACACTTAGAAAAATTTCGAGTAGGTATCTATCCTTCACGTATGGACTTAAAACTTTTTCATAATTTATTCTACACGTATAACTTTTTCACAAAATCTCGTTCACGTATGGACTTAGTAAATTTTTCAGTGGTGATCGTACACGTATGTTTTTTACGAAATCTTGCTCATGTATAGACTTATAGAAAATTTTTGATTTTTCCTTTACAGGTATAACTTTTTTTAAATTTTTCTTACAGGTATGGACTTAGTCTATTTTTCAGCGAAACTTCTACCGTATGACTTACTCATAATTTCAAAATGTTTAAATTTTGATACTTTAAAATTTTTACTTTTGGGGACTTGTAATATTTTCAATAAATTTTTCATTTTGTGGACTTTGGTTAATTTTGAAATTTTGAAATTTTTTAAATTACTTTAACTTAGTTAAATTTTTGTCAGTTTGTTAACAACATTTTTTTAAAAACGATTTAGGATACAAGTAAGTATGTTTTTTATTTTTTAAGGTACTTGAGGTATTTTTTATTATCGGCCCTCTAATAGATTAATGAAAAGGTTGAAACAAATTATTTTTTTGAGCACCATATTTTATTTTTGTGTCAAGTGAGACGCAAATAGATAGTTGAGATAGCTATTTTGTTATTTTTGCATTATTGACTTACCCATAATTTTGAGTAAATTTTTTTGATATTTTGGGTACACTTATATGTTGATTTGTACTTATGTAGTTTATTTTATTTTTTGAATTTATATTGATGCGTATGCTGCGTAATACCTTTAGAGGATTTTTTTTGATTGTATGAACACAGTTTATTTTTTTTAGTTTGATTTTTGCTGATACTGTGTGAAATACATTAGGATTTTTTTTGAGTTACTACTTGAAAAACTTAGGAGTTTTATAGCAATATTTTGATTCCCGACTTTGACTTTTGATATTTAATTTGATTTTTAAATATTTATTTTTGTTTATTCTTAACTTCAAGATGGAGCCATTAGGTACTTTTGGAGCTAGTTATTTACTAGAACCTGAAGTTGATTATGAGTTAAGTATTCGTAACTGTCTCGCTAAAAAGACTAAGAAGGAGAAGAGTTCCATTTTGTCAAGGTTGCTTGCAAAAGAACGAGAGGGCAAAAAGAGTTTGATTGTTGCTGGTGCATATAATTATGATTTTATTGTTGAAAAAACCGCGATAGATGTAACTTTAAGCTCAATATTAGAGCATATTTTACTTTTTGAGGGAAGCAATAGAGACCCACTCTTTGCTAGAATTAGATCGCGTCTAAATCATCTTTCTGCTCGTGTATTACGTGTTCCTATTAAAGATTATGCTTCGACGACTGAAGGTGGTTCCGAAATAAAATCAGCTACCGTAGCTGACTTTTAGAGAGAAATGTATGCTACTTGTTTACAGTTAGAATCTGAGTTATTGGAGAAAGCTGAGACTACTCATAGAAGTCACTCTCCATTACCTGGCACTAATTGTCAACCTCCTATTTTTAATGTTACTACGCCTCCAGTTGTTTCTTCTTCTCGCAACGTTTAAATATCGGAATGGGGTGTAAGATTTAATGGTGAACCAAAACATTTATTTCCATTTTTAGAACGAGTTACTGTTTTAGCCCAAGCTCGAGAAGTATCGAGTGAGGAATTGTTTAAATCAGCTGCCGAGTAAGTGATGCTTTTCATTGGTTTATGAGAATGAAATCTTCTGGTTTTGTAAATAATTGGTCATCTTTAGTTGAAAGACCTAAGAGAGATTTTTTGGATCGAGACCAGGATGAAGCACACTGGGCTCAAATTAAAGCGAGACACCAGAAACAAAATGAGTCAATTCATATTTTTGTTTCACATATAAAAACTTTATTTAGTAGATTATCTAGACCTCCCATTGAATTGACTAAAGTTAAATTTATTAGACAAAATTTACTTGACATTTATTCCGATCGGTTAGCCATTGTTGATATGAACACCGTTGAGGAGTTAATTGATTATTGCCGAAAAATTGATGAAAATCGAAAACATAAAGCATCTTTTAATGTCGCTGCCATGGATTTTCCAAGTAGTGAATATTCAGGGGGTTTTAAAAATAAATACAAGATTGATCGTCATGATATTTTTAAGGCAGATCAATCTCGTTCAACGGAAAGATCTCAACAAAAATCTAAACAGGAGAGTTCTAGAACTAGAAAAGCTCTTGTATGTTTTAACTGCGATTTACCTAATCACACTTTTCAAAATTGTACTCTAAAAAGGAAGGTGTTTTGCTATAAATGTGGAACTAAAGATTTTAAATTTTCATCTTGTCCTAAATGTTAAAAAAAAAACTAAAAAGGGGGGTGAATTTTAATGGTCGAAACACCAACCCTAAAGTGAAGACCATTTTTAAAAATAAATATTTTGATCGTGATGATTGGAATAAGTGGAAAGTTTACGTTTCAGAGTTTTTTAAATCATTTCATTCTAATGTTTTTCCTTTGTTTGTTCCCCAACGCTTTGATAAGAGACCCTACATTACTGTAAAGCTTTTTGATAGAGAAATCACCGCACTTTTAGATTCTGGAGCCTCATCTAGTGTTGTTGGTTCATTAGGTCTGGATATTCTAAATCATTTTGGTTTGAAAACGACTCAGTCGTCTGTAAAAAAATATTTGCACTGCAGATGGTTCTCAGAAGAAAGTTATTGGAAATGTCGATTTACCTTTAACTGTTGGTTCTACTTGTCAAGTTATTAATACTTTAGTTGTACCTTCCCTGCCTCAAGCATTTATTCTTGGTGTTGATTTTGCAACACAGTTTAAGATTTTAATTAATTTTAAAGATGAGTCTTGGCATGTACAGTCTGATTATTTGCACAAAGAGTTAAAAGTTAGTGACCACGCTACTAAGATTGACTTTGCTTGTGATTTCCTTTACTCTATTGACGATCTTAATTCTGAAGATCGAGCCAAAGCTGATAAAGTTATAAAATCTTTTGAAGAGATTAGTAGTGAGAACAGATTAGGTCGTACTAACAAATTATCTTTAACTATTAATACTGGCAATGCTAAACCAGTTAGAAAAAGACCATATCCACTTTCTCCGTATATGTCAGATATTTTAAATAAAGAAGTTGATGAGATGCTTGAACTAGGTGTGATAGAACCTGCTTCTAGCCCATGGTGTTCTCCAGTTTTACTTGTTAAAAAGCCCACAGGCGAGTATCGCTTCTGTTTTAATGGGCGTGGCCTAAATGAAGCTACTGAGCATGATAGGTATCCACTTCAAAATATTGATCGAATTCTTTCTAAGCTTCGAGGTGCAAAGTATATTTCGTCGATTGACCTTAGGAAAGCTTTTTGGCAAATTCCGTTAGATCCCGAATCAAGAAACTGCTTTTAGTATTGTTGGAAAAGGGCAATTCCAATTTTGTGTGATGCCTTTTTGTTTGTGTAATGCCGCGCAGACGCAGCAAAGACTAGTCGATGAAATCTTTGGACCTAAGTATGAGCCTAACGTGTTTTGTTACTTAGATGACATAATGATAGCTTCAAAATCATTCTCCGAACATGTAAGATTATTGGGCGAAGTTAGAGAAAAATTTCGTGAGGCAAATTTGACTATAAACTTAAGCAAATACGAATAGACCCTGAAGAAATTATCCTCGTCCTCGAACTGCCACAGAAGTCAAAAGATTTGTTGGTATGTGTTCGTGGTATCGGCGTTTTGTTAAAGATTTTGCCTCTGTAATGTCTCCGATTAACGAGTTACTCAAAGGTCGTAAAAAGAGTCAACCTACTTCTTGGACAGACAAGACTGAGGAAAGTTTTATTAAGGTAAAACGGATGTTAGTTTCTGCTCCAATTTTGAGTCAACCTGATTTTGAAAAACGTTTTATAATTCAATGTGATGAAAGTCTTACTGGTCTTGGAGGAGTTTTGACTCAAAATATAGATGGTGAAGAGCATGAGATCGCCTACGCAAGTAGAGGACTTTCTAAGTGTGAGCGAAACTACACGACTACTGAGCTAGAGTGTCTTGCTGTTATTTTTATTATTGAGAAATTTCGATGTTATGTAGAAGGTGCGGAACGATTTACGGTTGTAACCGACCACTACGCTCTTCTATGGTTAAATTCGTTAAAACCAGCCACTGGTAAATTAGCTAGGTGGGCTGTCAAGCTTCGAGAGCATAATTTTGATCTTATACACCGCAAAGGCACTTCACACGTTGTTCCAGATGCTCTGTCGAGAATTCCCCATGATACTAATGAACTAGTTCAAGAGATTGCCATGTTTAAGATCCAAGTAGACGATGTAGATCGTTGGTATGAGAATCTTCGTGCTAATATTCGATGTAATCCAGAGAGTTATCCTCAGTGGAAAATAGATAATGATATTGTTTATAAGTTTATTCCCTCTAAATTACCTTTAGATACTACTCTTCCTGAATGGAAATATCTTGTCCCAAAAACACAGCGGTTAGAAGTAATGAAATCATGTCATGATCCTCCGACTGCTGGACACTTTGGTTTCTTTAAAACTTTAGGTAGGATACAAGAACATTATTATTGGCCTAAAATGCGGCGAGATATTTTAAGATTCTGTCGTTCTTGTAAGGTATGTGCTGCTCAAAAGCATTCCAAGACTACTCCTAATGGGTTGATGGGTCAAGAAAAGATCGCTAATGTTCCTTTTGAGATTATTGCGTTAGATTTGATAGGACCTTTGGTTCGTAGTAAGAAAGGGAATAAATGGTTGTTGGTTATTGGAGATTGGTTTTCCGAATATACGTTGTTGTTTCCATTGAGAGATGCTAAAGCTACATTTGTTAATCATATTTTAGAAGAAAATATATTTATTGTTTATGGTGTTCCAAAGCACATTATTGTGGACAATGGTTCCCAGTTTATTTCAAAGCTTGTAAAAAAGACTTGTGAGACATATGATGTTAAGAAAATTTGGTTTACTACTTTATATTCTCCATGGTGTAATTATGTTGAAAGAAACAACAAAACTGTAGGTACTATATATGGGATCAGAATATTGCTAAAATTCAAGCTGCTATTAACAGTGCCAAACATGAGGTTCATGGGTACGTACCTTCGTTTCTGATTTTTGGTTGTCACGTTCCATTATCTGGTCAGTTTTATGCTGATGATTCTCCAGATGGAAATTATGAAATCAAGCCAGGTGATCGTGATTCGTATGCGACTAATTTGACAGGTCTAAAAGACATTTTTATAGATGTTCGTCAGAAAATGCATAAGGCATATGTACGTTACTCTAAAACCTATAATTTTCGCAGAAGAGATCTAGAATTCTATGTTGGTGACCGTGTATGGCGGCGAAATAAAGTTTTGTCAAATGCTGCTAATCAGTTTACGGCAAAACTTGCTCCTAAATATATATTGTCTACGGTTAAGAAGAAACATTCCAAGTTGGCCTATGAATTGGTTAACGAAGGTAGTAGAGCCGGCCGTTGGCATATTAAGTTTCTTAAGCCCTATCATGAATTTCAGGGTATTTCTGATTCTGATAGTGAGGATCCTTCGGAGACGTCTGAAGGGAAAATTTTGTATTATATAGATTTTTTGTTTGCTAGCTAGAAACGCTTCCATCCTTTTTTATATTATTTAGAAGCATTTAGTGTTCATTCGTGAAATTTCAGTTACATTAGATAGAAGTTTCTTTATTCCTAAAGTCTTCTTTGTATTATATACAGCTTGATTTAGATTATGTTTAGAGATAAACTAATTAAGATTATTGGTAATCTTTTTAGGTATTAGATTGACAGAGATCATAGAAATAAGCTTGTAGATATTTATCGTCTATGATTTTAGTTTGTTTTTGATTTGATTGACAATTCTTGCTTGGAGGACCTTACCTGATTTTGAGATTACCCGACTATGACTTTACCGATTGTGAACCCGCTTGGGCGTGTGATACACGTAGATATTAAAGCCTTGCAAAGATATGTTTGTCAAACTTTAACTACTCTTAGAGAGTTCTTTTAAATAAAATCTTTTAGATTTTATTTTTTTAGGGAGGTGCTGTGTAGCATTTTTATTTTCCTCGTAATAAAATGCTACAGGTCTTCTTCTTTTTATTTGAAAAAGAATCAATTTCTTTCGAATTAGAATTCGATTAAATTTTATTTTGGTTCAAAGCATAAAATCGCAGTGGTATTTCTTAGTGACCAATATAACTTGTTCTAGCTCATTCACCAAATATCGAAATTTCGATGCATATTTTTGGCAATTTTCATAAATCCTAATAAGGTGGGAAACTGCGAATACCGCGCGCTAAGGCGCATCGCTTCAGCTGGTTTTCACTTTCTCTCAAGCAGCCACCGAGTAATCACACGACAGTGATGAAAAGGGGTCTCTGCAAAATTTCTTCTGAAAAGTTTTTGTAGTGTCTTCCCCATCTGTGTTTTTCATTATTTTGCTGTGATGAACTCATGTAAGTACTAATTTTTTCTATAAAAATTATTATCTTTTTTTGTCCAAGTTGTACACGTGTTTCGATGCAGACATTTTCTATTTTCTTATGACGGTTTCGATTTTTTCAGCTCCGTCATTTTCTTACTGTTCTGCAGAGAAAGTCAACTGTACAATGGTGCTGTTTTGCTGCTAGTTTCACCCTTTTTTTATTAGGGGTAAGTTACATTTTATTGGACAAAAACTATCTTTTTTTGTACTTAAAGGGTTTCGTCATAACTTCCCATTTTTCTCCAATCACCCACCTGCCAATCCTCTGCTAGAGAAACTCCTCTGCTAGAGAATATCATTCTTTTAATAATGAAGATCCTCAAAACGACAGATGTCTGTCAACTCCAAATCCGCATGTAAATATTATGGGCTGATCCAATTTTAACATCCACCTCTTCTACTAGTTAAATTGGAACCGAACCGACTTGATGAACCCAGATTTTTCAGTTTTCTACATCCCTATTTGATCGCCAGTTTTTTGTGAAATTTGCCATAAAATATGATTATTCATTTATACAAAATCAGGTTTGATTAGGTTAAGAACACTGCGATATGATGTTTTTTTTACAGGCAACTTTTTGCTTTTTATATTTTTCCCTTAATTTTTGATTTAGTATTTTAACCCTTAACTTGATTATTTTCAGTCGATTTATTGTAAAAACCACCAGAAAAATTCTAGAATTTTCCCCAGGTGTTTTTAGGTTGAATTGGTTTAATTATTATTTATAATTAATAATTAACCATTGACATTTTTTATAGATATTTTTCTATTACTTTTTGCTACGGGGGCTTTTTGAAAAGTCTGCATTTTGGAAGGGGGTCTATAACTTCGTTATTGGTGGAAATTTTGATTTAGAGTAAATTGCAATTTTATAGACTTTGTCACGAGGAATCCACCCGCTAAATTAAATTTAACTGTCACTTTTAGTTTTTGAGATATGACATAAAGTTGCATTTTTCTTATGGAATGGCCTATATTTTAATTAATTTTCGAATTCGTCATTGAATTCTTTTCAAAATGATGCATTAATTTAGCGTTAATTGTATATATGTCATAGTTTGATTGAGCGGTTTCGGAGATATTCAGCTTTTTCACTTATTTCTAGTGTGCTATGATTTTCTGCTGAAGCAGGTCAAGGCACTCCAGTATTTTTATTACTTTACACAGTCAAAAATTATAATTTAGCTTCAAAGCCTAGTTATAAAAAGAAACAAAAATTACAGACTCAATAGAAATTCGATATTGTTAAAAATTATCAATAATCATTGCGTCATAAATCAACAGAAAAAATAACCAACCTACTATATACCTATAGTAACTTAAGCTAATGTTTGCCCGCAGTTAGAAAAACGATAACTGCAATGGACTGTATATATTTTAATTATTTCGTAATTTCATATCAATATATTTATGTTTGTTCGCGCTTTCATTAATTAAAATATATACAGTCCATTGCAGTTATCGTTTTTCTAACTGCGGGCAAACATAAGTGTTCCTTTCGACCCGAATTATTTAAATTTTACTTCATACGACGGTATTAATAAGTCGGCCATTTTTTCACACGGCGACACAAGGCCTTGAATTTTGCCAATCGTATCGAAACGAGAGAGATTTTCGCTCGACCTTCGGTAGCGGCGCAGTTCACCTGTTTTCGGTCCGCTGCTATGGTAACGTACCGCGTGGTCATTCAGTAAACAAATCGAAGCAATCAAAACAAACAAGCACATGTTCAGTGTGTTAGGTGTGTTCCATATCATTTCGATATTTAAAACAATTTTCATCAATTGCGATAAATTAGTGCATATTTTCGACAATTCGTCATTTTTCTATTTCAGAAGCATTAATTTAGCGTTAATTGTATATTTACCGACATTTCTGTGATTAGATGTGTTCCATATCATTTCGATATTTAAAACAATTTTCATCAATTGCGATAAATTAGTGCATATTTTCGACAATTCGTCATCTTTCTATTTCAGAAGCATTAATTTAGCGTTAATTGTATATTTACCGACAATTTCGTCATTTCAAAGGTAAAATCATGTCTGTCAAAAAAGCCATGCAAAAACGCAAGGGTTTTTTATCTGCGATCACCGAGTGTTATGTGTTTTCACAGACCGCGGCAACAGACGAAAAAGCGAGAAACGAGTTTCAAGTGAGGTATTCCGATTTGGACGAAACCTTCGATAAATGCATGCTGGCACATGATGATGTCATTATATTGATAGACGACTCGGATGACGAGGAGTTTAAAATGCAGGATGCGATCCTTTCAGAAGCTCGTAAATATTTTTATGCGTGTAAGGGGGTTTACTCTAAAATATTTCCGGTTGAGGCCCCATTCTTTTCGGGATCATATGTTCGACAAAACGAAACTCCAAAACTCAAAGAGGTATATTTCGAGGTGATAAAAAATTATGGCCAAGCTTTTTCGATCTTTTTAATAACATAGATCAAAATCAAAGTCTAAGTAACGTTCGAAAACTTCAATATTTATTTTCATATCTCGAGGATGAGCCTTTAAAATTGATATCAGGGATTAGCTTATCTGATCAAAATTATAAAATTGCTTACGACAAATTAGTCAATAGATATCAAAACAAGCGAGACCTCGCAAATGATGCTTTAAGCACAATTATGAACTGCACATTAAAAAACGAGTCAGCTAAAGAATTGCGTAATTTAATTGACACCTTTTCTGAATCCCTAGAAATTTTAAAATCACTTAGCTTTGACGTTGACAGTTGGGACTTTATTATTTTTTTCATTTTGTTAGAAAAATTGGATATTCCGACGCGTTCAAATTTCGAAATGAGTCACGCCAATACTAATACCGAAATTCCCACTTTTCAGTCACTTTTTCAATTTCTAGAAAAAAGATGTAAAGTTTTGGAATCACTTCCTCAATCAACAGCACCCAAAAAGGTGCAAAAATCAAATTCTATGCAAAATCAGTTTGGGCAAAAGCCTACCTATCAAAATTTAAATTCTATGCAAAATCAGTTTGGGCAAAACCCTACCTATAAATCATCCAATTCGCCTTTTATAGGACTGGCTGGCACCTCAAGTAATTCAAGTACGGGAATAAAATGTTTCCGGTGTAATCAAGGTCACGTGCTTTCGAAATGTCAAACATTTCTTGATCTCTCACCTATCGATCGCCTATCTTTCGTCAAGCAGAAAAAATTATGTCTAGCGTGTTTTCATCCCTTGCATGGGGAAGATACGTGCAAATCAAAATATTCAAGCAGGACTTGCAATAGTAAAAGGCACCACACTTTGACTCATATCTTAGAAACTAATCAAGAGTCTGGAAGCCAAGATACTAGTTCTGTCATTCACACACCACCTGTCAATAATCTTCATGTGTCATTAAATACCTCAGGACCTTCAGGTACCTTTCTTTTATGCACCGCCATAATAGATATTATGGACGGTTGCGGAAATTTTCAACCTGTAAGGGCACTGCTTGATTCTGGATCACAGACAGGATTCATCAGTAAAAAGTGTATTCAGCGTCTTAATCTTCCTAGGCGAAGTTACACCACTGAAATATTCGGATTAAATCAGATGTCTTTTTTTACTTCCAAAGGGCTCGTTCAATGTCACATTAAGCCACAAGGACAGGTCACTCCTTTACTTAATTTCGAAGCAATTGTCGTTCCACAATTATGTTCCAATATGCCTACATTCACTTTGAACGATAATCAGTGGAAACACTTGCAAAACCTTAAACTTGCCGACCCATCTTATTTCAAATCTAGACCTGTGGACCTAGTTATTGGTTGCGAGCTATTCGCACAGATATTCAAGGAGGGCAGGGTTCTTGGACAAATAGGGCAACCTTCAGCCCTTGAAACTATCTTTGGCTGGGTCGTCATGGGAAAAGTTGACGAAGTAGGTAGTCTTACGGAACGAACCAGTTGTTTTTTAACGAGTCATTCACCTCCTTTAGAGGTCATTTTCCCTAGGTTTTGGGAAATCGAACAGTTGCCTAAAAAACAAATCTTATCAAAGAAAGAAAAACAAGCAGAATCAATTTTTACTGCGAGTGTAGTACGGCAACCGAGCGGTAGATTCGTGGTAGATCTTCCGTTTAAAGATAAAATAAACCCTGACCTAGGAAATACTTATCCGCAAGCTTATCGTAGATTTTTACTTCTAGAAAATAGATTACTCAAAAATCCTGATCTGTACACTGCCTATTCAAGTTCATGCAAGACTATATCGATTCTAATCATATGAGTCTAGTTTTATCTAGTCAACCAAAAGTCGACGTATCATGTTTTTTAGCATCATTGCGTACTAAAGCCGGAAAGCTTAAGTACAAAATTAAGGGTAGTCTGGGATTGTTCGGCAGTCACCCCAAAAAATATTAGTCTCAATGGCACGTTGTTATCGGGACCGAAATTTCAAAAAGATATTGCTTCTTTACTCCTTACGTTTCGTCTTAATCCTATTCCTATTGCTGATATCAAACAGATGTTCCGTCAAGTCCTTATCAATCCTTATCACCGTCCTTATCAAAGGATATTGTGGAGGTTTTCTCCACAGGCCCCACTTTCAGTGTGGGAACTTTCTACTGTCACTTTTGGCATGACATGCTCACCTTTTCTAGCCATGCGTACATTAAATGAGCTGGCAGAGAGAGAAAAGGAACGTTTTCCTATGGCTAGTACTGTTCTAAAAACGTCAATCTACATCGACGATATCTTGGGAACTAGCCCTTCGCTTTCTGAAGCTCTTTCCCTTCAAACGGAACTCAATGATTTGTTGAAGTCGGGAGGATTTGAACTTAAAAAATGGGCAAGCAATTGTCCTGAGTTATTGACAACATTGCCAGAATCCGATCGTCAAATGCCTCTCTCTTTTGACAAGGAGGAACCACACTTTATCAAAGTTTTAGGACTTCAATGGCATCCAAAAAACGACATTTTTTCTTATCAATGCCGAATGAAGGACAAACCCCCAACCAAACGTTCTATTTTATCTATCATAGGAACAATCTTCGATCCCTTAGGTTTTCTTTGTCCCTTGTTGCTACAAGCAAAATTTATTTTGCAACAGATGTGGATATCGAAAATAGGCTGGGACGAAGAACCAGATTCTTCTATCATCGACTCTTGGAACAAACTTCGTTCTGAATTCCCGCTTCTTTCCAATTTTCAATTACCCCGACAAATCAAACTGTCAAAAATTAATACCTGTCAAATCATCGGCTTTTGTGACGCTTCAATTCGAGGCTACGCAGGCGTCGTATATTTTCGTGTAGAAGTGAAAAACAATATCTCTGTTTCTCTCATATCTGCAAAATCTAGGGTCGCGCCTATAAAGTCACAAACTTTGGCTAGGCTAGAACTCCTAGGCGCATTTCTTTTAAGCGAATTAATTGACTTCGTTTTATCTAGCTACGAAGGAAAAATAACTTTTACAAATATCGTTACTTTCTGCGATTCACAAGCCGTATTGCATTGGCTTTCATCCCCTCCTAATCGCTGGCAAACCTTTGTTGGAAATCGAGTCAGTAGAATCCAAGAAATCATTCCCTCAAACTCGTGGCGCTACATTCCTTCTGCTTTAAATGCAGCCGATATTGCGTCACGAGGAGGCACCCCTTCACAGCTCATGTCACATGACATGTGGTGGAACGCACCGTCGTTTTTGTGGTCTCCCGAAAACGAATGGCCCGATTTTCATAAATCAAAAATGCCGATTGATTTCGGAGATATTAATCTGGAGGAAAAGCCAAAGGTCTGTTGCAATGCGATAATTGACGTTTACTTCTTAGATCAGCTTCTTATCAAATATTCATCTATATCAAAAATTCAACGTATCATTTGTTATGTCCTTCGAATAGTTAACCTTTTTCAAAACCATTCCTATCAAAAATCCACTAAGCCGCCGGACCAAAAAGTTATTTTTGAGAATATTGTTTTTCCTACCACCGGTGAGATGCAAAGTGCGTTATACCTTATTATCAAACGCGTTCAAGGTTCTTGTTTTTCTGAGCTTTTTTCCGCGTTATCTAAGGATAAACCAATACCGAAACCTTTTCGAAAACTTTCACCTTTTCTTGATGAAAATAATATCATTAGAGTCGGTGGCAGATTACAAAAATCTGACCTTTTGTCTTATTCTGCAAAACACCCTGTCTTACTTTCGAGTAACCATCGTTTAACTACTCTTCTTATCGAGTCCACTCATCGACAATACCTTCATCCTGGGTTTAAAACATTACACAATCTGCTTTTATTCAATTCAAAGAACCATATCCAAGTGTTTGCAATGTTTTAGAATCAACCCTAAACCCTATAGACCGCCCATAATGAGTTCACTTCCCGCTCATCGAATCAATCAACTTAAACCTTTTTCGAGTGTAGCTATCGACTTTTGTGGACCTTTCTTTGTGATTCCTCATCGTTACCGTGGTTGTAAAGCTTTCAAATCGTATGTCTGTGTGTTTGTCTGTACGGCCACACATTGCGTGCATTTGGAATTAACCATGGAACTGTCCACCGAAGGGTTCGTAGGTGCATTCCATCGATTCATTTCCAGACGTGGAAGCGTGACGCAATGCTGGTCAGATCAAGGCAGTAATTTTATAGGGTTTCGTAACCAATTACTTGATTACGCAAGAAGTGCGTCCACCAGACTTTCTATTCGTTGGCATCTGGGACCTCCTCTCAGTCCACATTTCAATGGCCTGGCAGAAGCTGGCGTCAAAAGTTTTAAAACTCACTTTGTTCGAGTTGTCGGCGACCAGAAGTCGTACTTAATAGTCGCCCTTTATCCCCTGCCTCTTCAGACCCACACGATCTTCAACCTCTTACCCCTGGGCATTTTTTGACCCTTGAACCCCTTAATTCAGAAATTCCGGAGTCAGATTTGTCCGAGGTTCCCCTACATCGGCTCTCGAGATAACAACTAATCCAAAAACTACATAATGATTTTTGAAAAAGGTATTCTGTAGAGTATTTGCATACGCTACAACAGCGACACAAGTGGGCTGATTCGTCCCCAAATATCAAATTAAATAATTTGGTTATCATAACGAGTGATCACATTCAGTCACCTTTGAAATGACCAGTCGGTCGGGTTATCGAACTGCATCCCGGCGTTGACGGTCAGGTGCGTGTTGCGACGGTACAAACGGCTACCGGTGTTTACAAGCGGCCAGTTGTAAAACTGTGCCTCTTGCCGAATTAAGGTAATTTTAATTTTTTCTACCTAATGAGGTCAATTATTACAATAGGTAATTCTTTATTATTATTATTTTAATTTTGTTTGTTTTGACTTTCGGGTTTTCGTTATCTCTAAATAAACTTACGCTACTTATCTGTTTTTCATTCATTTATATTTATCGGTCGATCATTTTTCTGTCCGGCTGATATTCTAAAATTGTGTGTTTTGGAGGGCAGTTACAACAACAAAACATGTGCTTATTTGTTTTGATTGCTTCGATTTGTTTACTGAATGACCACGCGGTACGTTACCATAGCAGAGGACCGAAAACAGCTGAACTACGCCGCTACCGAAGGTCGAGCGAAAATGTCTCTCGTTTCAATACGATTGGCAAAATTCAAGGCCTTGTGTCGCCGTGTGAAAAAATGGCCGACTTATTAATACCGTCGTATGGAGTAAAATTTAAATAATCCGGCTCGAAGGACCACTTATGTTTGCCCGCAGTTAGAAAAACGATAACTGCAATGGACTGTATATATTTTAATTAATGAAAGCGCAAACAAACATAAATATATTGATATGAAATTACGAAATAATTAAAAAGGTCAATAGGTCAATTGTGGGCACCACACAACGGAAATCAGAAACAAAGCACTCACCAGTTTGCAGCCAATTTCTCCACTTCCAAGGGGCCCCTGTCTGGATCTAATGATGTCACCACGTAGCTGAAGGGCAGAAGTTTCTAGTTCTATGCTTCAGTACACCAAAATCGAGCACTTTCAAGTGTAGAAATTTGAAATAGTTGGAGAAAATAAATTAACACGCCATTTCTCGAGGCGGTCGAAAAAGGATCTCACTGATTCTTGGTGCGCATGTCCAAAATGCGTGAAATTGCACTCTGTCCGTCATCCAATTGTGTGGTTTTAAAATTTACAAACACCGCGAAATTTAGCGGGAGCTAACAGCTAATACTAATTAACCTTTATAAATACCAATTTTTATATCATATTCATACTATTTTACAACCTATGTTCAAAATGGCGCCCGTTTTGCCTCAAGCACAGACGGTTTCAAATCTTGACGTATAAACGAAATCACACAAGGTGATGTCTGGAGACCTTGCTGACCATGGTATTGGGCCTCTTAATCCAATCCACTGGTTTTGAAAGGTATTATTCAACTAATTGGTAATAATTCCAGCCGTATTCGGTGGTGCGCCATCTTGGTGGAAGTAGCACTGCATATTCTCTACTAGCGACAAGTTTTCGATATATGGCTCAACCACATCTTGTAAAATGTTTTCTAAATACCGCTCTTGATTTAAATTTTCATTATATATATATATATATATATATATATATATATATATATATATATATATAGGGGCCAAGTATACGTCCGCGATTTATTTATTTATTTATTATTATTAATGCCTATCTCCTCTACCTCACGGTCCCTCCTAACGTCATATATGTTGGCCCGCGGTTTTGAAAAAGAGCCATACAGAACAAGATTCCTTTTCAACTTTGTCTTCGTTCGGGATACCCAAATACCTTAAACCATATTAACGTAGTTGGGGATACCTTTGAAAATATAAGTTTCCAGCGTCCTGTCGATTATCATTACTTTCCCAGTAACATTTTAGCATGTCATATTTTTCATCGTTTTGATACATATTTAAAAATAACATTAAAAACGCTTTTGTGCAAAATAATTTCATATCAAAGCGTAATGTCAAATTATTTAAACAATTGAAATCAATGACAAAACGCCAAGACGAAAGGCCAACTTGATTTGCATAGTATAAGACAACAAAATTATAGGAGCATTGAAGTAGGATTTGACAGCAAGGCTTTCATGTCAATGGCGCATGACGTCATTCAACGCACACTAGACAAAAATGAAAAACTTTAATTATCTCCGAAACCACTCAATCAACATATGATACATCATTTTGAAAAGAATTCAATGACGAAAGTAGTAGGCTTAAGCGGGTGCTGGACCACTTTTGAGGAGGGAATGACCTTGAATGACCTTGACGGTTTGAAATTTGTGTGCAGATTAGTTTTTTTTTGACCTTGAAAAGTTATGAAGGTTAGAAATTTTTCAATGTAAAATTTTGTTTGCAGAAGCGAATTGGTCTAGTGGTGTTTTTGAACTTCAAACAGTTGTGAAGGTCGTTATTTTTTATGTAGAGGTCAATAGTATGAGTCGTATTTGTGATCTAGATATGATATTGTAATTATTTTGTATGTAGAGGCCAATAATCTGAGTGGTTTTTTGCCCTTGATATGAAATCGCATAGTTGCGAAGGCCATTTTTCTTTGTGTGGTTAGTCAAATTGTGCGAGTGATATTTTTAACCTTGAGAATGAATGGCCTTAAGCCCAAATTTATTACCCAACACACAAGTTTAAGTCAAGATCGCATATATTCTAAAAGAGTGGGGGTTAGTAAAAACAAATTTTATTTAAAATTTTAAAGTGTTGTTGTTGTTATGGTGACGCTATTTGATGAGACCACTACATTTAAAGTATTTTTGCCCGAACGCATTCTTAAAACGATAAAAAGTGATTTTGTGAAAACGGTCAACAAGAAGAGTGGTGAAAAATATACTCTAACATATTTGGGACAAGTGGCTACAAGTTTGAAAAACAGTAAAGCTCTATTTGAATTTGGAAAGCTGAATATTATTAAAATTTACATCAAAGAAGTTTCCATGTCAATAAAGAAGAAGGTGAAGACGAGGATCAGAAATAAGTTCGCCGCTATAGTGAAACTTTATGTGAATTTAAAAACTAGAAACATTATGCTGTAGGCAGTACTGCAAAAAAAATACAATGACGTGGTTGGATTTTAAAGAGTATTTAAAATTTTAGGATTTAAATGGTGGTGTTGATTACTTAAAAGAAGCTTTTTACGACTTACTTTTTGAATCTGAACATGACCAAGTTTATGGTGGTGGTTGGTTGAAAAATTAACAAGAGTTTCAAAGTTTGAGGAAAAAATATTCATTAGCTATTAAACATATTAAAAAAAATACATAACAATATTGAGATTTTAGTTATTAAATTATTTCAATTGGATTTAATTGAGGAAGTGTTTCGTATTAGAACATATCGTAGGTATACTGGCAATATCCACTAAGACAATTTTTGTCGTTTTTAAAATATCTGCATATTCATAATGAAAAATACCATATCTTTATGTTAGTAAAACCAGCCATGATTAAACCTGGCCGACAAAATGAAATTTGAACAAATTTCAATCAATTTCAAAATTGTGTTCCGAATATCAGAATTTTCAAAATGCGATTTTTTCAAAACTTTTTTGACTTTGAGTGTATATTGCCAGTATACCGATGATATATTCCCTGCAATAAAATAGATAAGTTTTGTTAGTGTATTAATTCAATATTTTTGAAATTAACAAAATTAGAGGTATACTCTTAAACATTTTCTATCTTTGAATGTAAATAATAGTAAACAATGTTGTAGAAATAATAGTATATAATATAAATAATAAACACAAATTTTTTGCAATTTTGTTTTATTTAACTTATGACAAAAACAAAATATATATTTATAAATTATATGACCAAGATGGTGTATAGCCTTTTTTCAAATAGTGACTTGTATTTACTACTCCTTACAATGTCACCTAATTTAAACCTGAATTTTTTAGATGCTATTTTTATATTTTTATTTATAATGGAATTGAAGTACACGGCTTAACGTCAATAGGTCTCATACTAATAGTTCTGTGAAATGTGTTGTTGTATTTTTTAACAACATCTTGCAAAACATAAATCAACTTATAGCTTTGTAATGCGGAGAACTCTTTATAAAGATTTGTTTTTAAAGTTCTAATTACTCTTTCCATCAAGGACACTCAAAGGATGTAAATTTAGTGGGAATAAGGACACTGTTGTTCTGGTAAATATACGTTTTAATCCATCGGTAACGTTTCGACAATGGTTTTTGTCTTCATCAGACCTTCAGACTAGATAGTACATTGGAACAACAAAAAACAAGAATTCAAGCACATCAGGAAAACAAACGGCACAAAATTAAAAACGAAACTCAACATTAATCTGCTAATTATTTATATTTTCTTTTGTTTTGTTTATCAGACAGGTTATATTATATTAGATAATATAACCTGTCTGATAAACAAAACAAAAGAAAATATAAATAATTAGCATTATATTAGATAATATAACCTGTCTGATAAACAAAACAAAAGAAAATATAAATAATTAGCAGATTAATGTTGGGTTTCGTTTTTAATTTTGTGCCGTTTGTTTTCCTGATGTGCTTGAATTCTTGTTTTTTGTTGTTCCAATGTACGATCTAGTCTGAAGGTCTGATGAAGACAAAAACCATTGTCGAAACGTTACCGATGGATTAAAACGTATATTTACCAGAACAACAGTGTCCTCATTCCCACTAAATTTACCTATAGTTGCATTGCAAGGACGTGATAAGTTTACCAGATAAAGTTAAAGTGGTGGTTGGCGAGTTTATTATAAAATGAGCTGTAGCTCATCAAACAGCATTTTGTAAAACTCGTTAACAACACGCAAATAATAACTAAAACAAAATTCTTAAACAAATAGTATTCTGCTAATTCCCCCAAAAATATAATAGCCTTGCCTAAGAAGTAAAAAAATTACAAATAAAGAATCCTTCCAAACAACCCAATACCCGAGAACAGTAAAAAAACCGCAGGTGTTTACAGCTGCAATTTTGTCCCTAACCTTAACACGAAACAATTACTTAAATATTTTTGTCCAAAAAGGTTGTTAATTCTTTTAAAAATTTTTCGAAGCTGTTTATAAAATATTTAGAGAAAACCCGTATTTTAGTTTATCATTTCCGCAGTGTTTGAGGCCATTTACCCGAAAAGACAGATTTTTTATCTTTAAATGTAAAATAATAATGAAAAATGTTGTAGAATTAATAGTATATAATACAAATGAGAAGAAAAATACAATATATATTTATAAATTATATTAGGTTGATTAACTATGATACTAAATTACAATAAAGAAATACTCTGCCAATATATGGGCACCTAGGCTCACACTAGATACTATAGTTATAGAGTCCATGTGAGCTAATATATCTAAAAACTTAAATATATTTTATTCAACTCCAGACTTAATTACCTTTCGTTTGATACCACACAAGCCATGTTTTGTCTTAAATTCTAATTTTTAAAATCTACCCCCACCCTTTTTTTTAAAGCCTAAAATGTATTTTGTTTACATCCAGACTTAATTACCTTTCGTTTGATTAAACTAAATTTTTAAAATCTACCCCCAGCATTTTTTTTTACTAAAATTTATTTTGTTTAACTTCACATAACCTGTAGATTTTGAAATCTACCCCCACCCTTTTATTTGGTTTGGGTTCGGTGGAATTTGTTTATTCTTAAATGGGCCATGTCGATGATCAAAGAACCAACGTAGGTACCAAATTTCATTAAAATCAAATTAGCGATTTTTGAGTTACGCGCGTTGGTCGTTATAGACAGATATACAGACACACAAGCAAACAGACAGACAGACAGATAGACAGACGGCGCGACAAAAAAGTTTTAAAATCATCTAAAACGCAAAGATATATGTATAAAAAGTTTTATTAATCGGAACAACTTTTTTTTTGTCGAAAATTTTCTTCTACCATATAAATTCTACCAAATAAATTCCAGGTGTTTTAGTTTTTTTGAAGTTCCCATTCATAAAAAGCACCTCGTATGGGCTCGCCATCAATACTTTCTACCTGGTAGGTCGGTGGATTTGTCATATTCTTTTTAATAATATTAAATTGTTCCGCTGACCAGGATGGTGTATAGCCTTTTTCAAATAGTGACTTGTATCATCGAAGAAATAATGTTATTTATTCCATGCTTGTATTTACTCATTCTTACAATGTGTCACCGAATTTAAACCTGAATTTTTTAGGTGCTGTTTTTATATTTTCATATTCTGTAATTGAAGTATACGGCTTAACGTCAATAGGTCTCATCCTATTAGTTCTGTGAAATGTGTTGTTGTATTTTTCTTATCTTACAAAGTATGAAAACTCTTTATAAAGATTTGTTTTTAAAGTTCTAATTACCCTTTCCACAATAGCAGCCTTCTGCACACTCGAAGTATGGTAGTGGTTGATTGAGTTTTTCTTCAATAGTGCTTAGAAAAGTTTATTAAAAAATTTTGTTTCTTAATCAGATTGTATGTTGTGGGGGATAATAATCGGCTTGTTTAAAAACCTCCATCATTGCAACACATATTTCAAGTCCGGTTTTAGTAGACAAATTTTGAAAAGCAATTTATACATACTAATTTTCGTATGTAATTAAATGTTCATTGACGATTCGGTTACAAAGTTTCAGCTATATGTAGCAAAAGAGTTCATTAGGAGGATTGACTGTGATCTGAGGGAGATGTACAATAACTATTTAAAAAATATTAAGCCCATGAGATAAAAAAGTAGCCGATCATTTTCATATAACGGGTTTCTTGC
The DNA here is from genome assembly GCA_963576565.1 of Aspidapion aeneum. NCBI lineage: Eukaryota > Metazoa > Arthropoda > Insecta > Coleoptera > Brentidae > Aspidapion > Aspidapion aeneum. The sequence goes on along the minus strand of OY755043.1, from coordinate 79,711,532 downwards.
CACTGTATCTACATGTAATTTACAGTATCAAATACCAAGATTTATATCAATAATTTTCCATAATTTGAGCGGTTATGATTGCCACATGTTTATAAGAGAACTAGCATCACATGGTGAAAATTGATGTTATAGCCAAAAATAAAGAAAAGTACACATCTTTTACTAAATCAATTTATATACACGATTTCACAGATACCACTGGAAAAACTATAAAAGCATATTTACAACTAATATTTTTAGATAGTTGTAAACTTTTGGCTGCTTTCTTAGATGAGCTTAGAAAAGGAATAGATATGTTTCAGGAGACACAAAAACATTTTAATGGCATGCAATAATTTAACTTAATGAGATAAAAAGGGAGATTTCGATACAGCTATGTCACTAGTCTAAGTAAATTGGATAATAACCATCTCCTAACAAAAAAAAATCAATTTTATGATCAACTGAAGAAGTCGAGTATGATCGGACAAAAAAGGTTTGAGGGTTGTTTAATTGTAAAACTTTAGGTGATTACTCCGATCTTTATACAAGCTGATGTAGTTCTCCTCTGTGTGAATCTGGCTCTAAAATTACATTGAACATAATAGGACCCTTGAGCAGGCTATAGAATATGTCTTAGTAGTTAAGCAAACACATAGAATATTAGAATTTTAGCAATCACCTTGGCTCAAAAAATATATAGACACAAATACAGAATTACGCAATAAAAGCAGCAGTTGTTTTTAGAAAGATTTATACAAATTATTCAACAGTCCAGTATTTGGGAAAACAATGCAAAATGTCGAGAAATAAACGATATAAAGCTTGTAACTAGTTGGGAAAATTAGTTAATAAAAGAGGGGGCATGATCATTAATTGACTGACCTAATTACAAAAACTGTATAATATTTACAGAGGATCTTGTTGCCATTCAAATGCAAAAAATTAAAAATACACTATGATAAACCAATATGTTTAGATTTATGCATTTTAGACAGTTCAAAAACAGTCATGTATGACATTTTTTAAAAAAGAATATAGTGATATTGCTACAATGGTGTACTTAGATACAGATTCCCAAATACTAAAGATGATTTTTGTAAATTCATATCAGAAAACCCCAAACGAATTTGACATTTCTAACTTTCACTTAAATAATCCATCCAAAAATTCTATCTATTTTAGGTAGAATGAAAGATGAATTTAAGGGGGATCCAATTAAGACTTTTGTAGAAACTGGTGCCAAGGCTTATTACGTGAGTTCCACTTCTAAAGAACTCAAAAAATCAAAGGGCATAAAGAAATATGTAATAGACAAACATTTATCCGTTAAAGATTATTTAAAGATTGTATGCTGTTTAGGAAAATAAAAAATTTTAACACAAACATGCATACGATATATAATGAAACCATCAATAACGTGGCTCTATCGTTATCAAGAAGATAAAAGATACATAATATCAGGTACAACATATATACTACCTTGGGGGTATTGTGATATACACTATGATTTTTTAAGTGAAGATAGATATAACTAACCAAATAGATTTAAGTAGTTAGTGTTTAGTTATTATGTTAGAATTATAATGTTATACATAATTTTAGCTAAAAGTTTTGATTGATTTTTTTAATGTAACCTATTTTAAAATCATGTAAATAAATACAATTATTTTTGTCTTTCTTATTATTATTTCTCATTTACTATATAAGTTAAAAAAATTAGGAAGTACTTCGTTTTTCAAATAAATTTCTTGTTTGGTTTAAAGAACACCAATCCAATATCTTACAAACTAATTGACAAGCTTATATAGTAAGAAAATAAATGATGGAATAAGCGTGGTGTGTGACATTTGTGGCAGCTTAAAGACGTTGCCGCCATTTTGTGACACTGTAATTAGGATAGTGACAATTTGCCAACTTGTGACACAACAAAACCATTGAATAATTAAACAAATATCTGGAAGCAGAACTGTATTTTCCAGCTAGGTAAAACATTGATATGCCCGGTAACTTTTATACAGTGGAGAAGGGGGGGTTCAGAAATAAGAAAAGTTTAAGCGCGCCACATTATTTAATACCACTGTTTTACAAAGAAGATCTTAAATAAAATACAGTTCAACCCAAACGTTGCAGCCAAACAATGAAATTCTACTTACTTCCGAGGCTTCCAGAATATTTATGTAATTAAGAATAACCAAAAAAAAAAAATAAACAGAATAAAATTCTAAAAGATTTAATTAAGATGACAAAACTAGAAGTACTTTACAGGTAGACGGACTCCTTTAACAGGTCATAATGTACCTACATCTGAGTAGTGTTCAGTTGTATAAATGATGGTTGAAAAAAAATATACTTCCAAAATTGTTCTGTCATAGGGAAGATCTGGACCAAATATCCGCTGTCATCATTCTACGCTAGGTAGAATGAGACAGACTGCAACCCAGTCCGAGATCTACCCCATGAGGTAAAACAGTGTAAAGAAACCGCTAAAACATGTAATCTCATCTCTCTTGTGTCTCCGCAAAGTTGGTCATTGGGTTGTACAAATAACGCAAAGATTTAGTTCATCTTGTATATTTTGATTGTAAAACCTGAGAAAAATACCAAACAAGTCAGGGACAAAATAGCAAGGCACTTTAAATAGGGCCAAAATAGCAAGGCACTTTAAATTTGACAGTAAAATTATCTTAAATAAATGAAATGAAGGAAACAAGTCAATGTAGTAAATATGCCGCAAAACTAGGGTTATGACGTCATACCTTATCTTGCGTTTACAAGAGGTGTTAAATTATACTGTAAAAATTATATTGGAAAAGATTATGTCTAAATTATATTGTGGAAATTATATATGGAAAAAAATTATAGTTAAGGCTTGCTCCTACCTTGGTCCTTGATTATTTTATGTATAAATGTGTGTTCTAGTTTGTAAACCTGGAGTTGTCAAGACACCTCCTCACTGCTACTGCTGCTCCTGGTTTGCCCGCGCCTCCCCTAAAGATCCCTTAGCACATGGTACTAGGGCAGCACATGGTTGTAGAAAGGTTGTGGGATTCTTGCCCGAGCGTAGAACCCTTTCCCAGGGTTACAACTAGCTCGTCCGGCTTCCCACCAGCGTCCAGCACAGCTGCCGGTGGGATGGACAGGGCAATGCTCTTCCCCGTACCAATGGCGTAGGCCGACTTAAATTCCCCTCAAAAGGGTGCAAGCGTCACTCTAGATTACGCCTAGACACGACGGACTCACTTCTACAGTTTCTGGGATATCTCCTGCAATTCGCTGCGGTGCCAAAAACCAAAAACAAAGGCGATCCCAGAAACTGTTGTCGACCCAGCCAAAATTCGTTAGCAACAGACTGTGGCCTTAAAAAAAATTAAAAAAAAATGTGGGCGCCAATTTGTGGCCTTAAAAAAGTTGTGTGACATTTGTGGCAGCTTAAAGACGTCGCCGCCATTTTGTGACACTGAAACCCACTGAATAATTAAACAAATATCTGGAAGCAGAACTGTATTTTCCAGCTAGGTAAAACATTGATATGCCCGGTAACTTTTATACAGTGGAGAAGGGGGGGTTCAGAAATAAGAAAATTTTAAGTGCGCCACATTATTTAATATCAATGTTTTACAAAGAAGATCTTAAATAAAATACAGTCCAACCCAAACGTTGTAGCCAAACAATGAAATTCTATACTTCCGAGGCTTCCAGAGTATTTGTGTAATTAAGAATAACAAAAAAAAAATAAACAGAACACAATTCTAAAAGATTGAATTAAGATGACAAAACTAGAAGCACTTTACAGGTAGATGGACTCCTTTAACAGGTCAGGTACCTACATCGAGTCAGCAGCGTAGGACTCAATTATATGAATGATTGTTAAAAAAAAATACACTTCCAGAATCATTCTGTCATAGGGGAGATCCAGACCAAATATCTGCTGTCATCATTCTACGCTGGGTAGAATGAGACAGACAGCAACCCAGTCAGAGATCCACCCCATGAGGCAAAAATGTGTAACGAAACCGCTAAAAAAAAATATAATCTCATCTCTCTTTTGTCTCCGCAAAGTTGGTCACTGGGTTGTACAAATAACGCAAAGATTTAGTTCATCTTGTATATTTTAAGGGTAAAATCAGATAAAATTACCGGAAACATAAAAAAAAATAAATGAAATGGATGAAAACAAGGGCCAAAATAGCAAGGCACTTTAAATTTGACAGTAAAATTATCTTAAATAAATGAAAGGAAGGAAAACAAGTCAATGTAGTAAATATGCCGCAAAACCAGGGTTATGACGTCATACCTTATCTTGCGTTTACAAGAAATGTTGAAACTATACTGTGAAAACTTATATATGAAATATATGAAAAGATCACGTCTAAATTATATTAAAAATTTATATATGAGTGAAAAAATTATAGTTAAGGCTTGCTCCTACCTTGGTCCTTGATTATTCTGTGTATGTTTTATTTTGTAAACCTGGAATTCTGTTGTCCTGTTGTCTCACCACTGCTTCCGGGTCTCCTGCTCTGCTCGCGCCTCCGCTCGTGCCCGCTTAGCACATGATGTTAGGCCAGCACTTTGGTCTTAAAAGGGTTGTGGGATTCTTGCCCGAGCGTAAAACCCTGTGGAAAATGAAATGTTTCAGTTTCCTGGAATTCGTCAATTTTGCACGAAGTTCCCCTACACAGTAACTTAAATCGAGAACCCCATGTCGACTCAATAAAATAAAGCAAATTTAAACAGATGAACTAAAATAACTCTAACGTACCTTTCCCAGGGTACAACTGGCTACACCTGGCTTCACACCAGCGTCCAGCCCCAAATGTCGGTGGAATGGACGGGCTGTAGACAAAGGAGAAAAACAATATATAGTTTTTATCCAACACGTGGTTAAATGAAAAATATAAAAAAAACGCCAACAATTCCCCACGTCTTTTGTCAAAAAAAAATACATTTCACACGAAAAGTAATTACAATTTAGGAGGCAAATATTATCTTGAAGAGTACTCAAATAATAAAAAAAAATGAAAAAAAAAATAAAATCGAACTTACCAATGCTCTTCCCCCGTACAAAATGGCGTGGGCCGACTTAAATTCCCCTCAAAAGGGTGCGAGTGTCACTCCAGATTACGCCTGGACACGACGGACTCACTCCTCACAGCCTCTGGGATATCTCCTACAGTTCGCTGCAGTGCCAAACCAAAAACAATGGCGATCCCAGAGCCTGTTGTCGACCCAACCAAATTTTTTAGCAAAGAGAGACCAAGCACTTCGTCGAGAATACCAGAATAATGCAGTGGCCGGAAACCGTTTTGTAAATTTGGTGGGGAGTGGGGACAGTAAAACACAATACCAACCAACCAGAAAAACCCGCGATTTTCAAACTAACCAATGAGACACAGCAACAGCTCTATACAGGTATATAGGGGGCAGCACCGACCAAGGGGATAGGAAGTACGTAAAACAAACCTTGAGGTGTTGTCGGATCTATTTCGACGGTTGAAATTTTTATAACAAGGACGTCGAGACACCCTCCATACATTTGACCGAACATTTGCCTACCGGACCCCCACCAACATATCAAGTAGAAGAAGAATAACCCGACGGACTAGAAGAAGCTCAGCATTGAAACCATCAACTGTAAAATCAATTACTGGAGATCAGGGCATGCAGCAAACCCCGGAATATTCGAACACTCAACCAATTCCCATATGAGTAAAGCTATACTAAGTGTAGAATTTAGTTGTATTTTAGCTACAGTTTTAGTCACAAGTTTCCTTTGCTCTTTATATATGTTTTCTCTAAGATTCATATGGTTTGACGCCATTCTTGTAAAACATTTCTACTGTAATAAAGTTGTTTCTGAACCTGAACCCAAAAATACACACTGAACTACTGCTAAGAAGCTCGGCACAAGAGTGTTCAGATGTTAACTCACACGATTTCGTTTATTCTTTTAGTCTTGGTTTTTATCCCTCGTTTATCTCCCATTTACAAAAGTGCATAACTCGTATTTATTTCATCCTCTCCCTATCAATTTAATAAAGATATCAAAGTGGCGGAGCCTCGGTTGTTCCTGGTCGACCCAAATATGTTTTTGCACTATCAAAACTAGTTAATCCGTGAAGGATATGAGGTTCGGATTGTCCCAATATCCTCGAAATAAACGTAAGGGAATGAAATGTTCATCTAAATGTTTCCTTCCTGTTACTGAAACCATTTGTGATGCGGCAACGCCGCCATTCCCCAGCATAACAGCTGTTTAACTTTATGAACGTCAAGAGAATCACAAAATTCCACAGATAAAAACAAAACAATCAAAATTTTTATGTGATTTTCCCGAAGCCTGTGATCTTAAATTTCAATTACGATGTCCAGATAATGCGATGTGCGTAGTGTCCACAGTAATTCGATGGAATGCCTCCTTTTAAGGTAACTTCCTAGACCCTATATAACCTCCAAACCTAGCTCTATAAAATACCCTTACTTGTGTACAGAAAGACGAATCAAAGAGCCTTGATTATTTACCTAAATAAACAAATATGTAACGCTGCTTTAAACGAAAAAATGACACGTTACATAATCCCCCCCCAACTTCAAGACGATTAACCTAAAAGGTTAATCGGAGAGGTCCGCTGCCGACTTAAGGTCTTTGGCATGCCAACTCCCTGGCAGTACTTTACCCGATGGTTCCTGAAGCTCAAATATCCATGGAGAAATTTTATTCCTAATCACATAAGGACCAACGAATTTCGGTGCTAACTTCTTCGAGAAAAACTTCGCAGCATCTGACAAAACATAATTTTTCTTTCAAACACGCTGACCCACCGCAAAGTTGGGTACCCTTGTACGCAAATTATATTGAACTACGTTTTTCTCTCCAGCCACCTCTAACCTTCTCTTAACATCAGCATAGAGCTTCCGGAAACCTTCGTTCTTACTTTCAGCTGCAGTTTGTACACCATTCTCTTCAGATAACAAAACTGGGTTGGAGTAATCTTTTCCTGACAAACACATATTCCTACCAAAATTAACAAAGAAAGGAGACATCCTGGTTGTCTCATGGGTTGCAGTACGAATCGCGCAGGCAAGTTTATGTATTTGTTCGTCCCACTTCCTGTGGTTGTCTTTCACATAGCAACATAACATGGTTTTTAACGTACGATTCGTCCTCTCTGTTGGATTTGCTCTGGGGTGATAATACGGATTATACTGAATTTTAACCTGATAACTCTCAGCAAAACGCTTAAACTCATTACTTTTGTACTGAGGGCCATTATCACAAAGTATCAAACGGGGTACTCCGAAGACCATAAATACTTGCTCCTCAAGATGCTTAACAACAGCTTGAGTAGGGGCTGTTCGCATTGGAAAAACTAAGGAAAACTTACTCAAATAGTCCGTAACGACGAGAATCCAGCAATTACCCTTTGTTGAACGAGGTAGAGGTCCACATAAATCAGTCGAAATAATTTCCCAAGGACGAGTTGGTTTTGGGTGAGATATCATCTGATCAGATACACCTTGTGTATCACCTTTATGAGCTGCACAGACAAAGCATTTCTTTACAAAAGTTGCCACGTCCTGGCGCATTTTTGGCCAATAATATTTTTCTGCCAGTCTGTGGAAGGTTTTATACACACCCATATGTCCTGCGGTAGGAGGATCGTGAGCTTCTCCAATAATTCTACGCCTATGATCTTTGGGGACTACCTCTTTCCAATATTCGTTAGATGGTGAAAGTTGAGGGTATTCTTGTTTGACATATTTATACAACTTATTATCAGTGTATCTCCAGTTCATAAATTTTAACGGTGATTCTACGACCCTCTTTACCATCTTTTGGTACCATCGATCTTTAATTGCTGTTGAAACATCTCTGGGCTGCGAAATTGTATCAATCATAGGTACTGCACGAGACAACATGTCCGGGACAACTAAATCTTTCCCTTTCCGATGGATTACTTCAAAATCATATTGCTGCAGTTTTACAGACCAACGAGCAAGTCTTCCACTGGGCTCTTTTAAGCTATGAAGCCATTTTAAACTAAAATGATCTGTTATGACCTTAAATGAGATCCCCTCAATATAAGGCCGGAGCTTCTCTATCGCCCAAACCAATGCCAAACATTCTCGCTCGGTGGTCGTGTAAACACGTTCTTGCTTAGTCAAAGATCGACTCAAATAGCAAATGACTTTGTCTCCCTCAGGATAAGGTTGCGTTAAACATGCTCCTATTCCATATCCTGATGCATCTGTTTGAATGACAAATTCCTTGGTATAATCTGGACATGTCAGAATCGGTGCAGTCACTAAAAGTTCCTTAATCTTAATAAATGCCTTTTCGCAGTCTGGAGTCCAATCGAACTTTTGATTTTTCTTAGTTAGAGCTGTAATCGGAGCTATTATCGCTGAAAAATTCTCTATGAAACGTCTATACCAGGATATTGTACCTACAACTCTACGAACTTCTCTGACAGTTCTTGGCCTCTGGAGCTCTAACATGGCTCTAATTTTATTAGGGTCAACTCGAATGCCTCGACGGTCCACTACGAAACCTAAATAAGTCATTTCTGGCCTACACAGTTGGCATTTCTCCCAACTTACCGTTATCTTTGCATTCTGCAATCTTCGTAGGACTTCCTCAAGAATTCTAAGATGTTCAGAAAAGCTCTGTGTGACAATTACGAGGTCATCGAGATATACGTACACGTAAGGGTCTAAATCGTTTCCTATGATGCTATCTATGAGTCTCTGCCAAGTTGCAGGTGCATTATGAAGACCAAATGGTAACCGCTTAAATTGGAAGAGACCTCGTCGACAGATGAATGCTGTTAGTGGCTTCGATGATTCTTCCATTGGTACTTGCCAATAAGCACTCTTAATATCTAAAGTTGACAAGTACTTAGCATCTTTCAATTTGTCAAGAGTCTCGGATACGAGTGGTAAAGGATAACTATCACGCGCCGTCACTGAGTTCAATTTGCGGTAGTCTACACAGAAACGATATTTCTTTGTGTTTTTCTTTTGTACCATTACCACTGGTGAAGCCCATGAACTACTACTACGTTCTATCACATCCATTTTCAGCATTTCGTCGATTTCGTCATCAATAAGTTTCTGAATGACCGGTGAGACCTTATATGAACGTTGTCTTATCGGTGCTGCATCTGTTGTAATCTTATGCTCTACCCTATCTGTACATCCCAGTGAGTCACCCATCATATTCTTATATTTAACGACCAATTCCTCTAGTCGTTCTGATTCATAAGGTGTAAGAGTTGTTTGTTGGTCTGATGTTTCTAAAGAACAAATCACATCTTTATTATCGGCAAAATGCCACTCATTAGTACTTAAGTTCGGTACTATACCCATCGAAATCCAAAAATCCAATCCCAAAATCAAAGTGTGCGGCAACTCAGGAACGACGACGACCTCTATTAACCTAAATTTGTCCTGAACTCGCATAGGCAGCTGCACTGTCCCAATACTCCTCGTGCTTTGACCATTTGCCACAATACAACTCGTCTTCTTTGTCGTATCAAGTGAAAAACCAAACCTCTCGATGATCGACCAACCATGATTCCCTAAAAAGGTACGTGAAGCCCCGGAATCCAACAAACCTAATAACTTATTTCCGAGCACATCCACTTCTAAATAAGGCCTCTCATCTTTACGAGCATGACTTATCACATAATCTAAAACGTACGTTAGCCTATCGGTCGATGCTTGTTCAGGCTGACTCGAAGGTCGACCACCTACGAGCGCCTGGGTCCGTTTCCCTGACGATTACAATTTCGACATTCTCTTACTGTTACCCCTGCTTGTCCACACGAATAGCACTGTTTGCCTCTAGGTAATGCGCACCCGATTGCCATATGCCCTGTTTGGTTGCATCTATAACATACAACGTCCCTGTTCGCCCTACCAGATCCAACACCCTGTGGTTGTACATCCCTGTCATTTACACTAGACTGACCACTAGCTGGTTGCTGTCTATCTCTATCAGCCCTGGCAGCAAAATTGCTTGCTGGCTGCTGCCTATTTCTGTCGAATCTATTAGCAGGATGATTTAAATTCTGTTGGTTCGATGTCCCAGCACCTGATATTTGAATTGCATCAACCCCTGTTGAAAAATCGTCACTGTCGCTCTCTACGTCAACGTAGGCCAAGTCAGGTTCAATAGATTGGTTTTTCCTAGGTGTAAAATTTTCCTCTTCTAAACCATATCTCTGGTCTATTCTACGACACAGATCCTTTAAATGTGATAGGCTATTGACCTCAGTAGCAATTAGCCCATTTTTATAGATGTCCGCGATATTTCTGAAGACGATAGCTAATTTCGCCTCTTCGGAAACAGGACAGCCAAGTCTTTGGAAATATGTGTTCATGACAGCAATATAGGTCCCTATAGACTCTCCAGGGCCTTGTTTACGTTTTTGAATCTCCTTCAATAGCTTCTCGCCATATGAAGAAGGAAGATATTCTGCCATGAACCTCTGTTCCAGCTGTTCCCACGTATGGACTTCTCTTCGAACATCTTTGTAAAAAGTATAAGCTGACTTTTCAAAAAGATCAATGCCCGAATTCAGTAAAACCTTTTTGCTGACTCCTCTCGCCTGACTTAACTCGTCCACTCTCTCAAAAAATGCGGTGACGGAGATCGTACCCCTCTCGCCTGTAAACTTTATGTTCCACTTATGCGGAGGTACAGGTGCAACGTGATATGAAGTACCAGGATCACTTGACATTGGTACTGGCGACGAACATGAAAATGGTCGTGACTGAGCAATTGGTGCTATGCTACTTTGGAGGGCAGCTAAACTCAAAGGAACGGTAGACGGTTGTTGATACTGAAAAGCTGTTGTACCGTAATTCTCAATCGGCATAGGGAGTGGTGCTTGTACTGATGTTTGAGTTGGGTTTGTAAGCACTTGCATTTGCAATGGAGCAATGACCGACGGTTGATTTGTGGGCTGTTGAGCTGGTCTTTGTGTGCTCGAGTGCTGTGGTTGCGGGAGTTGAGACTGGCTGGGAATGTTGCCAACATTTGTCGAGTGATCTGAGCTTCGACTCGTTGATTGGGTTTCAGATGCTTCATCATCATCTGAGTTCACGCCAACTCTTAATAAATCTGTTGCTTGGCTCTGCAACCTCCCAATCAAACTCAAGGTTTCCGCAACCAGTATGCCTTTGGTTTGACTTTCTTCAAAGTTAGACGGATTCATGTTATTTATCCTGGCTAACACATGTTCCAACCTTACAGCGATTTTCCTAAACTCTCCCCCTTTGCTCGTACCAGAGAACTTCTCTACCAGCGGTACCAGACTATCAAGCTTCTTCATGCAACTAAAAGCATCTTGGCCAAATTTAAAAGGATACGGAGGGTATCTCATACTTGCATCAGTCTTTTCTCTTTGTTTGATCAACATAAGCTGTTGTTTCATCTCTTCCACCGCTCCAATAGCTATGCCTCTCCATGTTAACTCATAGATTAATTCGTCCTTGACTAAGTACCTTACGTCAGACAACCGACTCAAAGAAATAGCCATAGTGCCTTTTATCTTCAAACTTTAAACTTTAATTAAAACTGTTAATTATACCTCCCAATTATAAAAACTAAACCACGCAATAACAAACACAAAGTTCACTTTCAATTCACTAGTGAAAATCACTATAAATTTTCTCACAACTGTAGAAAATATAAAACTTAAATACGGGCAGACGCGAACAAAACCGAAAAACACCGGAGCAGTAAGAAAATAAAATTTATTTGCATTTAAAAATGTAATCATAATTTATGTTAAGTATTTGTACAACCAACTATGACGTCCAACCTTGCAGAGAGAAATAACCACTTAAATCCTAAATTAGAATTAACAAGTAGCCATAAAAAAAAAGTTTTAAAAAAAAATAAAAGAGAGACAAGAGTTTTGGCAGTGTTTAGGTCTTATGTTTCACTCCTGCGTGAGTAAAACCAAAAAAAAAATAATTGCGCTTATCCTAGCTGAACTGGATTAAAATTAAAGTTAAGTGATGTTTGTTTACCTCAGCAACCGAATAGGTAAATTTATCCCTAAATGGAACGTACAACAGACTACCTATAACAAAAAATCCCAAAGCTGTTGTACACAGTTAAAGCTAGGGTATACTCCTGCTATTGCAGAACGGCTCCACTAATAACTCCTCAAAAAACCCAAATCGCCGTATACAATGATTTTTCTAAAAAGAATAAATCAAAACCCACTTTAACCTGCTTACCTACTCTGAGTTTACACGAAACATGCATTGCTTAAGGTCACATCATCCCTTAATATATAAGTGAACGCAATAAACGTCGGAACAGATGTTCATGTTATAGAAATCGTAAAATATGCTCAATTAAAAAAAAATCCGCTCGCTGAAATTGCGTCGAATTAGACTAGTAAGGATGTTGTGTGTAATTAAAAAAAATTAAAAAAAAAAAAAAAAAAATACCGATGTTATTAAAAAATTTACAGAAATAAAGTCTTGGTAGGACTGCAACTCTCTAATCTTCATTAAAATGAAATTCCCAAAATTTTAACTAAATTGATGCATCAACCATGGTCATGGTCAAAAAGACCCTAGGATCGTACCGAAAGGTGTCCAAAAAAATTTTAAAAAAATTTTTGGTGGCGACCACAGTAGCCCAGTAATCAAAAATAATTAATTAGTGACTCACTAAAATTTTCAAAAATTACTCCACTCTGATAGGTGGTTTGGAGTAGGGAGAAGAAAAAAAAAATTTAAAACAAATGATGATAGGTTGTTAAAACGTGAGGGTTCGAAATAAAATTATATTTTAATTCAGAAAAAAAAATATTTAAATAAACTGGTAGAACCATTGTAGGGACAAGGTACTACTATGCACCAAGGAAAAAATGTCCAACAAGAAAATCAAGTTTCCTTCCTTAAAAAAAATATTAAAAAGAAAAAATATTTAAAAAATATTTTCAAAAAAAAATGCAAAATGTTTAAGTGGGGTTGCAGCTCCTATTAGTGAACCTTAAAAAAAATTTAATAAAACCAGCACCAGAAAAATCTTATTCGAGTTGTCATGCAACAGTTTTTGTTCTTTTCCTTTAAAAAAACAGTTGTCAATTCCCTTTCCTCTCCCAAAACTGTGGCAAGGTGAAAAGTCAATGAGCTAGAAAAATTTATTTACTATAAAAAAAATGTTGAAAATTAAATTTACTTAAGAATCATAAGGTATAAAAATCGTGATTGAAAAAACCAATAAGTTTAGGAAAAGTTTTTAAAAAATGTTTATGTTACAAAAAAACAAACGATGTTAGTATATTTGTTTAAAATTATTACTAAAGGAAACAACCAACGTGAGTACTTATTTACTGTACCACTATAATAGTGTGAACCTAAGTTTTAAACTTTGCACTCAACCCCGTAAAGAATTATCCCGTGTGCCCTTTCGAAAAACCAAATATGAAAACAATTCCAAGGTTCACCTATAACGTTGTAAAACTAAATCTGCCTACTTAAGTGTCTTTACACACAACATCTACTCAAAAAAAATTTTTACTGCTTAATGCATTCTCAGATCTTTATTCCTGGTGTTCACGAGATCTAAAATTAAGTTGGGCCCTTTCCACAACTATCAGTCAAAGCAAAACTACCAAATGTCCAAGGGCTAATGAGACCCTATCACCAACAAATGATATTTTGAAATGAAACAGTTGGGAATAATCCTGCGTAAAAACCTAGAAAACAAAAATCAAGAAGCCAAAACTATTACATTAATTTTAAAAGAGCATAATAAAACACCCGGCCTCAATTAAACTTTTGTTATCTCAACAAAACTCGGCCTAAAACCAAAAACTTTTTATTAGACATTTCCCCTATTCCCTAAGTATAATGTCAATAAAACCCAAAACTTGTGATTTCCATTCCAATCCCATCTGGACCCTATATATTTTTCAAACGGTCAAACACCCACAGGCGAAACAATATCTTATTTCAAAGAAAAGGTGAAGATATTTTGAAGCACCCTGTGAAAATAGGACACTATTATGGAAAATTGTTCAGATCAGTGTTCTTACTAATTTTTAACCTAAATATACCTAGTTCCCTCATATGCATGTTACTATTATATTATATTAATTCCTATCATAACTAAACAGATCACAAAAATTGTCTTTCTCCGCGAATCTGCAAGGTCCTGGAAGATGTGAGATTCAGCCTGTAGGCCAAATTTGGATGTATTTTAATTTAGCGAAAACCGAAGTTGCGAAATCCTAAAAAGATTAGCAGGAAGTCCTCGTTCCTCGATTTCTACACTCCGAACCAAACATTTCTTCCATTTCCACCCAGCTCGCGGGAGGAAAACCCCTAATTATTGCAATACAAAAGGTACTACTATCATGTTATGCATAACAAAAAAAAAATATATGCCCTCTTCATTGTTTAGTCGCATCAAAGAAAACCTATTGTTTTTAAATTTATTCTTAGGTTGAAATCTTTCATCTTAAATTTATTGTTTAACCTGAACACTTTTCCATTTATTCCACAAAATTTGCTTCATTATTTGAGGTCACCAGTATGAAATTATTTTAAAATTCAAAAAAAATGAAATAAAAAAAATTATTTCCCAATTGTCCACAACTTCCAAGTTTTCATCCCTAAATAGGTACTTTCTTAGTCTAACACCATCCATCGTTATCCAACATAACGCTTTAATTTCAGAAGCAACAAAACGAAGATTAAGTGAAAATAAACTAAGCGAGTAAGTTGGAAGTTGCTTTACAATGGGCGCAGATGTAAGGCCCCTTTAAGTACACGCCACTGTCCTGAACTGCAAACTAACAAAAAAACTGAAGACTAGCATATCTGCCGTCAAACAACATTTGGCATGAAATTAAAATAATTTCATATCATACCAGTCCCCTCCAAAAACAAAACGTTTTTTTACTATAAGACCCAAACACTTAACCAATAAATCTTGTTATTTAAAATTATGATTCGGAAGTAAAAAGATTTATTTATTCCTGCCTGATCAACTAAGACAAAAAAAGTTCACCTTCTGTAACTCAAGAAGTTCCCGTTTGGTCCCCTAAAAAAAATATAACCTGTCTGGTCACCCTTAAAAACACGACCACGATACAAACCGTTTTGACCAAAACAAGAATTCGAGAAGTTATGTTAACAGAAAGGAAATAATTTTTTACGAAAAATTAAATCATTTAAAAAAAAGTAAAATTTTGGAAATATTTTTACCAATTACCCCCGCCTAGCATTTATATTTAGTTGAAAGTCTCTCTTAAATTCACTGACCAATTTCACGGCCTCACAATGACATTACTTAAAAAAAAATTACTGAACTTTACAAATGAACTAAAAAAAAATCAAAAAAACTTATATCTATATCTGTCTCAGTTAAACATTTCTTTTGTGGTATTATATCTAGTTGGGCTTCAAATTCATTTTCTCTGTATTCAATCTGTAGCAGGCAAAACTTCTCAAGGCTCAAACATAAATGTTTGCTCTCCAATGGCCATGACCAAGCTATGACCTGAACGCAGAAAAAAATACAGAAAAAAAATAAATGTGTACCAGAAAACTTTAATTGATAGAAATACCCATAGGTCATTTTTTTTAAAAATGCACTCCAAAGCCCAACGCTGTATTTTCTACCAAAAAAAAATTGACCAGTCACAAAAACACAACTAGACAACTAAACTGGCAACCAAAGACCTAAAAAAACTGCTCCAAAAAAAAAATACCTCAAAAAAAAAAATGTTAACTGGACCTCTGGCGTTGATCTTCAGCCAATATTTCGCTCTAGGGTTTTAGCCTTGTGTTTCCTAACCTCCCGAGCCGACACTAGTAGTGTACCCTCCTCTGACCCGATGTAACTGAGTGACGTAAGTTCTTAATTGTCATCAACAGTTACCTCCAAAAACAAGAAAAGAAAATGACAGCAAAATAAACTCATTTTCCTTTTCTTTCATTACTAATTAATACTTTCAACTAAACAAAGCTACCAGCTGTTAAGCTATTTTTACTTTAAAACAACTCAGCCAAGAAAAATTTGTGTGAAACCCTGTAAAAATATTCCAAATACCAAGTGGTGATATCCCACAAAAAATTAAAATCGCCAAAAAAAAATTAACTTGTTGACCTAAATAAATTGACTGCACTAAAAAATAATCGGTGAAACAATTTCTATCTTATCACAAGCAGGAAATAATAACATATAAATAAATGAACCTGCAAAAAAAATTGTTAGAAAAAACACACTACCTATGTCCTATATTTAAAACATAAAAAGACCATGTCTGGAAATCCATCCACCTATAAATTAAATAAAATTGAAGTAAATTTACATTGTTGTATTTATTTTTCTTAAAAAAAAATTAAGACATGTTTTTCCTACAAAAAACTTTAAAGAATTAAGAACATGAGTTGGACTCTGTTCAATAAAAACTCCCATGTTCTTCTATCCACTTATTCTTCCTTAATAAATAAAAATGAATATTTTATTTTCCAAGAAAAAAAACTTGTGAAGATAAGCCAACAAAAAACTATGAGAATTACTAAAACAACAAACCGAGTTCCAAATCAACGTTCAAATATTACCAAAAAAAATACTTAAAAAATGTTATTGCCAAAAACCAATGATCTTGTTTTTTATGAAAAAAAAATGATTGAGTGTCAAAACCACCCACAGCCACTGAAAGCCTCTAACCTGGCTTTGGCTGTACCACAAAAAAATTTTCCTCAAAAAAAAAAAAAATTTAAAAAACCATTTGTCTTTTTTTTCCAAATTCAAAAAAAACCAAAAAAAAAATTACATCAGATGTTAAAAAACTAGCCAAAACACACGTTGGGCGCCAATTTGTGGCCTTAAAAAAAATTAAAAAAAAATGTGGGCGCCAATTTGTGGCCTTAAAAAAGTTGTGTGACATTTGTGGCAGCTTAAAGACGTCGCCGCCATTTTGTGACACTGAAACCCACTGAATAATTAAACAAATATCTGGAAGCAGAACTGTATTTTCCAGCTAGGTAAAACATTGATATGCCCGGTAACTTTTATACAGTGGAGAAGGGGGGGTTCAGAAATAAGAAAATTTTAAGTGCGCCACATTATTTAATATCAATGTTTTACAAAGAAGATCTTAAATAAAATACAGTCCAACCCAAACGTTGTAGCCAAACAATGAAATTCTATACTTCCGAGGCTTCCAGAGTATTTGTGTAATTAAGAATAACAAAAAAAAAATAAACAGAACACAATTCTAAAAGATTGAATTAAGATGACAAAACTAGAAGCACTTTACAGGTAGATGGACTCCTTTAACAGGTCAGGTACCTACATCGAGTCAGCAGCGTAGGACTCAATTATATGAATGATTGTTAAAAAAAAATACACTTCCAGAATCATTCTGTCATAGGGGAGATCCAGACCAAATATCTGCTGTCATCATTCTACGCTGGGTAGAATGAGACAGACAGCAACCCAGTCAGAGATCCACCCCATGAGGCAAAAATGTGTAACGAAACCGCTAAAAAAAAATATAATCTCATCTCTCTTTTGTCTCCGCAAAGTTGGTCACTGGGTTGTACAAATAACGCAAAGATTTAGTTCATCTTGTATATTTTAAGGGTAAAATCAGATAAAATTACCGGAAACATAAAAAAAAATAAATGAAATGGATGAAAACAAGGGCCAAAATAGCAAGGCACTTTAAATTTGACAGTAAAATTATCTTAAATAAATGAAAGGAAGGAAAACAAGTCAATGTAGTAAATATGCCGCAAAACCAGGGTTATGACGTCATACCTTATCTTGCGTTTACAAGAAATGTTGAAACTATACTGTGAAAACTTATATATGAAATATATGAAAAGATCACGTCTAAATTATATTAAAAATTTATATATGAGTGAAAAAATTATAGTTAAGGCTTGCTCCTACCTTGGTCCTTGATTATTCTGTGTATGTTTTATTTTGTAAACCTGGAATTCTGTTGTCCTGTTGTCTCACCACTGCTTCCGGGTCTCCTGCTCTGCTCGCGCCTCCGCTCGTGCCCGCTTAGCACATGATGTTAGGCCAGCACTTTGGTCTTAAAAGGGTTGTGGGATTCTTGCCCGAGCGTAAAACCCTGTGGAAAATGAAATGTTTCAGTTTCCTGGAATTCGTCAATTTTGCACGAAGTTCCCCTACACAGTAACTTAAATCGAGAACCCCATGTCGACTCAATAAAATAAAGCAAATTTAAACAGATGAACTAAAATAACTCTAACGTACCTTTCCCAGGGTACAACTGGCTACACCTGGCTTCACACCAGCGTCCAGCCCCAAATGTCGGTGGAATGGACGGGCTGTAGACAAAGGAGAAAAACAATATATAGTTTTTATCCAACACGTGGTTAAATGAAAAATATAAAAAAAACGCCAACAATTCCCCACGTCTTTTGTCAAAAAAAAATACATTTCACACGAAAAGTAATTACAATTTAGGAGGCAAATATTATCTTGAAGAGTACTCAAATAATAAAAAAAAATGAAAAAAAAAATAAAATCGAACTTACCAATGCTCTTCCCCCGTACAAAATGGCGTGGGCCGACTTAAATTCCCCTCAAAAGGGTGCGAGTGTCACTCCAGATTACGCCTGGACACGACGGACTCACTCCTCACAGCCTCTGGGATATCTCCTACAGTTCGCTGCAGTGCCAAACCAAAAACAATGGCGATCCCAGAGCCTGTTGTCGACCCAACCAAATTTTTTAGCAAAGAGAGACCAAGCACTTCGTCGAGAATACCAGAATAATGCAGTGGCCGGAAACCGTTTTGTAAATTTGGTGGGGAGTGGGGACAGTAAAACACAATACCAACCAACCAGAAAAACCCGCGATTTTCAAACTAACCAATGAGACACAGCAACAGCTCTATACAGGTATATAGGGGGCAGCACCGACCAAGGGGATAGGAAGTACGTAAAACAAACCTTGAGGTGTTGTCGGATCTATTTCGACGGTTGAAATTTTTATAACAAGGACGTCGAGACACCCTCCATACATTTGACCGAACATTTGCCTACCGGACCCCCACCAACATATCAAGTAGAAGAAGAATAACCCGACGGACTAGAAGAAGCTCAGCATTGAAACCATCAACTGTAAAATCAATTACTGGAGATCAGGGCATGCAGCAAACCCCGGAATATTCGAACACTCAACCAATTCCCATATGAGTAAAGCTATACTAAGTGTAGAATTTAGTTGTATTTTAGCTACAGTTTTAGTCACAAGTTTCCTTTGCTCTTTATATATGTTTTCTCTAAGATTCATATGGTTTGACGCCATTCTTGTAAAACATTTCTACTGTAATAAAGTTGTTTCTGAACCTGAACCCAAAAATACACACTGAACTACTGCTAAGAAGCTCGGCACAAGAGTGTTCAGATGTTAACTCACACGATTTCGTTTATTCTTTTAGTCTTGGTTTTTATCCCTCGTTTATCTCCCATTTACAAAAGTGCATAACTCGTATTTATTTCATCCTCTCCCTATCAATTTAATAAAGATATCAAAGTGGCGGAGCCTCGGTTGTTCCTGGTCGACCCAAATATGTTTTTGCACTATCAAAACTAGTTAATCCGTGAAGGATATGAGGTTCGGATTGTCCCAATATCCTCGAAATAAACGTAAGGGAATGAAATGTTCATCTAAATGTTTCCTTCCTGTTACTGAAACCATTTGTGATGCGGCAACGCCGCCATTCCCCAGCATAACAGCTGTTTAACTTTATGAACGTCAAGAGAATCACAAAATTCCACAGATAAAAACAAAACAATCAAAATTTTTATGTGATTTTCCCGAAGCCTGTGATCTTAAATTTCAATTACGATGTCCAGATAATGCGATGTGCGTAGTGTCCACAGTAATTCGATGGAATGCCTCCTTTTAAGGTAACTTCCTAGACCCTATATAACCTCCAAACCTAGCTCTATAAAATACCCTTACTTGTGTACAGAAAGACGAATCAAAGAGCCTTGATTATTTACCTAAATAAACAAATATGTAACGCTGCTTTAAACGAAAAAATGACACGTTACAAGACCAGGCAGAACACAAAAAATGAAGTGGCCGAAAACCGTTTTTCAAATGTGGTGGGGAGTGGGGACAGTAACACGAGACTGGAAGAAAAGACCCGCGGTTTTCAAACTAACCAATGAGGAAATACAGCAATAGTTCCATACCGGTATGTAGGGGCCAGCACCGACCAAGGGGACATTGAAAGTATGTAAAACGTGCATTGAGGTGTTGTCGGATCTATTTCCACGGTTGAAATTTTTATAACAAGGACGTCGAGACACCCTCCATACATAGTCCGAACATTTGCCTACCGGACTGTAAGAAGCTCAGCATTGAAACCATCAACTGTAAAATCAATTACTGAAGACCAGGGCATGCATCAAACCCAGGAATATTCGAACACTCAACCAATTCCCATATGAGTAAAGTTATACTGAGCGCAGAATTTAGTTGCACTCCAGTTACAGTCTTAGTCAAAAGTTTCCTTCGCTCTTTATAAATGTTTTCTCTAATATTCATGTGGTTTAACGCCGTTTTTGTAAAACATTTCTACAGTAATAAAGTTGTTTCTGAACCTGAACCCAAAATACACACTGAACTACTGCTAAGAAGCTCGGCACAAGAGTGTTCAGATGTTAACTCACACGATTTCGTTTATTCTTTTAGTCTTGGTTTTTATCCCTCGTTTATCTCCCATTTACAAAAGTGCACGACTCGTATTTATTCCATCCTCTCCCTATCAAATTAATAAAGATATCAAAGTGGCCGGAGCCTCGGTTGTTACTGGTCAAACCGTGGACCTAAATATGTTTTCGTGCTGTCACAACTAGCTATGAGGTTCGGATTGTCCCAATATCCTCGAAAATAAACGTAAGGGAATGAAATGTTCATCCAAATGTTTCCTTCCTGTTACTGAAACCATTTGTGATGCGGCAACGCCGCCATTCCCCAGCATAACAGCTGTTTAACTTTATGAACGTCAAGTAAACGACGAAACTACAGAAATAAACAAAACAAACAAAAGTTTTATGTGATTTTCCCGAAACCTGTGATCCTAAATTCCAATTACAATGTCCAGATAATACGGTGTGCGTAGTGTCCACAGTAATTCGATGGAATGCCTTTTTTTAAGGTAACTTCCTAGACACTATATAACCTCCAAACCTAGCTCTATAAAATACCCTTGATTTGTGTACAGAAGACGAGTCAAAGAGCCTTGATTATTTACCTAAATAAACAAATATGTAACGTTGTCTTAAACGTAAAAATGACACGTTACAGTGGCAAAAGGTTTTTCTAAAAATAAAAAAAGACTAACAATTTTAGCTTATTTTCAATACAATTTTATTATTCATAATTAAATTATAATTAGCGTACAAGAGATCATTTACATTTGACAAAGAAGAAAACAATTATTTTATACTTATTCTAACCTTTGATGACAGTACCATTTAAAATATTATAAGAAATCAATGAATGATGAATAAGTAAAGCATACACTTTTACGTCATTTGGAAATTTATATTTTCTTGTGTTAAATTCCAGTTTAATGTCCTAATGGGCTTTGCAGAGGACTATAGAAAGGGCATTTTAATCAAAAACAAGAACTGATTCTCGTAATAAAAAAAAAACTAAAGTTATGGTATTTTCACGTAGTGGCATCAACCAAAGTAACTTGCATAATTTTAAAATATAATACGTACGAAATTTCACGTTTGGTAGTATTATTTGGCTTAAAAATTCCGTTGATTGACGCTCACTGTCTTGATGACGGGTAAAAATGCAAAATTCGTTGATCCGGCCTGAAAAGACAAAGAGCTGTCGTAGGTCACGGACTATAGTTGTTTTCTTTTATTTGCATTCGATCTTTTCATTGATCGATATTGTATAGCAGTGTTTCGCCTGCTTGTGTTTTTTGTTTTTTGTTTCTCTCGTATCTCGGTAGATGGCGCTTCTTGCTATAGTTCTTTTATTATTTACATTTAATTAGAGACAAACCCGTCTAATTAACTTCGCAAGATTTGTCACATTGACCAGCAGTGTTCTGAGGAGTCCCATAAGGACGAAACAGTTAACTGTCAACACTTATTAGGTGTCCATTAGATCTTGGACCCCCGTGAGGTTAAGCTTTCGGGCTACCCACGGAAAAATATGAGAGAAACAAAAAACTCCTTTTTGCCCGATTAGCCATGAAACTTGTTTGATTCGTTTTTATGTTTTTTTAAGTAACAGCTAAATAAAGACATAGGACATTAAACTGGAATTTAACACAAGAAAATATAAATTTCCAAATGATGTAAAAGTGTATGCTTTACTTATTCATCATTCATTGATTTCTTATAATATTTTAAATGGTACTGTCACCAACGGTTAGAATAAGTATAAAATAATTGTTTTCTTCTTTGTCAAATGTAAATGATCTCTTGTACGCTAATTATAATTTAATTATGAATAATAAAATTGTATTGAAAATAAGCTAAAATTGTTGGTCTTTTTTTTATTTTTAGAAAAACCTTTTGCCACGCTTATTCCATCATTTATTTTCTTACTATATAAGCTTGTAAATTAGTTTGTAAGATATTGGATTGGTGTTCTTTAAACCAAACAAGAAATTTATTTAAAAAACGAAGTACTTCCTAATTTTTTTAACTTATATAGTAAATGAGAAATAATAATAAGAAAGACAAAAATAATTGTATTTATTTACATGATTTTAAAATATGTTACATTAAAAAAATTAATCAAAACTTTTAGCTAAAATTATGTATAACATTATAATTCTAACATAATAACTGAACACTAATTACTTAAATCTATTTGGTTAGTTATATCTATCTGTAGTTGTTGAAGTTCATTTTCCCGTAAAGCCCTTAAATCACTTTGTTTGTTTGTCATAGTGTTTGATATCACAATACCTCCAAGGTAGTATATATATATATATATATATATATATATATATATATATATATATATGTTGTACCTGATATTATGTATCTTTTATCTTCTTGATAACGATAGAGCCACGTTATTGATGCATGTTTGTGTTAAAATTTTTTCATTTTCCTAAACAGCATACAATCTTTAAATAATCTTTAACGGATAAATGTTTGTTTTGTTTATGCCCTTTGATTTTTTGATTTCTTTAGAAGTGGAACTCACGTAATAAGCCTTGGCACCAGTTTCTACAAAAGTCTTAATTGGATCCCCCTTAAATTCATCTTTCATTCTACCTAAAATAGATAGAATTTTTTTTATATTGTATGGATTATTTAAGTGAAAGTTAGAAATGTCAAATTCGTTTGGAGTTTTCTGATATGAATTTACAAAAATCATCTTTAGTATTTTGGAATCTGTATCTAAGTACACCATTGTAGCATTATCACCATATTCTTTTTTAATAAAATCATAAAAAAATGTCATACATGACTGTTTTTGAAATGTCTAAAATGCATAAAACTAACATATTGGTTTATCATAGTGTATTTTTAATTTTTTTGCATTTGAATGGCGACAAGATCCTCTGTAAATATTATAGTTTTTGTAATTAGGTCAGTCAATTAATGATCATGCTCCCTCTTTTCTTAACTGATTTTCCCAACTAGTTACAAGCTTCATATCGTTTATTTCTCGATATTTTGCATTGTCTTCCCAAATACTAGACTGTTGAATAATTTGTATAAATCTTTCTAGAAACAGCTGCTGCTTTTATTGCATAATTCTGTATTTGTGTCTATATATTTTTTGAGCCAAGGTGATTGCTGAAATTCTAATATTCTATGTGTTTGCTTAACTACTAAGACATTTTCTGTAGCCTGCTCAAGGGTCCTATTATGTACAATGTAATTTTAGAGCCAGATTCACACAGAGGAGAACTACATCAGTTTTTATAAAGATCGGAGTAATCACCTAAAGTTTTACAATTAAAGAACCCTCAAACCTTTTTTGTCCGATCATACTCGACTTCTTCAGTTGATCATAAAATTGATTTTTTTTGTTAGGAGATGGTTATTATCCAATTTACTTAGACTAGTGACATAGTTGTATCGAAGTCCCTTTTTATCTCACTAAGTTAAATTATTGCATGCCATTAAAATGTTTTTGTGTCTCTTGAAACATATCTATTCCTTTTCTAAGCTCATCTAAGAAAGCAGCCAAAAGTTTACAACTATCTAAAAATATTAGTTGTAAATATGCTTTTATAGTTTTTCCAGTGGTATCTGTGAAATCGTGTATATAAATTGATTTAGTAAAAGATGTGTACTTTTCTTTATTTTTGGCTATAACATCAATTTTCACCATGTGATGCTAGTTCTCTTATAAACATGTGGCAATCATAACCGCTCAAATTATGGAAAATTATTGATATAAATCTTGGTATTTCATACTGTAAATTACATCTAGATACAGTGGCAAGAAACCCGTTATATGACAATGATCGGCTACTTTTTTATCTCATTGGCTTAATATTTTTTAAATAGTTATTGTACATCTCCCTCAGATCACAGTCAATCCTCCTAATGAACTCTTTTGCTACATAGAGCTCAAACTTTGTAACCGA
Source organism: Aspidapion aeneum (assembly GCA_963576565.1). Lineage (NCBI taxonomy): Eukaryota > Metazoa > Arthropoda > Insecta > Coleoptera > Brentidae > Aspidapion > Aspidapion aeneum. The sequence goes on along the minus strand of OY755043.1, from coordinate 79,686,924 downwards.
ATCGTCAATGAACATTTAATTACATACGACAATTAGTATGTATAAATTGCTTTTCAAAATTTGTCTGGGTGAGACCAATAAAAACTAAAACAGGACTTGAAATATGTGTTGCAATGATGGAGGTTTTTAAACAAGCCGATTATTATCCCCACAACGTACAATCTGATTAAGGAACAAAATTTTTTAATAAACTTTTCTAAGCACTATTGAAGAAAAACTCAATCAACCACTACCATACTTCGAGTGTGCAGAAGGCTGCTATTGTTGAAAGGGTAATTAGAACTTTAAAAACAAATCTTTATAAAGAGTTTTCATACTTTGTAAGATAAGAAAAATACACCAACTAATAGGATGAGACCTATTGACGTTAAGCCGTATACTTCAATTACACAATATGAAAATATAAAAACAGCACCTAAAAAATTCAGGTTTAAATTCGGTGACATTGTAAGAATGAGTAAATACAAGCATGGAATAAATAACATTATTTCTTCGATGATACAAGTCACTATTTGAAAAAGGCTATACACCATCCTGGTCAGCGGAACAATTTAATATTATTAAAATGAATATGACAAATCCACCGACCTACCAGGTAGAAAGTATTGATGGCGAGCCCATACGAGGTGCTTTTTATGAATGGGAACTTCAAAAAAACTAAAACACCTGGAATTTATTTGGTAGAATTTATATGGTAGAAAAAAATTTTCGAGGAAAAAAAAGTTGTTCCGATTTTAAAACTTTTTATACATATATCTTTGCGTTTCAGATGATTTTAAAACTTTTCTGTCGCGCCGTCTGTCTGTTTGCTTGTGTGTCTGTATGTTTGTCTATAACGACCAACGCGCGTAACACAAAAATCGCTAATTTGATTTTAATGAAATTTGGTACTTACGTTGGTTCTTTGATCATCGACATGGCCCATTTAAGAATAAACAAATTCCACCGAACACAAACCAAATAAAAGGGTGGGGGTAGATTTCAAAATCTACAGGTTATGTGAAAATATGGCGTGTGTGATACCAAACGAAAGGTAATTGAGTCTGGAGTTAAACAAAATAAATTTTAGTTAAAAAAAATGCTGGGGGTAGATTTTAAAAATTAAATTTAATCAAACGAAAGGTAATTAAGTCTGGATGTAAACAAAATACATTTTAGGCTTTAAAAAAAAGGGTAGGGGTAGATTTTAAAAATTAGAATTTAAGACAAAACATGGCTTGTGTGGTATCAAACGAAAGGAAATTAAGTCTGGAGTTGAATAAAATATATTTAAGTTTTTAGATATATTAGCTCACATGGACTCTATAACTATAGTATCTAGTGTGAGCCTAGGTGCCCATATATTGGCAGAGTATTTCTTTATTGTAATTTAGTATCATAGTTAATCAACCTAATATAATTTTTAAATATATATTGTATTTTTCTTCTCATTTGTATTATATACTATTAATTCTACAACATTTTTCATTATTATTTTACATTTAAAGATAAAAAATCTGTCTTTTCGGGTAAATGGCCTCAAACACTGCGGAAATGATAAATTAAAATACGGGTTTTCTCTACATATTTTATAAACAGCTCCGAAAATTTTAAGAATAAAGAATTAACAACCTTTTTGGACAAAAATATTTAAGTAATTGTTTTGTGTTATGGTTAGGGACAAAATTGCAGCTGTAAACACCTGCGGTTTTTTTACTGTTCTCGGGTATTGGGTTGTTTGGAAGGATTCTTTATTTGTAATTTTTTTACTTCTTAGGCAAGGCTATTATATTTTTGGGGGAATTAGCAGAATACTATTTGTAGAATTTTGTTTTAGTTATTATTTGCGTGTTGTTAACGAGTTTTACAAAATGCTGTTTGATGAGCTACAGCTCATTTTATAATAAACTCGCCAACCACCACTTTAACTTTATCCTTTGAGTGTCCTTGATGGAAAGAGTAATTAGAACTTTAAAAACAAATCTTTATAAAGTGTTCTCTGCATTACAAAGCTATAAGTTGATTTATGTTTTGCAAGATGTTGTTAAAAAATACAACAACACATTTCACAGAACTATTAGTATGAGACCTATTGACGTTAAGCCGTGTACTTCAATTCCATTATAAATAAAAATATAAAAATAGCATCTAAAAAATTCAGGTTTAAATTAGGTGACATTGTAAGAATTAGTAAATACAAGTCACTATTTGAAAAAAAGGCTATACACCATCTTGGTCATATAATTTATAAATATATATTTTGTTGTTGTCATAAGTTAAATAAAACAACATTGTTTGCAAAAAATTTGTGTTTATTATTTATATTATATACTATTATTCCTACAACATTGTTTACTATTATTTACATTCAAAGATAGAAAATGTTTAAGAGTATACCTCTAATTTTGTTAATTTCAAAAATATTGAATTAATACACTAACAAAACTTATCTATTTTATTGCAGGGAATATATCATCGGTATACTGGCAATATACACTAAGTCAAAAAAGTTTTGAAAATATCGCATTTTGAAAATTCTGATATTCGGAACACAATTTTGAAATTGATTGAAATTTGTTCAAATTTCATTTTGTCGGCCAGGTTTATTCATGGCTGGTTTTACTAACATAAAGATATGGTATTTTTCATTATGAATAGGCAAATATTTTAAAAACGACAAAAATTGTCTTAGTGGATATTGCCAGTATACCGACGATATGTTCTAATATGAAACACTTCCTCAATTAAATCCAATTGAAATAATTTAATAACTAAAATCTCAATATTGTTATGTATTTTTTTTATATGTTTAATAGCTAATGAATATTTTTTCCTCAAACTTTGAAACTCTTGTTAATTTTTCAACCCACCACCACCATAAACTTGGTCATGTTCAGATTCAAAAAGTAAGTCGTAAAAAGCTTCTTTTAAGTTGTCAACACCACCATTTAAATCATAAAATTTTAAATACTCTTCGAAATCCAACCACGCCATTGTATTTTTTTTTTGCAGTACTGCCTACAGCATAATGTTTCTAGTTTTTAAATTCACATAAAGTTTCACTATAGCGGCGAACATATTTCTCATCCTCGTCTTCACCTTCTTCTTTATTGACATGGCATTTTATAAAACTTCTTTGAGGTAAATTTTAATAATATTCAGCATTCCAAATTCAAATAGAGCTTTACTGTTTTTCAAACTTGTAGCCACTTGTCCCAAATATTTTAAAGTATACTTTTCACCACTCTTCTTGTTGACCGTTTCCACAAAATCACTTTTTATCGTTTTAAGAATGCGTTTGGGCAAAAATACTTTAAATGTATCAAATAGCGTCACCATAACAACAACAACACTTTAAAATTTTAAATAAAATTTGTTTTTACTAACCCCCACTCTTTTACAATATATGCGATCTTGACTTAAACTTGTGTGTTGGGTAATAAATTTGGGCTCAAGGCCATTCATTCAAAAGGTTAAAAATATCACTCGCACAATTTGACTAACCACACAAAGAAAAATGGCCTTCGCAACTATGCGATATCATATCAAGGGCAAAAAACCACTCAGATTATTGGCCTCTACATACAAAATAATTACAATATCATATCTAGATAAAAAATACGACTCGTACTATTGACCTCTACATAAAAAATAACGACCTTCACAACTGTTTGAAGTTCAAAAGCACCACTAGACCAATTCGCTTCTGCAAACAAAAATTTTACATTCAAAAATTTCTAACCTTCATAACTTTTCAAGGTAAAAAGAAAACTAATCTGCACACAAAAATTTCAAACCGTCAGGGTCATTCAAGGTCATTCCCTCCTCAAAAGTGGTCCAGCACCCGCTTAAGCCTACTACTGACGAATTCGAAAATTAATTAAAATATAGGCCATTCCATAAGAAAAAATGCAACTTTATGTCATATCTCAAAAACTAAAAGTGACAGTTAAAATTTAATTTAGCGGGTGGATTCCCTGTGACAAAGTCTATAAAATTGCAATTTACTCTAAATCAAAATTTCCACTAATAACAAAGTTATAGACCCCCTTCCAAAATGCAGACTTTTCAAAAAGCCCTCGTAGCTCAAAGACGAGACGATATTTTAAAATACGGTTTTCACTATAAGCCTTCACTTGAAATTTGAGCCTCGCAATGCGTGGTCAGTTTTTCTCTGTCTCCCCTAGAAGTACCTTAAACCCCCTAAAATTGCCCAATTTGGGACACCCTGTACATACGTTTTCTGTATATTTTTTTACCACGTGAGAAAGTAGAATATAATATTCCTTTTTTTTGAAACTCAGTTTTTTATTATTGAAACCTTTCCAAAAATAAAACTAGGTTTATCTTAATCAAGTTTCTAAATTACCTTAATTAAAAATTGCAACATTTTATGATCTTAATTAATTTAACTAATTAATTATTGCATTTCAAAAATTTAGTGGCGTCCAAAAACAATGTAAAAATCAGTGTTATATTTTTCTCCTTCCCCACCCCCAGTGCCCCGACTAAAAGAGCTGCCGTGCTGTATGTTTGCAATTGTTTATCCCCTCCAGGATAAAGAATTGCTGCAATGCATCAAATTCGGAACTTTGCATTCTTTTAGGTTGCTGATTATTATTTTTAACTTGAACTAAAAAAATCAAAATGGCGGACTTTCACATTTCTGAACCAATATGCATCAAATTCGGAACTTTAGGGTGTTTCAGGTCGCTTATTATGATTTCTAACCTCAACTTAAAAAAAAATCAAAATGGCGGATAAAAAATGGCAGATTTTTCTATTTATGAACCGATTTGCGTCTAAGTCGAAACTTTGCGATCTTTTAGGTCGCTGATTATTATTTTTACCTTAAACTAAAAAAATATCAAAATGGCGGATCAAAAATGACAGACTCTTCCATTAATAACCCAATGTGCTTCAAATTCGGAACTTTAGGGTGTTTCAGGTTGCTGATTATGATTTGTAACTTAAACTTTAAAAAAATCAAAATGGCGGCGCCACAATGGTGCACCTTGCCACAATGGTGCACCTTTCCATTTGTAAACCGATTTGCCTCAAACTTGAAACGTCGCGGCGCGTAAAGTAACTCAATACAATTTTTGTCTCAAATTTAAAAACATGAAAATGGCAGAACCTAAATAGCGGTTTTTCCCATTTATGAACCGATATGCATCAAACTCGGAACTTTGAGGTGTTTCAGGTCCCTGATTATGATTTCTAACAATATCGCACCTTTTTATTTATAAACCGATTTGCCTCAAACTTGAAACGTCGCGGCGCTTAAGATAACTCAATACAATTTTTGACTCAAATTTAAAAACATGAAGGATATTTTTTTCTTAGTGTTGTATTATTATGGGACCACTATGTGTGTACCAAATTTCATCCAAATCGGATAATGGGAAGTGTGTCAAAAACGCTTCACAAGATTTGATAAATAGTTAGATAGTTAGTTAGATAGATAGTTAGATAGTTAGATAGTTAGATACTTAGATAGTTAGATAGTTAGATAGTTAGATAGTTAGATAGTTAGATAGTTAGATAGTTAGATAGTTAGATAGTTAGATAGTTAGATAGTTAGATAGTTAGATAGTTAGATAGTTAGATAGTTAGATAGTTAGATGGTTAGATAGTTAGATAGTTAGATAGTTAGATAGTTAGATAGTTAGATAGTTAGATAGTTAGATAGTTAGATAGTTAGATAGTTAGATAGTTAGATAGTTAGATACTTAGATAGTTAGATAGTTAGATAGTTAGATAGTTAGATAGTTAGATAGTTAGATAGTTAGATAGTTAGATAGTTAGATAGTTAGATAGTTAGATAGTTAGATAGTTAGATAGTTAGATAGTTAGATAGTTAGATAGTTAGATAGTTAGATAGTTAGATAGTTAGATAGTTAGATAGTTAGATAGTTAGATAGTTAGATAGTTAGATAGTTAGATAGTTAGATAGTTAGATAGTTAGATAGTTAGATAGTTAGATAGTTAGATAGTTAGATAGTTAGATAGTTAGATAGTTAGATAGTTAGATAGTTAGATAGTTAGATAGTTAGATAGTTAGATAGTTAGATAGTTAGATAGTTAGATAGTTAGATAGTTAGATAGTTAGATAGTTAGATAGTTAGATAGTTAGATAGTTAGATAGTTAGATAGTTAGATAGTTAGATAGTTAGATAGTTAGATAGTTAGATAGTTAGATAGTTAGATAATTAGATAATTAGATAGTTACATAGTTAGATAGTTAGATAGTTAGATAGTTAGATAGTTAGATAGTTAGATAGTTAGATAGTTAGATAGTTAGATAGTTAGATAGTTAGATAGTTAGATAGTTAGATAATTAGATAGTTAGATAGTTAGATAGTTAGATAGTTAGATAGTTAGATAGTTAGATAGTTAGATAGTTAGATAGTTAGATAGTTAGATAGTTAGATAGTTAGATAGTTAGATAGTTAGATAGTTAGATAGTTAGATAGTTAGATAGTTAGATAGTTAGATAGTTAGATAGTTAGATAGTTAGATAGTTAGATAGTTAGATAGTTAGATAGTTAGATAGTTAGATAGTTAGATAGTTAGATAGTTAGATAGTTAGATAGTTAGATAGTTAGATAGTTAGATAGTTAGATGGTTAGATAGTTAGATAGTTAGATAGTTAGATAGTTAGATAGTTAGATAGTTAGATAGTTAGATAGTTAGATAGTTAGATAGTTAGACAGAACATCTGAAGCTAAATAAAAGCTTGTAAAAAAACTGAAAATTAACTGAAAATTAAAAAAAAACATTTTTTACAAAAAAATCTGGACTTTTAAAGCAAAATATTTTGGTATATTGGGGGCAATTCTTTAAAATTTGAAATAATTTGAAACAATCTGAAAAAATTTGACGCCTCAAATTTAAGCCCTAAATCATGGCAACATCGTAAATTTCAGTTTTTTGTACAGCGGCAAAAACCGAAAAATGAGGAAAAATATAATCTAAAACCTACCTTTAAACTCGATTGCTGATAGTTCAATATTTTTCCGGGATTGTTGATGATGCACAGGTTCTTAAAAAATTGTATTTTTCCGGAAAAAAAACAATAACAAAACCATGAGACGTTTTTCTTATTTCGTTAAAGTTGGATTCAAATAACACGAACATGACATGCAAAGTACAGCCGACCACAAAATCCACGTAATTTAATTTTAACGAAATCAAATGAATTTTAGGAAAGAAAACGATAAGTTGATAAATTTATGAAAAAAAATAATTTTCGGATTTATTGCAACCCGTGGCCCAAAAAATAACCTTTGAATATATAAATATCAAACTTGTTATTATTATCATATAATTAAAAATAATGTTTGTCTAATATTTCTTATGATCAGGTATGAGAAGAGATAGAAAAAAAGTCTGCCAAACCCAGGTTATAAAGGTTAGGTTCAGGTCTGCTACAGGGTGACCTTAAAATCTATTATAGATTTGTTTAGAAATTCTAGTTCTCTACTTAACAATAAAAAGTTGAAAATAGCCCAAAAAGTTAAACTATGTATTAACGGATTATTTCAAATTTAGGTTCAGGGGGTGAGTTACAGGGTGATATCAAAAATAGTTGTACAATTTACATTGTTAAAAACAACTTTGTCAGGGGTTTTACTTAGCAAACAAGAGTTAGAAATACCTTAAAAAATCATATCACTAACTTATTGTATTACCTTTAGAGCCAGCAAGTGAGCTACTGGGTGATATCGAAATTACTAGTGTATTTTTCTAAAAATCACATTTTTAGAAAACAATGTCAAGAGCTTTCATTATCAAAAAATGCTTAGAAACACGTTAAAAAATCATAACATTAACTGACTGTATTACCTTTAGGTCCTTGGAGTAAGGTACAGGGTGATATCAAAATTAGTAAAACACTTTTGTAAAAATCACAATTTTAAAAATCAACTTTATCAGGAGTCTTGGTGAGCAAAAAATAGTTAGGAATATGTAAACAAACCACACCATTCACTAACTGCGTTACATTTAGGTCCAGTAGGTAAGATACTAGTAGTAAATTCTTTTATAAATCATATTTTTAAAAATAACTTTTGGCCTCACCTTACTGTTTACAAACCAAGAACATATAAGTTAGGGTTTCTTGAGCGATCTATTAAAAGAATATTACGTTAATTACTTTTCCGCACAATTTTACTTTTTCGCATCATTTTTACTTTCCTCACGATTTTTTTCGCACGTCCAAATTGCAAGAACCTTCCCGTCCACAATCGTTTTCAAATGAAAACCCGTTCTCCTACACACAAGTTTCATTTTCAAGAAGTGCTGCTGTACCGATGCTACCAGAAGCACCGAATGAAGAATCATGTAATGTGTTACAGCCTGTACAGACCAATATACCTTTCTCCATTCACTACAGTAGTAATTCTAAGCAGCAAACTGATCAAGGCATTTCTGTAGTGGGCCAAACACCAACCAATCAAATTCCAATAAGAAACGACGTTATTCAAGATGTTGCGGCATCTGATGTATATTGAAGCATGCAACAAACAGAAAGTGCACTTTCAATTTCAATATCTACCATCGTTAACTTTTTCGTTATTGTTATTTAAATGTTCTTTACATAAAGTTTCTTTTTAATATATCATAATAAAAAAATCCTGTTTTAATATTTTTCCGTGCATAAAAAAATCAAGTAAAAATAAAAGTTAAAAAACGTACGGAAAAGTAACTTTTCCGCACTAGTGCTGAAAAATTTCTTTTCCGCACGATTTTTGTTTTGTTAAAAATGAAGATATTTAGGACTCATTAAATGATTTATGTAACTATTCTATCTTACGTATCATTTTCTAGCATTATTATAAAATCTTTGCGAATTAAAACATGTTTTTTGATAAAGAAGATGGACAAAAACACTCGTAGGAAAAACATTGTACCTAATTCTTGCGGAAACTATCTTTTCCATCCTTGACGGCTTGCCCGAACTCCGCTCCGCGTCGATTGTGCAACTGCCGTCGCGTGCGGAAAAGTACCTCTTTCCGCACTTGTTAGGTAAATAACTATTGTACAAACAATTAAAAGCCTAAGCGATACAAAAAAATATTTATGTAAAAGATATTTAAAATTTAAAGATAAAAGACCTTAAGTGGGATGAAACTACTGCTTTTGTTGATTTGGAGTTTTCAGTAAAAATAGCTAAAGAAGTAAAGAAATATATCCCTTTATCAGACAACCAAATAACTATGTAGCGGTACAGGTATTAACAGATTTTTTGAAAGAAATGCAAAATATTGAGTCGCTTCACTTTGGAAGAAGTCTATATACAAGTAATTAAATAAAACTAAGAACGACATACGGGACAAAAATATTTGTGTGCAGGTTGTTGTTTGTCAATGTAAATAAATGTAATATTTATTATGTGTATTTGTACATTTTTATATTGAGCAAGCTTAATAATTATAAGGATTTGATTTGGCTCGGTTTGGTTATGTTAAATAGATAACTTGGGTGTTAAGTTGTTGCCTAAAAAACATGCAAATTTGTGAAATAACAACGAAGAGAGTTTTTTCCTGTAAATAAATGTGCAGATTTTTATATTTATCGTGTATGTTTGTAAATGTTTACATTAGGCAAGCCTAGTGAAGGCTTTCGTTTTGTTACATTAAATATATATTTTAGGGCCAAGATTCTAAAATATCTTGTAAATTTGTTAATTAACAAATCAAACAAATGTAAAATATTTGTAAAAAAATTTTGATTTACTATAAATTTGTGAATTAACAACGAAGGCAGGCAGGTTTTTCTGTAAATAATTATTGTACATTTTTATATTGACCAACCTTATTTATATGGGTTTGGTTCGGTTTGGTTATACTTGATATGTATTATAAAGCCATGATTTTTTCAAACTAACTTGTGAATTTGTAAAAGAACAAGGAACCAAGATGTTGTTACGTAAATAAATGTAGGGATTTTTGGATTTCTTATGTGTATTTGTAAACTTTTATTTTGACCAAGGTTAGTTAGGGGCTTAGGTTGATTTGGTTATATTAACTAATATGTTTTAATGTCAAAATTTTATCATATTAACTTGTAAATTTGTCAAATAAATAGTAAAAGTTTTTCACGTAAATATATGTGAATATTTTTGGATTTATTTATTCATTTCACCCTGTAGCTCACCTCCCTTGTTTTTTAAAAACGTGATTTTTCAAAATCTTTACTGCTATTTAGATATCACCCTGCAGCTTACCTACTGGAAGTAAATGAAATTTAGTAAGTGGTATGATTGCTTAACGTGTTCCTAACTATTTTTTGCTAACAAACGCTCCTGACAACGTTGATTTTTAAAAACGTGATTTTTACGAAATTTTATTACTAATTTCGATATCACCCTGTACCTCATTTCCTGGACCTAACGGTGATACAGTCAGTTAATGGTATGATTGTTTAACGTATTCCTAACTATACTTTGCTAACAAAAGCTTCGGACAACCTTGCTTTTTAAAAATGTGATTTTTAGAAAATTTACACACACTAATAATTTCTATATCACCATGTAGCTCAATTCCTGGACCTGAAGGTGATAAAATCTGATAATGGTATGATTGTGTAACGTGTTTCAAATAATTTTTTGCTAACGAAAGCTCTTGACAACATTGTTTTTTAAAAATTTGTTTTTTAGAAAATTACGCTTCTAATTTCGATATCACCCTGTAGGTCTCTCACGTCCTGGATCTAAAAATAATACAATAAGTTCATGATACATATTTTAATGTATTTCTTACTCTTATTTGCTAACTAAAACTCCTGACAGAGTTGTTTTTTAAAAATGTGATTTTAATTAAGATTTACTACTATTTTCGATATCACCCTGTAACTCACCTCCTGGACCAAAATTTGATCTAATCCGTAAATAGTAGTTTTTTAGGGCTATTTTCAACTTTTTATTGCTAAGTAGAAAATTAGAATTTTTTAACAAATCTATAATATTAGGCACACAAGAAATTTTACATAATTATACAAACATTATTTTTAATTATACGAATTTATAGAAAGTTTGAAATTTATGTTTTAAAGGTTTGTTTCTTGGGTCCCGTTCATTTTATTCATATTATGAACCTATTTTCAGGTCGGCTGTACGCAGTTCCCTGCCTATATGTGTGGCTCCCTCTAGGGAGCGTGTCGCAAACTTAAGTTTTCCTTGCACAAAGTGACCACGTGGTCGTGGCACCCCTGAAAAATTCCGCCTTCGACTTATTTTCGTCAGATGGAGACTGTGGCGACTATTCTTAGGGTCACTGCATCCTGAAAGCCTGGCATCTTCCAACGAGCGGATAGTTCACAACTTGCATTCCATTTGCTATTGGTTGACATAGTCAGGCGGGATTTTTAAAATTAAAACTCTCCTGTCCTCGTTTTGGGAGGTTGAAATCGGTGTTAAACCAAACTGAAACAAAACCTAACCGTGGTCAATTGATGGGAAACGTATCCTGACCGGGGCGTATCTGGACAGGTTAGGATACGTTGTCGAATAATTTATCAGGGTTAGGTTAACACCGATTTCGACAGGAAAACAGGATAAGGAAGCTAATTAAAAAAAAATATAATATGTTTTTAAAAAACAATAAAAAAAAACTCATCGGCATATGCATAGATTTAGTTAAATTCAATAGGTATGTACTGCACAAACCACTACTCTTTTTAGTCACTTACAACTAGTATATATTCGTATTTTACGCCGAAAGCTGTAAACATAAAGTTTGTTAAATGCTTGACTGGTGGCACCATCTCTTAATATAATATAATAATAATCTTAAACGGCAACGTTCAACATTAAAAAGTCAGCTGACTATTTCGACCAATAGCAAACGGAATGCAAGTTGTGAACTAGCCGCTCTCCCAGGGGTAGCGACACCAAACATAACCTCATTTACGAAAAACTCAAATCTGACACTGTCAGGAGCATAGCTTTTTTTATGTTTAAAAAAATTAAATGGTTTACAAATGTTACGTAAAGAACTGTCCGTCACATCCGGTATATAAATTTTACTGTCCAAATAAACAAACCTAAAAAAACTAAGTTTTTTTATGATTTCAAATTTATTAGGACCCTGTGTCCAGCAGTCCACACAGCGAAGGAAACCAAAAATATAGTTTGCATGTTTTATATATATTCTAAAATATAGAAAACTATTATGTTGGGTTTTGTATTATTTAATAAATGTTTTATGCTCTCTACGGAATAAAGGTGTACGTTTAATCCCTTTTTTCATGGGCTAAGGTAGTATTTCTTGTCTCCAGTGATTGAAAGTAATTTCTTTAAAACCATAAAGGCAAAATATAGGTTTTTGGATTATTTTATTTTATCATAATACAAAAAACAAAAAGGAATATATACACGATACCGATTATTTTGTTCCAGCTTGCCGTAAGCTTACTTTACTTTGCCGATGGCTTGGTTCGTTTTGATCGTTATTGTGTCCTTAGGCATAGAATATTTCTTCCATATAAACGAAGCATTTAACTTTCTAGACTTCTCCAGGCTGTAAACCAGGAAACTGTGAAATTTTCGAAATTCTGTTTATTGCATCATTTCCATGCCCATCTCAAAGTAAGAATATGTTTTATTTTCCATCTTCGAGAAATGTAATTCGAACTTTTTCTCGAGTAAACTTAATTAGTTTGTTATGAAATAAATAATATTTTTCCACATTGTTTGTTATAAGGTCACTCATCGTCAAGCAAGCTTTACCTTGCTTGACGATGAGTGACCTTTGTTTGTTAGCATCTGACTGACTTTTGTTTAATGTAATGCCATGACAACTATCACTGCCCACTGTTTTTTTATATACTTGACATGCTAAAACTACAGTACGGTAAGTGGTTTAATACCTATTTATTTAGTTTATGATTATTATTATTTTTAGTATATAAAAATAAACCTTGGCATTAAAGTCCCTTTTAGTCACTTAGCAAATTATAGCCCTTCTTCCGGTCGAGCATGAAAATTCCCGCCGTGGTATTAAAAGTAAACACTGCACGCTCCAGGTTTATAATATACCTACTATTATTTTTATTATTGTTCAAAAAAAAGCGGGCGGCGAAGAAAAGGTCGAAAATACAAAAAGTCGAAAATACAAAAGTTCGAAAGTACAAAAGGTCGAAAATACAAAAGATTGAAAAACAAAAGGTTCAAACAAAGATCGAAAGTAGCTACACTGTAATGATTGCAAAACAAAGTAGAATTAAGAGACACACAGGTACACACACACACACTCATAGAAAAGTTTTTAAAAAATCAACATCCAATAAAAACTCAAGGTAGCAACACGACGGGTCGCAGAACTTTGTTCGAAAACATTTTCTTCGAACGGAAATTTTTATGAAAACCATTTCTTCTAATGAAAATTTGTTTGAAAACATTTTTTTTAAACGGAAATTTATTCGAACACCATTTCTTTGAACGGAAATTTGTTCGTAAGTAATAGTTGTTCAAAAACATTTTCTTCGAATAGAAATCATTTTCTTCGAAAGCAAGTTTTTCGATAAAAGACGCTCTAGACCTGGATTTCCAAACCTAACACAATTCATATAGTTTGACTACGGCAAAGTCTTTTTAACATATTTTTTCAAAAAAACCCTGACTTCTTTCCCGGGATCGTAAACATTCTGAAAATTTGTCTACTTTCCTCCTTTTGGAAGGTCGAAATCGGTATTTTCCTAAACTTTGTCAATTGATCGCAAACGTATCCGAACCGGTCCAGATACCTCCTGATATGCTCAATTAAGAAAGGTTAGAGTAACACCGATTTCAACCTTCCAAAATGAGGACCGGAAAGCTAATTTAGGGAAATCATTTTTCGACAATAGGTCTCGGTTGGTTCGGTTTGGTTTCACACCCTCTAGGATCCCGGGAAAGAAGTCAGGGAAGTTTTTATTTCCAAAAATTGTTAGAAAAAAACCCCATTAGTCGAACTATATGAGTTGTGTTAAGTTTGGCAAGCCAGGTCAAATTTTTTTTTCGAAAAATTTGTTTTCGAAAAAATGTTTTTGAACAAATTTTAATTTTAAAAAAATATTTTCGAACAAATTTCCGTTCAAAGAAAATGTTTTCGAACACATTTCTGTTCGAAGAAAATGATTTCGAAAAATTTCTGTTTGAAGAAAACGTTTTCGAACAATCTTTTGTTCGAAGAATATGTTTTAGAACAATTTTTGGTTTAAAGAAAATGATTTTCGAAGTTTATGCTTTCGAACAATAATATTAAGATATTTATATGAAATGTACTATAAAAATATAAATAATTAAGCCGAACCTTACGAAAACTCGAACTGTATTTGGGCATTTTTTGTCTTTTGATAAAATGTAAAATTCGGAATAAAAAGATACTAAAAAAAACCACAATACCAAAAACACCCAAAAAAAATGGGAAAAAACCTTGGAAAATAAATTAAACAGTGCGAAAAATAGCGTATAAACATCGTGATAAAATTTTCATTTTATCCCTTGATATATTATATACTATTAATAAACTTTTAACATAGAAATGTATTTCTGTCCTGTTTGTTTATTTATTACGTATTATTTTTATACAAAAACAGAAATAATATTTAAAAGAAAATAATTTTTAACAATAATACCTACAATAAATATTCATAACCCAAAAACTCAAGGAACATATTTTTTATTTCTTAAGCTGTATAAAAACGAGTTCTTTTTAAGTTCTATTAAAACATTTGTCTTTTCTCAGACTGTATAAAAATGAGTATTTTTCACGAATGTCTATGGAATTTTGAGTACGGTTTTGACACTCGTGTCGCTACCCCTGGGAGACGCTAGACTTCCAGGATGCAGTGACCCTAGTATTTTTAATTACACTATCCAAAACCTTATGGGCGCAGCTTTCGTGTTCGTTTACGACAGAGACAATTTATTATTTTCTCTCTGGTTTACGAAGGACTCAGCCGCATGGGCCGTCACTGAAGAACAGCAGTTTCTATATGGGAGGACCCCCCAGAATAAAAAACTATATACGTGCCTAGCTTTTTTAAAAAGTAAAAAAATAATCACCACTTCAATAATTTGACAGGATCTTCACTTAGTCAGATTTTTCTGGCAGATTTTAAAGAAATAATTTGACATTCCCTTAAAATTCCGTTCAAATATAACGGTGGCAACAGCGTAGAGCTAATTTTGTAGCGACCCTTCCACGACATGCAGTTAGTCCCTCTTTGTTAATTTTACCGTGAAAAACAAAGAAAGAAAGTAAACTTAGCTGACCTCATAAAGAAAACGAATAGGACTCATAAATTTGAAAGAAATGTGACGAAATGTGACGAAATTTGACATTTCAGTTTGTGTGGTTAATAGTGAATTTATTTACAATTTTTAAATTAAAAATTTTCAACAAATTACGGGTTTTTAATTAAAAACAAATATTATATCGTGACGCTACATCTATCAAAAAGTGGGAAATGGCCTTTTAGGTAAGTTTTTAAGTTTAAAAATTGCCTTTTAAACGAGAAATCTTAAGCGCCAGATTATGTCACATTTTGTCAAATTTCGCCAGATTTTTTGAAATGTAAAGAATTGACCCCATTGGGGGCAATTCTTTAAAATTTGAAATAATTTGAAACAATCTGAAAAAATTTGACGCCTCAAATTTTAGCCCTAAATCATGGCAACATCGTAAATGTCAGTTTCTTGTACAGCGTCAAAAACCGAAAATAATTCAATATTTTTCCGGGATTGTTGATGATGCACAGGTTCTTAAAAAATTGTATTTTTCCGGAAAAAAACAATAACAAAACTATGAGACGTTTTTCTTACTTCGTTAAAGTTGGATTCAAATAACAGGAACATAACATGCAAAGCAAACCAAATCGAATGGCTAAGTACAGCCGACCACAAAATCAGACGTAAGATTATTTTAATTATTTTAGGAAAGAAAACTATTAGGGTTGATGTTTATGAAAAAAAAATAATTTTCGGATTTATTGCAACCCGTGGCCCAAAAAATGAATATATAAATATCAAACTTGTTATTATTATTATCATATAATTAAAAATAATGATTGTCTAATATTTCTTATGATCAGGTGTGAGAAGAGATAGAAAAAAAGTCTGCCAAACCCAGGTTATAAAGGTTAGGTTCAGGTCTGCTACAGGGTGACCTTAAAATCTTTTATAGATTTGTTTAGAAATTCTAGTTCTCTACTTAACAATAAAAAGTTGAAAATAGCCCAAAAAGTTAAACTATGTATTAACGGATTATTTCAAATTTAGGTTCAGGGGGTGAGTTACAGGGTGATATCAAAAATAGTTGTACAATTTACATTGTTAAAAACAACTTTGTCAGGAGTTTTACTTAGCAAACAAGAGTTAGAAATACCTTAAAAAATCATATCACTAACTTATTGTATTACCTTTGGAGCCAGCAAGTGAGCTACTGGGTGATATCGAAATTACTAGTGTATTTTTCTAAAAATCACATTTTTAGAAAACAATGTTGTCAAGAGCTTTCGTTATCAAAAAATGCTTAGGAACACGTTAAAAAATCATAACATTAACTGACTGTATTACCTTTAGGTCCTTGGAGTAAGGTACAGGGTGATATCAAAATTAGTAAAACACTTTTGTAAAAATCACAATTTTAAAAATCAACTTTATCAGGAGTCTTGGTGAGCAAAAAATAGTTAGGAATATGTAAACAAACCACACCTTTCACTAACTGCGTTACATTTAGGTCCAGTAGGTAAGATACTAGTAGTAAATTTTTTTATAAATCATATTTTTAAAAATAACTTTTGGCCTCACCTTACTGTTTACAAACCAAGAACATATAAGTTAGGGTTTCTTGAGCCATCTATTAAAAGAATATTACGTTAATTACTTTTCCGCATAATTTTACTTTTTCGCATCATTTTTACTTTCCTCACGATTTTTTTCCGCACGTCCAAATTGCAAGAACCTTCCCGTCCACAATCGTTTTCAAATGAAAACCCGTCCTCCCACACACCAGTTTAATTTTCAAGAAGTGCTGCTGTACCGATGCTACCAGAAGCACCGAATGAAGAATCCTGTAATGTGTTACAGCCTGTACAGACCAATATACCTTTCTCCATTCACTACAGTAGTAATTCTAAGCAGCAAACTGATCAAGGCATTTCTGTAGTGGGCCAAACACCAACCAATCAAATTCCAATAAGAAACGACGTTATTCAAGATGTTGCGGCATCTGATGTATATTGAAGCATGCAACAAACATAAAGTGCACTTTCAATTTCAATATCTACCATCGTTAACTTTTTCGTTATTGTTAATTAAATGTTCTTTACATAAAGTTTCTTTTTAATATATCATAATAAAAAAATCCTGTTTTATTATTTTTCCGTGCATAAAAAAGTTAAAAAAACGTACGGAAAAGTAACTTTTCCGCACTAGTGCTGAAAAATTTCTTTTCCGCACGATTTTTGTTTTGTTAAAAATGAAGATATTTAGGACTCATTAAATGATTTATGTAACTATTCTATCTTACGTATCATTTTCTAGCATTTTCTAGCAAACATGTTTTTTGATAAAGAAGATAGGAAAAACATTGTACCTAATTCTTGCGGAAACTATCTTTTCCTTCCTTGACGGCTTGCCCGAACTCCGCTCCTCGTCGTTTGTGCAACTGCCGTCGCGTGCGGAAAAGTACCTCTTTCCGCACTTGTTAGGTAAATAACTATTGTACAAACAATTAAAAGCCTAAGCGATACAAAAAAATATTTATGTAAAAGATTTAAAATTTAAAGATAAAAGACCTTAAGTGGGATGAAACTACTGCTTTTGTTGATTTGGATTTTTCAGTAAAAATAGCTAAAGAAGTAAAGAAATATATCCCTTTATCAGACAACCAAATAGTTATGTAGGCGGTACATGTATTAACAGATTTTTTGAAAAAAATGCAAAATATTGAGTCGCTTCACTTTGGAAGAAGTCTATATACAAGTAATTAAATAAAACTAAGAACGACGTACGGGACAAAAATATTTGTGTGCAGGTTGTTGTTTGTCAATGTAAATAAATGTAATATTTATTATGTGTATTTGTACATTTTTATATTGAGCAAGCTTAATAATTATAAGGATTTGATTTGGCTCGGTTTGGTTATGTTAAATAGATAACTTGGGTGTCAAATGGTTGCCTAAAAAACATGCAAATTTGTGAATTAACATCGAAGACAGTTTTTTCCTGTAAATAAATGTGCAGATTTTTATATTTATCGTGTATATTTGTAAATGTTTACATTAGGCAAGCCTAGTGAAGGCTTTCGTTTTGTTACATTAAATATATATTTTAGGGCCAAGATTCTAAGATATCTTGTAAATTTGTTAAGTAACAAATCAAACAAATGTAAAATATTTGTAAAAAAATTTTGATTTACTATTTGTATTTGTTAATTTTTATATTGACCAACTGGTTCGGTTTGATTCTATTAATTGTATATTTTGGATGAAAAATTTTTGTCAAATAAGCATGTAAATTTGTGAATTAACAACGAAGGCAGGCAGATTTTTCTGTAAATAATTATTCTACATTTTTATATTGACCAACCTTATTTATATGGGTTTGGTTCGGTTTGGTTATACTTGATATGTATTATAAAGCCATGATTTTTTCAAACTAACTTGTGAATTTGTAAAAGAACAACGATCCAAGATGTTGTTACGTAAATAAATGTAGGGATTTTTGGTTTTCTTATGTGTATTTGTAAACTTTTATTTTGACCATGTATGGATTTTTGGATTTCTTATGTGTATTTGTAAACTTTTATTTTGACCAAGGTTAGTTAGGGGCTTAGGTTGATTTGGTTATATTAACTAATAAGTTTTAATGTCAAAATTTTATCATATTAACTTGTAAATTTGTCAAATAAATAGTAAAAGTTTTTCACGTAAATATATGTGAATATCTTTGGATTTATTTATTCATTTCACCCTGTAGCTCACCTCCCTTGTTTTTTAAAAACTTGATTTTTCAAAATCTTTACTGCTATTTAGATATCAACCTGCAGCTTACCTACTGGAAGTAAATGAAATTTAGTAAGTGGTATGATTGCTTAACGTGTTCCTAGCTATTTTTTGCTAACAAACGCTCCTGACAACGTTGTTTTTTAAAAACGTGATTTTTACGAAATTTTATTACTAATTTCGATAGCACCCTGTACCACACTTCCTGGACCTAACGGTGATACAGTCAGTTAATGGTATGATTGTTTAACGTATTCCTAACTATACTTTGCTAACAAAAGCTCCGGACAACCTTGCTTTTTAAAAATGTGATTTTTAGAAAATTTACATACACTAATAATTTCTATATCACCATGTAGCTCAATTCCTGGACCTGAATGATAAAATCTGATAATGGTATGATTGTGTAACGTGTTTCAAATAAAACAACATTGTTTTTTAAAATTTGTTTTCTAGAAAATTACGCTTTTACTTTCGATATCACCCTGTAGGTCTCTCACGTCCTGGATCTAAAAATAATACAATAAGTTCATGATACATTTTTTAATGTATTTCTTACTCTTATTTACTAACTAAAACTCCTGACAGTTGTTTTTTAAAAATGTGATTTTTATTAAGATTTACTACTATTTTCGATATCACTCTGTAAGTCACCTCCTGAACCAAAATTTGATCTAATCCGTAAATAGTAGTTTTTTGGGGCTATTTTGACTTTTTATTGCAAAGTAGAAAATTAGAATTTTTTAACAAATCTATAATATTAGGCACACAAGAAATTTTACATAATTATACAAACATTATTTTTAATTATACGAATTTATAGAAAGTTTGAAATTTATGTTTTAAAGGTTTGTTTCTTGGGTCCGGTTAGGGGTGCAATAAAACCAAAAAATATTTTGAAATCTATTTTCAGGTCGGCTGTACGCAGTTGTCTGCCTATATGTGCGGCTCCCTCTAGGGAGCGTGTCGCAAACTTAAGTTTTCCATGCACAATGTGACCACATGGTCGTGGCACCCCTGAAAACTTCCGCCCTTGACTTATTTTCCTCAGGTGGCGACTCTAGCAATTATTCTTAGGGTTACTGCATCCTGAAAGCCTGGCGTCTCGCAACGAGCGGATAGTTCACAACTTGCATTCCATTTGCTATTGGTTGACATAGTCAGGCGGGATTTTTAAAATTAAAACTCTCCTGTCCTCGTTTTGGGAGGTTGAAATCGGTGTTAAACCAAACTGAAACAAAACCTAACCGTGGTCAATTGATGGGAAACGTATCCTAACCGGGGCGTGTCTGGACAGATTAGGATACGTTATCGAATAATTTATCAGGGTTAGGTTAACACCGATTTCGACAGGAAAACAGGATAGGGAAGCTAATTTAAAAAAAAAAATAATATGTTTTTAAAAAAGAATAAAAAAAAAACTCATCGGCATAGATTTAGTTAAATTCAATAGGTATGTACTGCACAAACCACTACACTTTTTAATCACTTACAACTAGTATATATTCGTATTTTACGCCGAAAGCTGTAAACATAAAGTTTGTTAAATGCTTGACTGGTGGCACCATCCCTTAATATAATATAATAATAATCTTAAACGGCAACGTTCAACATCAAAAAGTCACCTGACTATTTCGACCAATAGCAAACGGAATGCAAGTTGTGAACTAGCCGCTCATGTCTCCCAGGGGTAGCGACGCCAAACATGACCTCATTTACGAAAAACGCAAATCTGACACTGCCAGGAGCGTAGCTTTTTTTATGTTTAAAAAAATTAGATGGTTTACAAATGTTACGTAAAGAACTGTCCGTCACATCCGGTATATAAATTTTACTGTCCAAATAAACAAACCTAAAAAAACTAAGTTTTTTATGATTTCAAATTTATTAGAACCCTGTGTTAGCACCCACACAGCGAAGGAAACCAAAAATATAGTTTGCATGTTTTTATATATATTCTAAAATATAGAAAACTATTATGTTGGGTTTTGTATCATTTAATAAATTTTTTATGCTCTCTACGGAATAAAGGTGTACGTTTAATCCCTTTTTTCATGGGCTAAGGTAGTATTTCTTGTCCCCAGTAATTGAAAGTAATTTCTTTAAAACCATAAAGGCAAAATATAGGTTTTTGGATTATTTTATTTTATCATAATACAAAAAACAAAAAGGAATCAAGATATATACACGATACCGATTATTTTGTTCCAGCTTGCCGTAAGCTTACTGTACTTTGCCGATGGCTTGGTTCGTTTTGATCGTTATTGTGTCCTTAGGCATAGAATATTGCTTCCATATAAACGAAGCATTTAACTTTCTAGACTTCTCCAGGCTGTAAACCAGGAAACTGAAATTTTAAAAATTCTGTTTATTGCATCATTTCCATGCCCATCTCAAAGTAAGAATATGCTTTATTTTCCATCTTCGAGAAATGTAATTCGAACTTTTTCTCGACTAAACTTAATTAGTTTCTTATGAAATAAATAATATTTTTTCCACATTGTTTGTTATAAGGTCACTCATCGTCAAGCAAGCTTTGACGATGAGTGACCTTAGTTTGTTAGCATCTGACTGACTTTTGTTTAATGTAATGCCATGACAACTATCACTGCCCACTGTTTTTTTATATACGGGGGGTTGACATGCTAAAACTACAGTACGGTAAGTGGTTTAATACCTATTTATTTAGTTTATGATTATTATTATTTTTAGTATATAAAAATAAACCTTGGCATTAAAGTCCCTTTTAGTCACTTAGCAAATTATAGCCCTTCTTCCGATCGAGCATGAAAATTCCCGCCGTGGTATTCAAAGTAAACACTGCACGCCCCAGGTTTATAATATACCTACTATTATTTTTATTAGTGTTCAAAAAAAAGCGGGCGGCGAAGAAAAGGTCGAAAATACAAAAAGTCGAAAATACAAAAGTTCGAAAGTACAAAAGGTCGAAAATACAAAAGATTGAAAAACAAAAGGTTCAAACAAAGATCGAAAGTAGCTACACTGTAATGATTGCAAAACAAAGTAGAATTAAGAGACACACAGGTACACACACACTCATAGAAAAGTTTTTAAAAAATCAACATCCAATAAAAACTCAAGGTAGCTACACGACGGGTCGCAGAACTTTGTTCGAAAACATTTTCTTTGAACGGAAATTTTTATGAAAACAATTTCTTCTAATGGAAATTTGTTCGAAAACATTTTTTTTAAACGGAAATTTATTCGAACACCATTTCTTTGAACACATTTCTGTTCGAAGAAAATGCTTTCGAAAAATTTCTGTTTAAAGAAAACGTTTTCGAACAATCTTTTGTTCGAAGAATATGTTTTAGAACAATTTTTGGTTTGAAGAAAATGATTTTCGAAGTTTATGCTTTCGAACAATAATATTAAGATATTTATATGAAATGTACTATAAAATTATAAATAATTAAGCCGAACCTTACGAAAACTCGAACTGTATTTGGGCATTTTTGGTCTTTTGATAAAATGTAAAATTCGGAATAAAAGGGTAAAAAAAACCACAATACCAAAAACACCCAAAAAAATGGGAAAAAAATTAAACAGTGCGAAAAATAGCGTATAAACATCGTGGTAAAAGTTTCATTTTATTCCTTGATATATTATATACTATTAATAAACTTTTAACATAGAAATGTATTTCTGTCCTGTTTGTTTATTTATTACGTATTATTTTTATACAAAAACAGAAATAATATTTAAAAGAAAATGATTTTTAACAATAAATATACCTACAATAAATATTCATTACCCAAAAACTCAAGGAACATATTTTTTATTTCTTAAGCTGTATAAAAACGAGTTCTTTTTAAGTTTTATTAAAACATTTTTCTTTTCTCAGACTGTATAAAAATGAGTATTTTTCACGAACGTCTATGGAATTTTGAGTACGGTTTTGACACTCGTGTCGCTACCCCTGGGAGACGCTAGGCTTCCAGGATGCAGTGACCCTAGTATATCTAATTAGCCTATCCAAAACCTCATGGGCGCAGCCTTCGTGTTAGTTTACGACAGAGACAATTTATTATTTTCTCTATGGTTTACGAAGGCTGTGTCATGGGCCGTCACTGAAGAACAGCAGTTTCTATATGGGAGGACCCCCCAGAATAAAAAACTATATACGTGCCTAGCTTTGATAACAAAAGTAAAAAAATAATCACCACTTCAATAATTTGACCAGGATCACCACTTAGTCAGATTTTTCTGGCAGATTTTAAAGAAATAATTTGACATTCTCTTAAAAATCCGTTCAAATATAACGGTGGCAACAGCGTAGAGCTAATTTTGTAGCGACCCTTCCACGACATGCAGTTAGTCCCTCTTTGTTAATTTTAACGTGAAAAACAAAGAAAGAAAGTAAACTTAGCTGACCTCATAAAGAAAACGAATAGGACTCATAAATTTGAAAGAAATGTGACGAAATCTGACATTTCAGTTTGTGTGGTTAATGGTTTTCTGCTTTGAATTTATTTACAATTTTTAAATAAAAAATTTTCAACAAATTACGGGTTTTTAATTAATAACAAATATTATATCGTGAAGCTACTTTTATCAAAAAGTGGGAAATGGCCTTTTAGGTAAGTTTTTAAGTTTAAAAATTGCCTTTTAAACGAGAAATCTTAAGCGCCAGATTGGGGGCAATTCTTTAAAATTTGACATAATTTGAAACAATCTGAAAAAATTTGACGCCTCAAATTTTAGCCCTAAATCATGGCAACATCGTAAATTTCAGTTTCTTGTACAGCGTCAAAAAACGAAAAATGAGGAAAAATATAATCTAAAACCTACCTTTAAACTCGATTGCTGATAATTCAATATTTTTCAGGGATTGTTGATGATGCACAGGTTCTTAAAAAATTGTATTTTCCGGAAAAAAACAATAACAAAACTATGAGACGTTTTTCTTACTTCGTTAAAGTTGGATTCAAATAACACGAACACAACATGATAACATGCAAAGCGAACCAAACTGAATGGCTGAAGTACAGCCGACCACAAAATCAAACGTAATATTATTTTAATGAAATCAAATGAATTTTAGGAAAGAAAACTATTAGGGTTGATGTTTATGAAAAAAAAATAATTTTCGGATTTATTGCAACCCGTGGCCCAAAAAATAACCTTTGAATATATAAATATCAAACTTGTTATTATTATTATCATATAATTAAAAATAATGTTTGTCTAATATTTCTTATGATCAGGTATGAGAAGAGATAGAAAAAAGACTGCCAAACCCAGGTTATAAAGGTTAGGTTCAGGTCTGCTACAGGGTGACCTTAAAATCTATTATAGATTTGTTTAGAAATTCTAGTTCTCTACTTAACAATAAAAAGTTGAAAATAGCCCAAAAAGTTAAACTATGTATTAACGGATTATTTCAAATTTAGGTTCAGGGGGTGAGTTACAGGGTGATATCAAAAATAGTTGTACAATTTACATTGTTAAAAACAACGTTGTCAGGAGTTTTACTTAGCAAACAAGAGTTAGAAATACCTTAAAAAATCATATCACTAACTTATTGTATTACCTTTAGAGCCAGCAAGTGAGCTACTGGGTGATTTTACTAGTGTATTTTTCTAAAAATCACATTTTTAGAAAACAAGCTTTCGTTATCAAAAAATGCTTAGGAACACGTTAAAAAATCATAACATTAACTGACTGTATTACCTTTAAGTCCTTGGAGTAAGGTACAGGGTGATATCAAAATTAGTAAAACACTTTTGTAAAAATCACAATTTTAAAAATCAACTTTATCAGGAGTCTTGGTGAGCAAAAAATAGTTAGGAATATGTAAACAAACCACACCATTCACTAACTGCGTTACATTTAGGTCCAGTAGGTAAGATACTAGTAGTAAATTTTTTTATAAATCATATTTTTAAAAATAACTTTTGGCCTCACCTTACTGTTTACAAACCAAGAACAAATAAGTTAGGGTTTCTTGAGCCATCTATTAAAAGAATATTACGTTAATTACTTTTCCGCATAATTTTACTTTTTCGCATCATTTTTACTTTCCTCACGATTTTTTTCCGCACGTCCTAATTGCAAGAACCTTCCCGTCCACAATCGTTTTCAAATGAAAACCCGTCCTCCTACACACCAGTTTAATTTTCAAGAAGTGCTGCTGTACCGATGCTACCAGAAGCACCGAATGAAGAATCCTGTAATGTGTTACAGCCTGTACAGACCAATATACCTTTCTCCATTCACTACAGTAGTAATTCTAAGCAGCAAACTGATCAAGGCATTTCTGTAGTGGGCCAAACACCAACCAATCAAATTCCAATAAGAAACGACGTTATTCAAGATGTTGCGGCATCTGATGTATATTGAAGCATGCAACAAACATAAAGTGCACTTTCAATTTCAATATCTACCATCGTTAACTTTTTCGTTATTGTTAATTAAATGTTCTTTACATAAAGTTTCTTTTTAATATATCATAATAAAAAAATCCTGTTTTATTATTTTTCCGTGCATAAAAAAGTTTAAAAAAACGTACGGAAAAGTAACTTTTCCGCACTAGTGCTGAAAAATTTCTTTTCCGCACGATTTTTGTTTTGTTAAAAATGAAGATATTTAGGACTCATTAAATGATTTATGTAACTATTCTATCTTACGTATCATTTTCTAATTTTCTAGCATTTTCTAGCAAACATGTTTTTTGATAAAGAAGATAGGAAAAACATTGTACCTAATTCTTGCGGAAACTATCTTTTCCTTCCTTGACGGCTTGCCCGAACTCCGCTCCTCGTCGTTTGTGCAACTGCCGTCGCGTGCGGAAAAGTACCTCTTTCCGCACTTGTTAGGTAAATAACTATTGTACAAACAATTAAAAGCCTAAGCGATACAAAAAAATATTTATGTAAAAGATTTAAAATTTAAAGATAAAAGACCTTAAGTGGGATGAAACTACTGCTTTTGTTGATTTGAATTTTTCAGTAAAAATAGCTAAAGAAGTAAAGAAATATATCCCTTTATCAGACAACCAAATAGCTATGTAGCGGTACATGTATTAACAGATTTTTTGAAAAAAATGCAAAATATTGAGTCGCTTCACTTTGGAAGAAGTCTATATACAAGTAATTAAATAAAACTAAGAACGACGTACGGGACAAAAATATTTGTGTGCAGGTTGTTGTTTGTCAATGTAAATAAATGTAATATTTATTATGTGTATTTGTACATTTTTATATTGAGCAAGCTTAATAATTATAAGGATTTGATTTGGCTCGGTTTGGTTATGTTAAATAGATAACTTGGGTGTCAAATGGTTGCCAAAAAAACATGCAAATTTGTGAAATAACAACGAAGACAGTTTTTTCCTGTAAATAAATGTGCAGATTTTTATATTTATCGTGTATGTTTGTAAATGTTTACATTAGGCAAGCCTAGTGAAGGCTTTCGTTTTGTTACATTAAATATATATTTTAGGGCCAAGATTCTAAGATATCTTGTAAATTTGTTAAGTAACAAATCAAACAAATGTAAAATATTTGTAAAAAAATTTTGATTTACTATTTGTATTTGTTAATTTTTATATTGACCAACTGGTTCGGTTTGATTCTATTAATTGTATATTTTGGATGAAAAATTTTTGTCAAATAAGCATGTAAATTTGTGAATTAACAACGAAGGCAGGCAGGTTTTTCTGTAAATAATTATTCTACATTTTTATATTGACCAACCTTATTTATATGGGTTTGGTTCGGTTTGGTTATACTTGATATGTATTATAAAGCTAACTTGTGAATTTGTAAAAGAACAACGATCCAAGATGTTGTTACGTAAATAAATGTAGGGATTTTTGGATTTCTTATGTGTATTTGTAAACTTTTATTTTGACCATGTAGGGATTTTTGGATTTCTTATGTGTATTTGTAAACTTTTATTTTGACCAAGGTTAGTTAGGGGCTTAGGTTGATTTGGTTATATTAACTAATAAGTTTTAATGTCAAAATTTTATCATATTAACTTGTAAATTTGTCAAATAAATAGTAAAAGTTTTTCACGTAAATATATGTGAATATCTTTGGATTTATTTATTCATTTCACCCTGTAGCTCACCTCCCTTGTTTTTTAAAAACTTGATTTTTCAAAATCTTTACTGCTATTTAGATATCAACCTGCAGCTTACCTACTGGAAGTAAATGAAATTTAGTAAGTGGTATGATTGCTTAACGTGTTCCTAGCTATTTTTTGCTAACAAACGCTCCTGACAACGTTGTTTTTTAAAAATGTGATTTTTACGAAATTTTATTACTAATTTCGATATCACCCTGTACCACACTTCCTGGACCTAACGGTGATACAGTCAGTTAATGGTATGATTGTTTAACGTATTCCTAACTATACTTTGCTAACAAAAGCTCCGGACAACCTTGCTTTTTAAAAATGTGATTTTTAGAAAATTTACACACACTAATAATTTCTATATCACCATGTAGCTCAATTCCTGGACCTGAATGATAAAATCTGATAATGGTATGATTGTGTAACGTGTTTCAAATAAAACAACATTGTTTTTTTAAAATTTGTTTTCTAGAAAATTACGCTTCTACTTTCGATATCACCCTGTAGGTCTCTCACGTCCTGGATCTAAAAATAATACAATAAGTTCATGATACATTTTTTAATGTATTTCTTACTCTTATTTACTAACTAAAACTCCTGACAGTTGTTTTTTAAAAATGTGATTTTTATTAAGATTTACTACTATTTTCGATATCACCCTGTAAGTCACCTCCTGAACCAAAATTTGATCTAATCCGTAAATAGTAGTTTTTTGAGGCTATTTTTGACTTTTTATTGCAAAGTAGAAAATTAGAATTTTTTAACAAATCTATAATATTAGGCACACAAGAAATTTTACATAATTATACAAACATTATTTTTAATTATACGAATTTATAGAAAGTTTGAAATTTATGTTTTAAAGGTTTGTTTCTTGGGTCCGGTTAGGGGTGCAATAAAACCAAAAAATATTTTGAAATCTATTTTCAGGTCGGCTGTACGCAGTTGTCTGCCTATATGTGCGGCTCCCTCTAGGGAGCGTGTTGCAAACTTAAGTTTTCCTTGCACAATGTGACCACATGGTCGTGGCACCCCTGAAAACTTCCGCCTTCGACTTATTTTCCTCAGGTGGCGACTCTAGCAATTATTCTTAGGGTTACTGCATCCTGAAAGCCTGGCGTCTCGCAACGAGCGGATAGTTCACAACTTGCATTCCATTTGCTATTGGTTGACATAGTCAGGCGGGATTTTTAAAATTAAAACTCTCCTGTCCTCGTTTTGGGAGGTTGAAATCGGTGTTAAAACAAACTGAAACAAAACCAAACCGTGGTCAATTGATGGGAAACGTATCCTAACCGGGGCGTGTCTGGACAGGTTAGGATACGTTATCGAATAATTTATCAGGGTTAGGTTAACACCGATTTCGACAGGAAAACAGGATAGGGAAGCTAATTTTAAAAAAAAAATAATATGTTTTTAAAAAAGAATAAAAAAAAACTCATCGGCATAGATTTAGTTAAATTCAATAGGTATGTACTGCACAAACCACTACACTTTTTAATCACTTACAACTAGTATATATTCGTATTTTACGCCGAAAGCTGTAAACATAAAGTTTGTTAAATGCTTGACTGGTGGCACCATCCCTTAATATAATATAATAATAATCTTAAACGGCAACGTTCAACATCAAAAAGTCAGCTGACTATTTCGACCAATTGCAAACGGAATGCAAGTTGTGAACTAGCCGCTCATGTCTCCCAGGGGTAGCGACGCCAAACATGACCTCATTTACGAAAAACGCAAATCTGACACTGTCAGGAGCGTAGCTTTTTTATGTTTAAAAAAATTAAATGGTTTACAAATGTTACGTAAAGAACTGTCCGTCACATCCGGTATATAAATTTTACTGTCCAAATAAACAAACCTAAAAAAACTAAGTTTTTTATGATTTCAAATTTATTAGGACCATGTGTTAGCACCCACACAGCGAAGGAAACCAAAAATATAGTTTGCATGTTTTATATATATTCTAAAATATAGAAAACTATTATGTTGGGTTTTGTATCATTTAATAAATTTTTTATGCTCTCTACGGAATAAAGGTGTACGTTTAATCCCTTTTTTCATGGGCTAAGGTAGTATTTCTTGTCCCCAGTAATTGAAAGTAATTTCTTTAAAACCATAAAGGCAAAA
Source organism: Aspidapion aeneum (assembly GCA_963576565.1). Taxonomy (NCBI): domain Eukaryota; kingdom Metazoa; phylum Arthropoda; class Insecta; order Coleoptera; family Brentidae; genus Aspidapion; species Aspidapion aeneum. Next base: position 79,657,710 of record OY755043.1, on the reverse strand, counting down.
TATAGGTTTTTGGATTATTTTATTTTATCATAATACAAAAAACAAAAAGGAATCAAGATATATACACGATACCGATTATTTTGTTCCAGCTTGCCGTAAGCTTACTGTACTTTGCCGATGGCTTGGTTCGTTTTGATCGTTATTGTGTCCTTAGGCATAGAATATTGCTTCCATATAAACGAAGCATTTAACTTTCTAGACTTCTCCAGGCTGTAAACCAGGAAACTGTGAAATTTTAAAAATTCTGTTTATTGCGTCATTTCCATGCCCATCTCAAAGTAAGAATATGCTTTATTTTCCATCTTCGAGAAATGTAATTCGAACTTTTTCTCGACTAAACTTAATTAGTTTCTTATGAAATAAATAATATTTTTTCCACATTGTTTGTTATAAGGTCACTCATCGTCAAGCAAGCTTTGACGATGAGTGACCTTAGTTTGTTAGCATCTGACTGACTTTTGTTTAATATAATGCCATGACAACTATCACTGCCCACTGTTTTTTTATATACGGGGGGTTGACATGCTAAAACTACAGTACGGTAAGTGGTTTAATACCTATTTATTTAGTTTATGATTATTATTATTTTTAGTATATAAAAATAAACCTTGGCATTAAAGTCCCTTTTAGTCACTTAGCAAATTATAGCCCTTCTTCCGGTCGAGCATGAAAATTCCCGCCGTGGTATTCAAAGTAAACACTGCACGCCCCAGGTTTATAATATACCTACTATTATTTTTATTAGTGTTCAAAAAAAAGCGGGCGGCGAAGAAAAGGTCGAAAATACAAAAAGTCGAAAATACAAAAGTTCGAAAGTACAAAAGGTCGAAAATACAAAAGATTGAAAAACAAAAGGTTCAAACAAAGATCGAAAGTAGCTACACTGTAATGATTGCAAAACAAAGTAGAATTAAGAGACACACAGGTACACACACACTCATAGAAAAGTTTTTTAAAAATAAACATCCAATAAAAACTCAAGGTAGCTACACGACGGGTCGCAGAACTTTGTTCGAAAACATTTTCTTTGAACGGAAATTTTTATGAAAACAATTTCTTCTAATGGAAATTTGTTCGAAAACATTTTTTTTAAACGGAAATTTATTCGAACACCATTTCTTTGAACACATTTCTGTTCGAAGAAAATGCTTTCGAAAAATTTCTGTTTAAAGAAAACGTTTTCGAACAATCTTTTGTTCGAAGAATATGTTTTAGAACAATTTTTGGTTTGAAGAAAATGATTTTCGAAGTTTATGCTTTCGAACAATAATATTAAGATATTTATATGAAATGTACTATAAAATTATAAATAATTAAGCCGAACCTTACGAAAACTCGAACTGTATTTGGGCATTTTTTGTCTTTTGATAAAATGTAAAATTCGGAATAAAAAGGTAAAAAAAACCACAATACCAAAAACACCCAAAAAAATGGGAAAAAAATTAAACAGTGCGAAAAATAGCGTATAAACATCGTGATAAAAGTTTCATTTTATTCCTTGATATATTATATACTATTAATAAACTTTTAACATAGAAATGTATTTCTGTCCTGTTTGTTTATTTATTACGTATTATTTTTATACAAAAACAGAAATAATATTTAAAAGAAAATGATTTTTAACAATAAATATACCTACAATAAATATTCATTACCCAAAAACTCAAGGAACATATTTTTTATTTCTTAAGCTGTATAAAAACGAGTTCTTTTTAAGTTTTATTAAAACATTTTTCTTTTCTCAGACTGTATAAAAATGAGTATTTTTCACGAACGTCTATGGAATTTTGAGTACGGTTTTGACACTCGTGTCGCTACCCCTGGGAGACGCTAGGCTTCCAGGATGCAGTGACCCTAGTATATCTAATTAGCCTATCCAAAACCTCATAGGCGCAGCCTTCGTGTTAGTTTACGACAGAGACAATTTATTATTTTCTCTATGGTTTACGAAGGCTGTGTCATGGGCCGTCACTGAAGAACAGCAGTTTCTATATGGGAGGACCCCCCAGAATAAAAAACTATATACGTGCCTAGCTTTGATAACAAAAGTAAAAAAATAATCACCACTTCAATAATTTGACCAGGATCACCACTTAGTCAGATTTTTCTGGCAGATTTTAAAGAAATAATTTGACATTCCCTTAAAAATCCGTTCAAATATAACGGTGGCAACAGCGTAGAGCTAATTTTGTAGCGACCCTTCCACGACATGCAGTTAGTCCCTCTTTGTTAATTTTAACGTGAAAAACAAAGAAAGAAAGTAAACTTAGCTGATAAAGAAAACGAATAAGACTCATAAATTTGAAAGAAATGTGACGAAATCTGACATTTCAGTTTGTGTGGTTAATGGTTTTCTGCTTTGAATTTATTTACAATTTTTAAATAAAAAATTTTCAACAAATTACGGGTTTTTAATTAATAACAAATATTATATCGTGAAGCTACTTTTATCAAAAAGTGGGAAATGGCCTTTTAGGTAAGTTTTTAAGTTTAAAAATTGCCTTTTAAACGAGAAATCTTAAGCGCCAGATTGGGGGCAATTCTTTAAAATTTGACATAATTTGAAACAATCTGAAAAAATTTGACGCCTCAAATTTTAGCCCTAAATCATGGCAACATCGTAAATTTCAGTTTCTTGTACAGCGTCAAAAAACGAAAAATGAAGAAAAATATAATCTAAAACCTACCTTTAAACTCGATTGCTGATAATTCAATATTTTTCAGGGATTGTTGATGATGCACAGGTTCTTAAAAAAATGTATTTTCCGGAAAAAACAATAACAAAACTATGAGACGTTTTTCTTACTTCGTTAAAGTTGGATTCAAATAACACGAACACAACATGATAACATGCAAAGCGAACCAAACTGAATGGCTGAAGTACAGCCGACCACAAAATCAAACCTAATATTATTTTAACGAAATCAAATGAATTTTAGGAAAGAAAACTATTAGGGTTGATGTTTATGAAAAAAAAATAATTTTCGGATTTATTGCAACCCGTGGCCCAAAAAATAACCTTTGAATATATAAATATCAAACTTGTTATTATTATTATCATATAATTAAAAATAATGTTTGTCTAATATTTCTTATGATCAGGTATGAGAAGAGATAGAAAAAAAGACTGCCAAACCCAGGTTATAAAGGTTAGGTTCAGGTCTGCTACAGGGTGACCTTAAAATCTATTATAGATTTGTTTAGAAATTCTAGTTCTCTACTTAACAATAAAAAGTTGAAAATAGCCCAAAAAGTTAAACTATGTATTAACGGATTATTTCAAATTTAGGTTCAGGGGGTGAGTTACAGGGTGATATCAAAAATAGTTGTACAATTTACATTGTTAAAAACAACGTTGTCAGGAGTTTACTTAGCAAACAAGAGTTAGAAATACCTTAAAAAATCATATCACTAACTTATTGTATTACCTTTAGAGCCAGCAAGTGAGCTACTGGGTGATTTTACTAGTATATTTTTCTAAAAATCACATTTTTAGAAAACAAGCTTTCGTTATCAAAAAATGCTTAGGAACACGTTAAAAAATCATAATATTAACTGACTGTATTACCTTTAGGTCCTTGGAGTAAGGTACAGGGTGATATCAAAATTAGTAAAACACTTTTGTAGAAATCACAATTTTAAAAATCAACTTTATCAGGAGTCTTGGTGAGCAAAAAATAGTTAGGAATATGTAAACAAACCACACCATTCACTAACTGCGGTACATTTAGGTCCAGTAGGTAAGATACTAGTAGTAAATTTTTTTATAAATCATATTTTTAAAAATAACTTTTGGCCTCACCTTACTGTTTACAAACCAAGAACATATAAGTTAGGGTTTCTTGAGCGATCTATTAAAAGAATATTACGTTAATTACTTTTCCGCACAATTTTACTTTTTCGTATCATTTTTACTTTCCTCACGATTTTTTTCCGCACGTCCAAATTGCAAGAACCTTCCCGTCCACAATCGTTTTCAAATGAAAACCCGTCCTCCTACATACAAGTTTCATTTTCAAGAAGTGCTGCTGTACCGATGCTACCAGAAGCACCGAATGAAGAATCCTGTAATGTGTTACAGCCTGTACAGACCAATATACCTTCCTCCATTCACTACAGTAGTAATTCTAAGCAGCAAACTGATCAAGGCATTTCTGTAGTGGGCCAAACACCAACCAATCAAATTCCAATAAGAAACGACGTTATTCAAGATGTTGCGGCATCTGATGTATATTGAAGCATGCAACAAACAGAAAGTGCACTTTCAGTTTCAATATCTACCATCGTTAACTTTTTCGTTATTGTTAATTAAATGTTCTTTACATAAGGTTTCTTTTTAATATATCATAATAAAAAAATTCTGTTTTATTATTTTTCCGTGCATAAAAAATCAAGTAAAAATAAAAGTTAAAAAAACGTACGGAAAAGTAACTTTTCCACACTAGTGCTGAAAAATTTCTTTTCCGCACGATTTTTGTTTTGTTAAAAATGAAGATATTTAGGACTCATTAAATGATTTATGTAACTGTTCTATCTTACGTATCATTTTCTAGCATTATTATAAAATCTTTGCGAATTAAAACATGTTTTTTGATAAAGAAGATGGACAAAAACACTCGTAGGAAAAACATTGTACCTAATTCTTGCGGAAACTATCTTTTCCATCCTTGACGGCTTGCCCGAACTCCGCTCCGCGTCGTTTGTGCAAGTGCCGTCGCGTGCGGAAAAGTACCTCTTTCCGCACTTGTTAGGTAAATAACTATTGTACAAACAATTAAAAGCCTAAGCGATACAAAAAAATATTTATGTAAAAGATATTTAAAATTTAAAGATAAAAGACCTTAAGTGGGATGAAACTACTGCTTTTGTTGATTTGGAGTTTTCAGTAAAAATAGCTAAAGAAGTAAAGAAATATATCCCTTTATCAGACAACCAAATAGCTATGTAGCGGTACATGTAGTAACAGATTTTTTGAAAGAAATGCAAAATATTGAGTCGCTTCACTTTGGAGGAAGTCTATATACAAGTAATTAAATAAAACTAAGAACGACGTACGGGACAAAAATATTTGCGTGCAGGTTGTTGTTTGTCAATGTCAATAAATGTAATATTTATTATGTGTATTTGTACATTTTTATATTGAGCAAGCTTAATAATTATAAGGATTTGATTTGGCTCGGTTTGGTTATGTTAAATAGATAACTTGGGTGTCAAATTGTTGCCTAAAAACATGCAAATTTGTGAAATAACAACGAAGACAGTTTTTTCCTGTAAATAAATGTGCAGATTTTTATATTTATCGTGTATGTTTGTAAATGTTTACATTTGGCAAGCCTAGTGAAGGCTTTCGTTTTGTTACATTAAATATATATTTTAGGGCCAAGATTCTAAAATATCTTGTAAATTTGTTAATTAACAAATCAAACAAATATAAAATATTTGTAAAAAAATTTTGATTTACTATTTGTATTTGTTAATTTTTATATTGACCAACTCGTTCGGTTTGATTCTATTAATTGTATATTTTGGATGAAAAATTTTTGTCAAATAAGCATGTAAATTTGTGAATTAACAACGAAGGCAGGCAGGTTTTTCTGTAAATAATTATTGTACATTTTTATATTCACCAACCCTATTTATATGGGTTTGGTTCGGTTTGGTTATAATTGATATGTATTATTAAGCCATGATTTTTTCAAACTAACTTGTGAATTTGTAAAAGAACAACGAACCAAGATGTTGTTACGTAAATAAATGTAGGGGTTTTAGGATTTCTTATGTGTATTTGTAAACTTTTATTTTAACCAAGGTTAGTTAGGGGCTTAGGTTGATTTGGTTATATTAACTTATAAGTTTTAATGTCAAAATTTTATTATATTAACTTGTAAATTTGTCAAATAAATAGTAAAAGTTTTTCACGTAAATATATGTGAATATTTTTGAATTTATTTATTCATTTCACCCTGTAGCTCACCTCCCTTGTTTTTTTAAAAACGTGATTTTTCAAAATCTTTACTGCTATTTAGATATCACCCTGCAGCTTACCTACTGGAAGTAAATGAAATTTAGAAAGTGGTATGATTGCTTAACGTGTTCCTAACTATTTTTTGCTAACAAACGCTCCTGACAACGTTGTTTTTTAAAAACGTGATTTTTACGAAATTTTATTACTAATTTCGATATCACCCTGTACCTCACTTCCTGGACCTAACGGTGATACAGTCAGTTAATGGTATGATTGTTTAACGTACTCCTAACTATACTTTGCTAACAAAAGCTCCGGACAACCTTGCTTTTTAAAAATGTGATTTTTAGAAAATTTACACACACTAATAATTTCTATATCACCATGTAGCTCAATTCCTGGAATAAATTTTACATAATTATACAAACATTATTTTTAATTATACGAATTTATAGAAAGTTTGAAATTTATGTTTTAAAGGTTTGTTTCTTGGGTCCAGTCAGGGGTGCAATAAAACCAAAAAATATTTTTAATGTATTTTAAGGTCGGCTGTACGCAGTACTGCCTATATGTGCAGCTCCCTCTAGGGCGCGTGTCGCAAACGTAAGTTTTCCTTGCGCAATGTGACCACGTGGTCGTGGCACCCCTGAAAATTTCCGCCTTCGACTTATTTTCGTCAGGTGGCGACTGTAGCAAATATTCTTAGGGTCACTGCATCCTGAAAGCCTGGGGTCTCCCAACGAGCGGATAGTTCACAACTTGCATTCCATTTGCTATTGGTTGACATAGTCAGGCGGGATTTTTAAAATTAAACTCTCCTGTCCTCGTTTTGGGAGGTTGAAATCGTTGTTAAACCAAACTGAAACAAAACCTAACCGTGGTCAATTGATGGGAAACGTATCCTAACCGGGGCGTGTCTGGACAGGTTAGGATACGTTGTCGAATAATTTATCAGGGTTAGTTTAACACCGATTTCGATAGGAAAACAGGATAGGAAAGCTAATTAAAAAAATATATAATATGTTTTTAAAAAACAATAAAAAAAAACTCATCGGCATATGCATAGAATTAGTTAAATTCAATAGGTATGTACTGCACAAACCACTACACTTTTTAATCACTTACAACTAGTATATATTCGTATTTTACGCCGAAAGCTGTAAACATAAAGTTTGTTAAATGCTTGACTGGTGGCACCATCTCTTAATATAATATAATAATAATCTTAAACGGCAACGTTCAACATCAAAAAGTCAGCTGACTATTTCGACCAATAGCAAACGGAATGCAAGTTGTGAACTAGCCGCTCATGTCTCCCAGGGGTAGATACACCAAACATAACCTCATTTACGAAAAACGCAAATCTGACACTGTCAGGAGCGTAGCTTTTTTATGTTTAAAAAAATTAAATGGTTTACAAATGTTACGTAAAGAACTGTCCGTCACATCCGGTATATAAATTTTACTGTCCAAATAAACAAACCTAAAAAAACTAAGTTTTTTATGATTTCAAATTTATTAGGACCCTGTGTTAGGACCCACACAGCGAAGGAAACCAAAAATATAGTTTGCATGTTTTATATATATTCTAAAATATAGAAAACTATTATGTTGGGTTTTGTATCATTTAATAAATTTTTTGTGCTCTCTACGGAATAAAGGTGTACGTTTAATCCCTTTTTTCATGGGCTAAGGTAGTATTTCTTGTCCCCAGTGATTGAAAGTAATTTCTTTAAAACCATATAGGCAAAATATAGGTTTTTGGATTATTTTATTTTATCATAATACAAAAAACAAAAAGGAATCAAGATATATACACGATACCGATTATTTTGTTCCAGCTTGCCGTAAGCTTACTGTACTTTGCCGATGGCTTGGTTCGTTTTGATCGTTATTGTGACCTTAGGCATAGAATATTGCTTCCATATAAACGAAGCATTTAACTTTCTAGACTTCTCCAGGCTGTAAACCAGGAAACTGTGAAATTTTCGAAATTCTGTTTATTGCAAGAATATGCTTTATTTTTCATCTTCGAGAAATGTAATTCGAACTTTTTCTCGACTAAACTTAATTAGTTTGTTATGAAATAAATAAAAAATTTTCCACATTGTTTGTTATAAGGTCACTCATCGTCAAGCAAGCTTTACCTTGCTTGACGATGAGTGACCTTAGTTTGTTAGCATCTGACTGACTTTTGTCTAATGTAATGCCATCACTGCCCACTGTTTTTTTATATACGGGGGGTTGACATGCTAAAACTACAGTACGGTAAGTGGTTTAATACCTATTTATTTAGTTTATGATTATTATTTTTAGTATATAAAAATAAACCTTGGCATTAAAGTCCCTTTTAGTCACTTAGCAAATTAAAGCCCTTCTTCCGGTCGAGCATGAAAATTCCCGCCGTGGTATTAAAAGTAAACACTGCACGCCCCAGGTTTATAATATACCTACTATTATTTTTATTAGTGTTCAAAAAAAAGCGGGCGGCGAAGAAAAGGTCGAAAATACAAAAAGTCGAAAATACAAAAGTTCGAAAGTACAAAAGGTCGAAAATACAAAAGATTGAAAAACAAAAGGTTCAAACAAAATCGAAAGTAGCTACACTGTAATGATTGCAAAACAAAGTAGAATTAAGAGACACACAGGTACACACACACACTAATAGAAAAGTTTTTAAAAAATCAACATCCAATAAAAACTCAAGGTAGCAACACGACGGGTCGCAGAACTTTGTTCGAAAACATTTTCTTAGAACGGAAATTTTTATGAAAACAATTTCTTCTAATGGAAATTTGTTCGAAAACATTTTTTTTAAACGGAAATTTATTCGAACACCATTTCTTTGAACGGAAATTTGTTTTCGAACGGAAATTTGTTCGTAAGTAATAGTTGTTCAAAAACATTTTCTTCGAATAGAAATCATTTTCTTCGAAAGCAAGTTTTTCGATAAAAGACGCTCTAGACCTGGATTTCCAAACCCAACACAATTCATATAGTTTGACTACGGCAAGGTCTTTCTAACATATTTTAAAAGCCCTGACTTCTTTCCCGGGATCGTAAACATTCTGAAAATTTGTCTACTTTCCTCCTTTTGGAAGGTCGAAATTGGTATTTTCCTAAACTTTGTCAATTGATCGCAAACGTATCCGAACCGGTCCAGATACCTCCTGATGTGCTCAATTAAGAAAGGTTAGAGTAACACCGATTTCAACCTTCCAAAATGAGGACCGGAAAGCTAATTTAGGGAAATCATTTTTCGACAATCGGTTTCGGTTGGTTTGGTTTGGTTTCACACTCTCTAGGATCCCGGGAAAGAAGTCAGGGAAGTTTTTGTTTCCAAAAATTGTGAGAAAAAAACCCCATTAGTCGAACTATATGAGTTGTGTTAAGTTTGGCAAGCCAGGTCAAATATTTTTTATTTCGAAAAATTTGTTTTCGAAAAAATGTTTTTGAACAAATTTTCATTAAAAAAAAATATTTTCGAACAAATTTCCGTTCAAAGAAAATGTTTTCGAACACATTTCTGTTCGAAGAAAATGATTTCGAAAAATTTCTGTTTGAAGAAATCGTTTTCGAACAATCTTTTGTTCGAAGAATATGTTTTAGACTAATTTTTGGTTTAAAGATTTTTATATGAAATGTACTATAAAATTATAAATAATTAAGCCGAACCTTACGAAAACTCGAACTGTATTTGGACATTTTTTGTCTTTTCATAAAATGTAAAATTCGGAATAAAAAGGTACTAAAAAAAACCACAATACCAAAAACACCTAAAAAAATGGGAAAAAAATTGGAAAATAAATTAAACAGTGCGAAAAATAGCGTATAAACATCGTGATAAAAGTTTCATTTTATCCCTTGATATATTATATACTATTAATAAACTTTTAACATAGAAATGTATTTCTGCCCTGTTTGATTATTTATTACGAATTATTTTTATACAAAAACAGAAATAATATTTAAAAGAAAATGATTTTTAACAATAAATATACCTACAATAAATATTCATAACCCAAAAACTCAAGGAACATATTATTTATTTCTTAAGCTGTATAAAAGCGAGTTCTTTTTAAGTTTTATTAAAACATTTTTCTTTTCTCAGACTGTATAAAAATGAGTATTTTCACGAACGTCTATGGAATTTTGAGTACGGTTTTGACACTCGTGTCGCTACCCCTGGGAGACGCTTGGCTACCAGGATGCAGTGACCCTAGTATTTCTAATTAGCCTATCCAAAACCTCATGGGCGCAGCCTTCGTGTTTGTTTACGACAGAGACTATTTATTATTTTCTCTATGGCCATTATTATATCACGAAGCCTGTGTCATGGGCCGTCACTGAAGAACAGCAGTTTCTATATGGGAGGACCCCCAGAATAAAAAACTATATACCTGCCTAGCTTTGATAACAAAAGTAAAAAAATAATCGCCACTTCAATAATTTGACCAGGATCACCACTTAGTCAGATTTTTCTGGCAGATTTTAAAGAAATAATTTGACATTCCCTTAAAAATCCGTTCAAATATAACGGTGGCAACAGCGTAGAGCTAATTTTGTAGCGACCCTTCCACGACATGCAGTTAGTCCCTCTTTGTTAATTTTACCGTGAAAAACAAAGAAAGAAAGTAAACTTAGCTGACCTCATAAAGAAAACGAATAGGACTCATAAATTTGAAAGAAATGTGACGAAATGTGACGAAATCTGACATTTCAGTTTGTGTGGTTAATGGGTTTCTGCTTTGAATTTATTTACAATTTTTAAATTAAAAATTTTTAAGAAATTACGGGTTTTTCATTAAAAACAAATATTATATCGTGAAGCTACATCTATCAAAAAGTGGGAAATGGCCTTTTAGGTAAGTTTTTAAGTTTAAAAATTGCCTTTTAAACGAGAAATCTTAAGCGCCAGATTATGTCACATTTTTTCAAATTTCGTCAAATTTTTTGAAATGTAAAGAATTGCCCCCATTGGTTCATAAATGGAAAAGTCCGCCATTTTGGATCCGCCCTTTTGATTTATTTTTAGTATAAGTGAAAAATAATAATCAGCGACCTGCTAGATCTCAAAGTTCTGAGTTTGACGCATATCGGTTCATAAATGGGAAAAACCGCTATTTAGGTTATGCCATTTTCATGTTTTTAAATTTGAGTCAAAAATTGTATTGAGTTACCTTAAGCGCCGAGACGTTTCAAGTTTGAGGCAAATAGGTTTATAAATAGGAAGGAAACACCCTAAAGTTCCGAATTTGACGCACATTGGTTTATAAATGGGAGAGTCCGTCATTTTTGATCCGCCATTTTGATTTTTTTTAGTTTAACGTAAAAATAATAATTAGCGACCTAAAAGATCGCAAAGTTCCGACTTTGACGCAAATCGGTTCATAAATGGGAAAATCTGCCATTTTTTATCCGCCATTTTGATTTTTTGTAAGTTTAAGTTACAAATCATAATTAGGGACCTGAAACACCCTAATGTTCCGAATTTAATGCATATTGGTTAATAAATGGGAAAGCCCGCCATTTTGATTTTTTTTAGTTTTAGTTAAAAATAATAATCAGTGACCTGAAAGATCGTAAAGTTCCGAGTTTGATGCATATCGGTTCAAAAATGGGAAAATCCGCCATTTTGGATCCGCCATTTTATTTATTTTTCTAAGAAAAAAAAATTGGTTAAATAAAACTGTTTAAACAATTAATAGTAATATCGTAAAACAAAAAAACTCGCGGCGAACTGTCCCCGCGGCGAATTGTCCCCTACTCTACTTGAGACTTTAATAAATTTTCTGTCTAAATTTTCATTAAAATGACAAAATATGTAAAATTTAGGTAGCTACCTATTTATTAAACTGTCTTTATCTATAAGGTTTCAAAATTATACTTTTTAATCTACCAATTAAAGGAAAAACCAAATTGTTGTCTTCCTCAACTAATTATTTAGTTGCATAAAATCTCAAAAGCAACCGTCACAGATTTTTTAAACTATTGCGCATGTTCAGGAAGCGAACTAACAACAAAAATCGTGATTTAGAGGAGTTTTACTGGTCCAAATAATTTATATTTGTATTTTAAAAGTATTGAAATAAATAAATAAATAAATAAATAAATAA
>OY755043.1:79453129-79640629 GCA_963576565.1 Aspidapion aeneum | reverse complement strand
GATAGATAGATAGATAGATAGATAGATAGATAGATAGATAGATAGATAGATAGATAGATAGATAGATAGATAGATAGATAGATAGATAGATAGATAGATAGATAGATAGATAGATAGATAGATAGATAGATAGATAGATAGATAGATAGATAGATAGATAGATAGATAGATAGATAGATAGATAGATAGATAGATAGATAGATAGATAGATAGATAGATAGATAGATAGATAGATAGATAGATAGATAGATAGATAGATAGATAGATAGATAGATAGATAGATAGATAGATAGATAGATAGATAGATAGATAGATAGATAGATAGATAGATAGATAGATAGATAGATAGATAGATAGATAGATAGATAGATAGATAGATAGATAGATAGATAGATAGATAGATAGATAGATAGATAGATAGATAGATAGATAGATAGATAGATAGATAGATAGATAGATAGATAGATAGATAGATAGATAGATAGATAGATAGATAGATAGATAGATAGATAGATAGATAGATAGATAGATAGATAGATAGATAGATAGATAGATAGATAGATAGATAGATAGATAGATAGATAGATAGATAGATAGATAGATAGATAGATAGATAGATAGATAGATAGATAGATAGATAGATAGATAGATAGATAGATAGATAGATAGATAGATAGATAGATAGATAGATAGATAGATAGATAGATAGATAGATAGATAGATAGATAGATAGATAGATAGATAGATAGATAGATAGATAGATAGATAGATAGATAGATAGATAGATAGATAGATAGATAGATAGATAGATAGATAGATAGATAGATAGATAGATAGATAGATAGATAGATAGATAGATAGATAGATAGATAGATAGATAGATAGATAGATAGATAGATAGATAGATAGATAGATAGATAGATAGATAGATAGATAGATAGATAGATAGATAGATAGATAGATAGATAGATAGATAGATAGATAGATAGATAGATAGATAGATAGATAGATAGATAGATAGATAGATAGATAGATAGATAGATAGATAGATAGATAGATAGATAGATAGATAGATAGATAGATAGATAGATAGATAGATAGAGAGAGAGAGAGAGAGAGAGAGAGAGAGAGAGAGAGATAGATAGATAGATAGATAGATAGATAGATAGATAGATAGATAGATAGATAGATAGATAGATAGATAGATAGATAGATAGATAGATAGATAGATAGATAGATAGATAGATAGATAGATAGATAGATAGATAGATAGATAGATAGATAGATAGATAGATAGATAGATAGATAGATAGATAGATAGATAGATAGATAGATAGATAGATAGATAGATAGATAGATAGATAGATAGATAGATAGATAGATAGATAGATAGATAGATAGATAGATAGATAGATAGATAGATAGATAGATAGATAGATAGATAGATAGATAGATAGATAGATAGATAGATAGATAGATAGATAGATAGATAGATAGATAGATAGATAGATAGATAGATAGATAGATAGATAGATAGATAGATAGATAGATAGATAGATAGATAGATAGATAGATAGATAGATAGATAGATAGATAGATAGATAGATAGATAGATAGATAGATAGATAGATAGATAGATAGATAGATAGATAGATAGATAGATAGATAGATAGATAGATAGATAGATAGATAGATAGATAGATAGATAGATAGATAGATAGATAGATAGATAGATAGATAGATAGATAGATAGATAGATAGATAGATAGATAGATAGATAGATAGATAGATAGATAGATAGATAGATAGATAGATAGATAGATAGATAGATAGATAGATAGATAGATAGATAGATAGATAGATAGATAGATAGATAGATAGATAGATAGATAGATAGATAGATAGATAGATAGATAGATAGATAGATAGATAGATAGATAGATAGATAGATAGATAGATAGATAGATAGATAGATAGATAGATAGATAGATAGATAGATAGATAGATAGATAGATAGATAGATAGATAGATAGATAGATAGATAGATAGATAGATAGATAGATAGATAGATAGATAGATAGATAGATAGATAGATAGATAGATAGATAGATAGATAGATAGATAGATAGATAGATAGATAGATAGATAGATAGATAGATAGATAATAGATAGATAGATAGATAGATAGATAGATAGATAGATAGATAGATAGATAGATAGATAGATAGATAGATAGATAGATAGATAGATAGATAGATAGATAGATAGATAGATAGATAGATAGATAGATAGATAGATAGATAGATAGATAGATAGATAGATAGATAGATAGATAGATAGATAGATAGATAGATAGATAGATAGATAGATAGATAGATAGATAGATAGATAGATAGATAGATAGATAGATAGATAGATAGATAGATAGATAGATAGATAGATAGATAGATAGATAGATAGATAGATAGATAGATAGATAGATAGATAGATAGATAGATAGATAGATAGATAGATAGATAGATAGATAGATAGATAGATAGATAGATAGATAGATAGATAGATAGATAGATAGATAGATAGATAGATAGATAGATAGATAGATAGATAGATAGATAGATAGATAGATAGATAGATAGATAGATAGATAGATAGATAGATAGATAGATAGATAGATAGATAGATAGATAGATAGATAGATAGATAGATAGATAGATAGATAGATAGATAGATAGATAGATAGATAGATAGATAGATAGATAGATAGATAGATAGATAGATAGATAGATAGATAGATAGATAGATAGATAGATAGATAGATAGATAGATAGATAGATAGATAGATAGATAGATAGATAGATAGATAGATAGATAGATAGATAGATAGATAGATAGATAGATAGATAGATAGATAGATAGATAGATAGATAGATAGATAGATAGATAGATAGATAGATAGATAGATAGATAGATAGATAGATAGATAGATAGATAGATAGATAGATAGATAGATAGATAGATAGATAGATAGATAGATAGATAGATAGATAGATAGATAGATAGATAGATAGATAGATAGATAGATAGATAGATAGATAGATAGATAGATAGATAGATAGATAGATAGATAGATAGATAGATAGATAGATAGATAGATAGATAGATAGATAGATAGATAGATAGATAGATAGATAGATAGATAGATAGATAGATAGATAGATAGATAGATAGATAGATAGATAGATAGATAGATAGATAGATAGATAGATAGATAGATAGATAGATAGATAGATAGATAGATAGATAGATAGATAGATAGATAGATAGATAGATAGATAGATAGATAGATAGATAGATAGATAGATAGATAGATAGATAGATAGATAGATAGATAGATAGATAGATAGATAGATAGATAGATAGATAGATAGATAGATAGATAGATAGATAGATAGATAGATAGATAGATAGATAGATAGATAGATAGATAGATAGATAGATAGATAGATAGATAGATAGATAGATAGATAGATAGATAGATAGATAGATAGATAGATAGATAGATAGATAGATAGATAGATAGATAGATAGATAGATAGATAGATAGATAGATAGATAGATAGATAGATAGATAGATAGATAGATAGATAGATAGATAGATAGATAGATAGATAGATAGATAGATAGATAGATAGATAGATAGATAGATAGATAGATAGATAGATAGATAGATAGATAGATAGATAGATAGATAGATAGATAGATAGATAGATAGATAGATAGATAGATAGATAGATAGATAGATAGATAGATAGATAGATAGATAGATAGATAGATAGATAGATAGATAGATAGATAGATAGATAGATAGATAGATAGATAGATAGATAGATAGATAGATAGATAGATAGATAGATAGATAGATAGATAGATAGATAGATAGATAGATAGATAGATAGATAGATAGATAGATAGATAGATAGATAGATAGATAGATAGATAGATAGATAGATAGATAGATAGATAGATAGATAGATAGATAGATAGATAAATAAATAAATAAATAAATAAATTCTTTTCAAAATGATGTATCATATGTCATAGTTTGATTGAGCAGTTTACGACATATTCAGCTTTTTCACTTATTTCTAGTGCGTTATGATTTCCTGCTGAGGAAGGTCAAGGCACTCCAGTATTTTTATTATTTTACATAGTCAAAAAGTAAGCCTGGTTTGGAAAAATTATAATTCAGCTGATGGCACTCAAGCCTAGCTATAAAAAGTAACAAAAATCAGCGGCGTAGCGTGCCTGAAGGGGTGGGGGGCCGACTGCTAAAAAGGGCGCCCCTCAGAAATCCGGAGACCAAAAAAAAAACAAGGTCATCATATCTTTCCTTTGTCGGCCTCTCAATTTGCCTTGCGCGTCCTGCTACTAGTGCGCTTCAGCCACCCATGGGCGCCAGACCCATAGGGCGCCACACTCATGGGGCGCCAGACCCATGGGGCGCCAGTACCCTCGGGGCGGGGGGCGACGAACCCCCCGCGCTCCCACCACGCTACGCCACTGACAAAAATGATACATGTTTCGAAATAAAATTAATGTGCAAAATAATTTCATATAAAAGCGTAATGTCAAATTGTTTAAACAATTCAAAACAATGACAAAACGCCAAGGCGCAAGGCCAGCTTGATTTGCATAGTATAAGACAACAAAACTTGAGGAGCATTGAAGTAGGATTTGACCGCAAGTCTTTCACGTCAATGGCGCATGACGTCATTCAACGCACACTAGACAAAAATAAAAAACTTTAATTATCTCCGAAACCGCACAATCAAACTATGACATATGATACATCATTTTGAAAACAATTCAATGACGAATTCGAAAATTAATTAAAATATAGGCCATTCCATAAGAAAAAATGCAACTTTATGTCATATCTCAAAAACTAACAGTGACAGTTAAAACTTAATTTAACGGGTGAATTCCTCGTTACAGTCTATTAAACTGCAATTTACTCTAAATCAAAATTTCCATTAATAACGAAGTTATAGACCCCCTTCCAAAATGCAGACTTTTCAAAAAGCCCCCGTAGCTCAAAGACGAGACGATATTTCAAAATGCGGTTTTCACTATAAGTCTTGTCTTGAAATTTGAGCCCCGCAATGCGTGGTCAGTTTTTCTCTATCTCCCTTAGAAGTACCTTAAACCCCCTAAAAGTGCCCAATTTGGAACACCCTGTACATACATACATAGATACATACATAAATAAATACATACATAAATAAATACATACATACATAAATACGTAAATACATAAATACATAAATACGTAAATACATAAATACATACATAAATACATAAATACATAAATACATAAATACATAAATACATAAATACATAAATACATACATACATAAATACATAAATACATAAATACATAAATACATAAATACATAAATACATAAATACATAAATACATAAATACATAAATACATAAATACATAAATACATAAATACATAAATACATAAATATATAAATACATAAATACATAAATACATAAATACATAAATACATAAATACATAAATACATAAATACATAAATACATAAATACATAAATACATAAATACATAAATACATAAATACATAAATACATAAATACATAAATACATAAATACATAAATACATAAATACATAAATACATAAATACATAAATACATAAATACATAAATACATAAATACATAAATACATAAATACATAAATACATAAATACATAAATACATAAATACATAAATACATAAATACATAAATACATAAATACATAAATACATAAATACATAAATACATAAATACATAAATACATAAATACATAAATACATAAATACATAAATACATAAATACATAAATACATAAATACATAAATACATAAATACATAAATACATAAATACATAAATACATAAATACATAAATACATAAATACATAAATACATAAATACATAAATACATAAATACATAAATACATAAATACATAAATACATAAATACATAAATACATAAATACATAAATACATAAATACATAAATACATAAATACATAAATACATAAATACATAAATACATAAATACATAAATACATAAATACATAAATACATAAATACATAAATACATAAATACATAAATACATAAATACATAAATACATAAATACATAAATACATAAATACATAAATACATAAATACATAAATACATAAATACATAAATACATAAATACATAAATACATAAATACATAAATACATAAATACATAAATACATAAATACATAAATACATAAATACATAAATACATAAATACATAAATACATAAATACATAAATACATAAATACATAAATACATAAATACATAAATACATAAATACATAAATACATAAATACATAAATACATAAATACATAAATACATAAATACATAAATACATAAATACATAAATACATAAATACATAAATACATAAATACATAAATACATAAATACATAAATACATAAATACATAAATACATAAATACATAAATACATAAATACATAAATACATAAATACATAAATACATAAATACATAAATACATAAATACATAAATACATAAATACATAAATACATAAATACATAAATACATAAATACATAAATACATAAATACATAAATACATAAATACATAAATACATAAATACATAAATACATAAATACATAAATACATAAATACATAAATACATAAATACATAAATACATAAATACATAAATACATAAATACATAAATACATAAATACATAAATACATAAATACATAAATACATAAATACATAAATACATAAATACATAAATACATAAATACATAAATACATAAATACATAAATACATAAATACATAAATACATAAATACATAAATACATAAATACATAAATACATAAATACATAAATACATAAATACATAAATACATAAATACATAAATACATAAATACATAAATACATAAATACATAAATACATAAATACATAAATACATAAATACATAAATACATAAATACATAAATACATAAATACATAAATACATAAATACATAAATACATAAATACATAAATACATAAATACATAAATACATAAATACATAAATACATAAATACATAAATACATAAATACATAAATACATAAATACATAAATACATAAATACATAAATACATAAATACATAAATACATAAATACATAAATACATAAATACATAAATACATAAATACATAAATACATAAATACATAAATACATAAATACATAAATACATAAATACATAAATACATAAATACATAAATACATAAATACATAAATACATAAATACATAAATACATAAATACATAAATACATAAATACATAAATACATAAATACATAAATACATAAATACATAAATACATAAATACATAAATACATAAATACATAAATACATAAATACATAAATACATAAATACATAAATACATAAATACATAAATACATAAATACATAAATACATAAATACATAAATACATAAATACATAAATACATAAATACATAAATACATAAATACATAAATACATAAATACATAAATACATAAATACATAAATACATAAATACATAAATACATAAATACATAAATACATAAATACATAAATACATAAATACATAAATACATAAATACATAAATACATAAATACATAAATACATAAATACATAAATACATAAATACATAAATACATAAATACATAAATACATAAATACATAAATACATAAATACATAAATACATAAATACATAAATACATAAATACATAAATACATAAATACATAAATACATAAATACATAAATACATAAATACATAAATACATAAATACATAAATACATAAATACATAAATACATAAATACATAAATACATAAATACATAAATACATAAATACATAAATACATAAATACATAAATACATAAATACATAAATACATAAATACATAAATACATAAATACATAAATACATAAATACATAAATACATAAATACATAAATACATAAATACATAAATACATAAATACATAAATACATAAATACATAAATACATAAATACATAAATACATAAATACATAAATACATAAATACATAAATACATAAATACATAAATACATAAATACATAAATACATAAATACATAAATACATAAATACATAAATACATAAATACATAAATACATAAATACATAAATACATAAATACATAAATACATAAATACATAAATACATAAATACATAAATACATAAATACATAAATACATAAATACATAAATACATAAATACATAAATACATAAATACATAAATACATAAATACATAAATACATAAATACATAAATACATAAATACATAAATACATAAATACATAAATACATAAATACATAAATACATAAATACATAAATACATAAATACATAAATACATAAATACATAAATACATAAATACATAAATACATAAATACATAAATACATAAATACATAAATACATAAATACATAAATACATAAATACATAAATACATAAATACATAAATACATAAATACATAAATACATAAATACATAAATACATAAATACATAAATACATAAATACATAAATACATAAATACATAAATACATAAATACATAAATACATAAATACATAAATACATAAATACATAAATACATAAATACATAAATACATAAATACATAAATACATAAATACATAAATACATAAATACATAAATACATAAATACATAAATACATAAATACATAAATACATAAATACATAAATACATAAATACATAAATACATAAATACATAAATACATAAATACATAAATACATAAATACATAAATACATAAATACATAAATACATAAATACATAAATACATAAATACATAAATACATAAATACATAAATACATAAATACATAAATACATAAATACATAAATAAATAAAAAACATTTTTTATTATATTAATTTAAAGATTATTTTCAAATAAACAAATCGCGTGTGCGTTTATTTGGATTTTAATCTGAAGATCGTTTTTTTTTACTTTCCTCGTCAAGGCAAATATCGTTTAAAAGCTACATGCTAAAATATAGAAGAGATATGAGAATTTAGTACTAAACGGTTTATCCAGCCTTGTGTACATTGCCCTAAAAAACTCGCTCTAATAGTTAATTGAAGCTAAAAATCGTATAAAATTTTGTCATATCGTTCCTAAATATGATCAAATTTTACATTTTTAACAAATAAATTAACAAAAACGTGATCGTTTTTAAGTTACAATGAGATAAACCACCCCCCGTAGATAGTTTAAAATTTAGGACGATTTTTAGTCGGAATCCCATGACCTAGGGGTTTAAAGTGACGTAGAAGTCTAAATTAGACAGTTGTAGAAAAATCAGTTTTCCATATTTTCTTCTTTTTTCCGGTCTATATGGTCCATTTCAAGAACAAATCGTCTTAAATTTCAATTTTTAGGACATTTTATCGTCTATACAGGTAAAAATACCAAATTAATTGCTGCCTGTTTCGGCAAAAAATCAATTTTTCCAAACCAATGCACATTTAAATTTTAAACCTAAACCTAAACCTTAAACTTAAACCAAAACCTAGACTTAAACTTACGCCTTAGTAAATACTGGTGTAAGGGTCCATCTCACCGACTTTTTTTCGTTACTTAGTTTAAAGCGTTTTTTTACATAATCATAATATGACGTAATAAGAAACACTTAAGGCTAAGTAACGAAAAAAAGTCTGTGCGATGGGCTATAAACCTCTTTATTTATTTAAAAAATATGCAAATCAATATTTTCTGAACTTAAATTAAAAAATAACATGAAAGTTGGAAGACTAGGTTTTATTTGGCTTCAATTCTTTATATTATTTTTATTATGAAATTATTTTAATTATGAAATTATTTTTATTATTATTATTTTTATTATGAATTAGTTTTCCTTATAATAGATAATAAGTTTGTTAAGAAATAAATTGAGTTAAAAATAAATGGATCCATGACGGAATACCTTTCTAGCTAGCCTATTAGCACACTTCAAGTGAAGCTATGAAAATCAGCCTTAAAAACAGTTTTTGTAAATATCTCTGAAACTAAACCTCCTACAAAGTTTTTGGTTATAAAACATTTTTCATTGTCAAAAAACTGTCATTAGCGTTAATGGATTTCGACCAAAATCTAATCAGCTCGTTAGTGTGTCGAACACTAGTTTACCTAAAATTTTTATAAAAATCGGTTCAGCGGTTTGGGAGCTATCGTGTTACGAACAGAAAAAAAAATACACACACACCCACACAGACACACATCATGACGATATTGCTAGGATAAGTTAAAATACACCCAAATAACACACTTTCGGCATTATCTAAAAAAAAAATTTTTTTCGTCGAAAACAACAACTTCTCTAGCCATTGCTGTGCGGGCTAGGAAGGTAAAAATGTAGAACTCACACCAAATAAAAGTAATTCTTTCTTTTAAAATACCAGGGTTTAAAGCTAAATTACGGATCTACAAAAGCTTAATACGACGAATGAGCTGTGACATGGATAAAAATATACAGATAATAGGGTACAGAATTGGAGTGATTTGTAAACTAACAGCCACAAATCAAATCCACCTCATTAAAAGGTTCACAATGACCCAAAGAATGAGGGAACTTGATGATATCCTTAAGCCAAATACCAAGATACGAAGAGGGAGACCTTAAAGGAGGGAGCTTAGGAGTCTTGAAAAAGGATCATAGGTGCCTAAAACTGGAAGAAATTTGCTAGAGACAGGAAACTATCAAGCTAAGTAGTAGAGTAAATTTGTAAATTAAAGCTGCAAAAAGGGTATATTTTTTTATATTTGGTATAGTAGTACCTAACACCAAAAGCTAAATTTTCATTCGAGGATCCCCGATTTTCCGGCCTCAGAATCCAAGATGGCGGCTGCCAAAGTTAAGAAAAAAAATGATTTCCTTGTTTTAAGAGAAATTAAATTAATTTTAATAAATTTACTATAAATGGGACATACTCAATTAAAAAGTGTAAAAAAAATTTACACCTGTCACTGCAAAACAAAATGGCGGCTATATTTTAAAAAAATCGTTTTCCTTCGATATTTTCTTTATTTTTTGTGTGATATTTATGTTTAGTATCTCATGATAAAGCTACTGACCTGCTTTTTAAACGTGCTTAAAGGAAATGATAAGTTTCCCAGCTGACACAAAGATGGCGCTTAATTTGTCAAAAATAAAAGAGACCTTTACAACCTGTAGACCAAATAAAATTTTAACAAAAAATTTTTTTGGATTTTATCAGTAGTAAGCCAGATTTTGTAAAAATGTATAAAAAGTTACAATTTGACATTTAACATTTTAAGATGGCGGCCGAAGTTCAGATAAAAACAATTTTTTGTTCTTGTTTGACACAACTAGTATTGTCGTGAAATATATCGATTTATTTCGTAAAAATAAACAAAAATGATTTTTTTTACTTCTTTGGCCGCCATCTTTAAAAAATAAATAAATAATATTTTTTTTGTACATTATAATTTAAAACTAACTAAGAGTAATATAAAACTACATATCTTAGTAAAAAAAATTCCAAACCAAGACGATACTGTTCTTTTTATATTTTGAACGCCGCCACCTTGATTAATAATAGTCGTGTGTCATTTATTATAAAATATTTAAAATCACATCATGACGATATTGCTAGGATAAGTTAAAATACACCCAAATAACACACTTTCGGCATTATCTAAAAAAAAATTTTTTTTCGTCGAAAACAACAACTTCTCTAGCCATTGCTGTGCGGGCTAGGAAGGTAAAAATGTAGAACTCACACCAAATAAAAGTAATTCTTTCTTTTAAAATACCAGGGTTTAAAGCTAAATTACGGATCTACAAAAGCTTAATACGACGAATGAGCTGTGACATGGATAAAAATATACAGATAATAGGGTACAGAATTGGAGTGATTTGTAAACTAACAGCCACAAATCAAATCCACCTCATTAAAAGGTTCACAATGACCCAAAGAATGAGGGAACTTGATGATATCCTTAAGCCAAATACCAAGATACGAAGAGGCAGACCTTAAAGGAGGGAGCTTAGGAGTCTTGAAAAAGGATCATAGGTGCCTAAAACTGGAAGAAATTTGCTAGAGACAGGAAACTATCAAGCTAAGTAGTAGAGTAAATTTGTAAATTAAAGCTGCAAAAAGGGTATATTTTTTTATATTTGGTATAGTAGTACCTAACACCAAAAGCTAAATTTTCATTCGAGGATCCCCGATTTTCCGGCCTCAGAATCCAAGATGGCGGCTGCCAAAGTTAAGAAAAAAAATGATTTCCTTGTTTTAAGAGAAATTAAATTAATTTTAATAAATTTACTATAAATGGGACATACTCAATTAAAAAGTGTAAAAAAAATTTACACCTGTCACTGCAAAACAAAATGGCGGCTATATTTAAAAAAAATCGTTTTCCTTCGATATTTTCTTTATTTTTTGTGTGATATTTATGTTTAGTATCTCATGATAAAGCTACTGACCTGCTTTTTAAACGTGCTTAAAGGAAATGATAAGTTTCCCAGCTGACACAAAGATGGCGCTTAATTTGTCAAAAATAAAAGAGACCTTTACAACCTGTAGACCAAATAAAATTTTAACAAAAAAATTTTTTGGATTTTATCAGTAGTAAGCCAGATTTTGTAAAAATGTATAAAAAGTTACAATTTGACGTTTAACATTTTAAGATGGCGGCCGAAGTTCAGATAAAAACAATTTTTTGTTCTTGTTTGACACAACTAGTATTGTCGTGAAATATATCGATTTATTTCGTAAAAATAAACAAAAATGATTTTTTTTACTTCTTCGGCCGCCATCTTTAAAAAATAAATAAATAATATTTTTTTTGTACATTATAATTTAAAACTAACTAAGAGTAATATAAAACTACATATCTTAGTAAAAAAAATTCCAAACCAAGACGATACTGTTCTTTTTATATTTTGAACGCCGCCACCTTGATTAATAATAGTCGTGTGTCATTTATTATAAAATATTTAAAATCGGCCACCCCTATTTAGTATAAATCGATATATTACACGGCAATACTAGTTGTGTCAAACAAGAACAAAAAAATAACTTTTTGATCTGAACTTTGGCCGCCATCTTAACATGTTAAATGTCTGTAACTTTTTATATATTTTTACAAAAAGTGGCTTACTATTGATAAAATGCAATTTTTTTTTATTTTATTTAAATTGGTTTACAGGTTATAAAGGTCTCTTTTATTTTTGACATATTAAGCGTCATCTTTGTGTCGGCTGGGAAACTTATAATTTTTTTTCAGTAAGTTTAAAGAGCTGGTCAGTGGCTTTAATATAAGGTATTAAAAATAAATATCGCGTAAAAATTAAATAAAATATCGAAAAAAAAACAATCTTTTCTTAATGTAGCCGCCAGTTTGTTTTAAAGTGATAGGTGAAATTTTTTTTTATATTTTTGAATTGAGTAGGTCCCACTTAAAGTAAATTTATCAAAATTAATTTAATTTCTCGTAAAACAGGGAATTCATTTTTTTTCTTAACTTTGGCAGCCGCCATCTTGGATTCTGAGGCCGGAAAATAGGGGATCCTTGATTAAAAATTTAGCTACTACTACGCTAAATATAAAAAATATACCCTTTTTGCAGCCTTTTCTTGAAATACCCTACACATTTACTCTACGAAAGTCAATGAAGGGCCAAAACACAGAGGGTTTATAATAACAATCGCCTATAAATGGTGAAGTAAAATAAATTTAAAACCGGTTTTAGTTGCCACTATTTATTACAAACGTAATGGTGGAGCCCGACAACCTCTTCTTAGATCCTAGTTTAGACGTAACCCAAGGAATATTCCAACAAATTATTGATCTGTGGGAACAACTGTGCTCTGAAGTTAAGACATTTGTTGCCGATCCGTTTTATTCGGCATTTACAACGTAAGTAAATTTACAAACCACAACAACTTAAATTGATTCCCTTTCTTTCGTAACCCAAGGAATATTCCAACAAACTATTGACCTGTGAGATCAACTGTGCTCTGAAGTTAAGACATTTATTGCCGATCCGCTTTATTCGGCATTTACAACGAAAGTAAATTTGCAAACTACAACAACTCAAATTGATTTCCTTTTCACCGATTATCTGTCTAGTCTATTAGTATTAATAAGACCTGTCTTTAAAAAATATACTTTTAGGCCTGTAATCAATGAAAAAGTAGAAGACCGTATTTGTGGCTGGGGCCCCACCTTTCAGTTCTACCTAAGCCGAGACGAAATCCTAGAAGTTGACAAACAAAAGCTGTTTCATTATTTCAAAACCAACTATGATGCTGGGAATTTATTTATTGAAAGGTTAAATGAAATTCGCGTATTTTATGCTGAAGATTTGATGGTTCAAGAGGAAAACATTCAGGAAGAAACAGGTACAATCATACGATCTAACCGCGATCCATTAACGTTAAAATCAGCAAGAAATCTGAACAAATTGTTTAAAACATTATTTTCTGACGATCCGCCTCCCGAAATTAATGGAATCAATACGACGATTTAATTCATTATAAGACAATAATGGCAGCTTAAAGAACATCTAACACTTGCCTGGATTTCAAATAATTTTCGACATTGTCAAATATCTTTTTAGCAACTGAAGCCTTCAGAAATATGTGCATACGCTACAATGCTGAAATTGCTACCATTGAAACAACACTGGATCAACAACCGATGGGGTTGCTATATCTGATGCTTCAAGAGTTTAAGAGCACCACAGAGCCTGAGCCCAGAAGATTACTGGATATCGTAAAAAACGTAATACCATGGTAAGTAGTAGGGATACAGATAGGTCTAGAATTAGTAGAATGTAACAGTAAACTTAAAAGAACCAACGTTAACAGAAGTTACTTCATAGGAAAGTCTAGATAAGTAGTTATGATAAGTATATCGTCTAAAGGGTGTTTACCAAGTGATATATTTATTTCCAACCATGATTCTGAATGTCCTCTATGCAAAGCCTAGCTTAACGATATTTTATATCAGGAGCTAGAATACCTTATGCATCAACTTTTTCATAGTTTCAATATGGAAAATGCACATAGTGTAAGAGGGTTTTGTCATCTAACGAATTTTCCCCTACTTTTGACGTCCCAGGGTTTCGCCTAGAGTCTCCCTTGCCTCTCGGGTATGCTTTTAAACAGTGGAGAATAACCAGGTAAGTAAACTACAATTTCATTAAAAACTCAATTTCTATAAATACTAGTTTATGTGTATTTTGTCATTTTAATTTAGTGGTACAAACCCTCAAAGAAAATAACTAAATATATGCAACTCAATAAATAAAACAAAACTATAAATGCCTTATTTCTATCAAGTCAAATAAAAAAAAACTCCAGTTTACTTTGTTTGCGCTATTCTAGCACAGACAGGTATTTAAAAAAAAAAGTGAAAGTTATGAAAAAGGACTTAAAACTCAACGCCTTATCACCTCGGAACTCTAACAAAAGGATTTAACAAATCTGGTTAGGTCCGATTAGATCGGATGGACGTTAGTTAAATACTGATTTCTTTTTGCCCCAAAAAGACTTTTCCCAACATAAAAAAAAAATTGGAGAAAGATTTCCTTAAACAGCTGGTAGTTAATTACATACTATAATTTAACAAATTTACGGCTATTTAACTGGAAGAAAACGAAACTTTACCAACTTTGAAGTTTCACAGGACTGGTCGGGTCATATATGTCTCGCGGTTCGGTTCGGTTCGGTTCGGTTCATGTCGGTTATGTACAAAAGAAACGGAAAAAAGAATTAAACAGAATATTTACAAATAGAAACGGAATGTGGTACCACTTTAACAGGTTTAATTTACGGTGAGAGCATATATGTCTTACGGTAACAGGTAACAGGTTATTTACAAAAGAAACGGATAAATAATGTAACTATACCAACTTTTAAGTTTATAAGGTCGCGGTGGGACACGAGTCTAACGTGGCAATAACGAAGCAATAATCGTGACAGAAAAAAAAATCGTTAATTATGAAAAATAAAAAGAGAATTAGGAAGAAATTAATAAATACCAGGTTTTATCTAAACGGGAGAGCTAGCTGCACAAAGCCGCGATGATTATGAGTCGGTGACGAAACATACGGCCCACGAAACATAATCTATAGCTTTGTTATCATTTTTGCTTTCTCGAAAGAGAACAAAAATAATAATAAAAAACCGGAAACGGGAAACGAGAACGGGGGTTTAGCAAAGCGCTACAATTATGAGTCGGTGACGAAACATACGGCCCACAAAACATAATCTATAGCTTGGTTATCATTTTTTCTTCCTTGAAAGAGAACAAAAATAATAAAATAAAAAAAAACGGGAAACGGGAAACGGGAAACGAGGACGGGGGTTTAGCAAAGCGCTACAATTATAAGTCGGTGACGAAACATACAGCCCACGAAATATAATCTATAGCTTTCTTATAATTTTTGCTTCCTCGAAAGAGAACAAAAATAATAATAAAAAAACGGGATTCGGGAAACGAGGACGGGGGTTTAGCAAAGCGCTACAATTAAGAGTCGGTGACGAAACATACGGCCCACGAAACATAATCTATAGCTTTGTTATCATTTTTGCTTCCTTGAAAGAGAACAAAAATAATAAAAAAAACGGAAAACGGGAAACGAGGACGGGGGGTTTAGCAAAGCGCTACAATTATAAGTCGGTGACGAAACATACAGCCCACGAAATATAATCTATAGCTTTGTTATCAGTTTTGCTTTCTTGAAAGAGAACAAAAATAATAAAAACCAGGAAAAGGGAAACTGATGTGTCAAATCCGGGATGATTATTACTTGGTGACGAACCTGCAGCCCACAAGTAATAAACCCGATTTGTTTCTTAATTTTCTTGCTAAAGAAAATTAATAAATACCAGAAAACATGTAAGATACTAACGGGAAAGCATGGAATCGGGAAAGGACAATCAAGTAATTTGCACGGTTCAAAATAAAATCAAATCAAATAGAATTATAAAAACTTTGACTAGGCAAAAATGAGGTTTCTTTTATAAATCCCATTCTTACCAGAAACCGGTCGATATCTACACACACCGCGTACCACCTATACATTGTGCTCGAACGAGAAACAAATCTCGAATCCTCGTATGGGCGAAGGCATTGCTGTTTTATAGGCTAGAGCTCAGCTACAAATCGAGAATCAACGGAAATAACCGAATGAAACCCAATCACGTTTTTAAAAATGAACGTGGATTCACTTATTCGGAATATTATTTTATCTAGTCTTTTTGCAACAAACGTTTTAAAAGGCTTTAATGACATTCATATGTCAAAACGGCATTTTTCCTCGGAAAATATGAAACAAAATTAATAAGCGAAAATTGAGTCAGGTTTCAGTAAAAATATTTTTTAACTGTCTGAGCTTAATTAGTCTAGAAAATTAATTAAAACAATAAAAAAAATAGTAACTTCGTTACATTCCCCACCTACTACGGCAAAAAAAAACTCAATGACTACCTTTCTTTTTTCCTTTTTTTTTAACCTTACAAACGATTTACAAAATAACAAAAACTAAATTAAACAAAATAAAAAAAAACCCTGCATTTCTCTCTGATCATACCCATCGCTAGTGCCTCTTAATAGTCTTGACGGTCCTCCAATGTTGTTCAGATTTCGGTACAACTTTGGGCCGGCACCCAAAGTTGAGCGGTTTTACGGAACACCCCAAGGGTTGAAAATGCGGAACCTTGATAAACACCAAGGGAGCAGATTACTAACCATACGAAGCACCCTTAACCTCCTGCGCTTTCCTTCAAATACAAATGTTGGTTTACAGAAACTCCAATGCTAACCATATTTTGGTATTGTAGCTTCGGTTTTTAAAATACACCATTTTCCTCGACTAAAGAAGTTGTGTCTAGCGGTGTTATTTTTATCGGCGAGTTATTTTAGGTTGCGGTGACAACTTGTAGCGGTTTCTTCAAGGTAAACCAACTAAACGGTGTGTAGTGCCCCCAAATTTAGTCGGGGTTGGCAGAACATTACTCACTAGACCTAGACCACTTTGGATCGGATCTGAGTAACAATTTTTCATAACAAATTGTTAAAATTTTCTAATGAGATACTGGCGACCGCGGTTACAAAGTCGGTCATTTCCATTTGTGTTACCTCCTTAGGAGCCAGTATGGGGGTTTCCTCAATTGTATACATTGTAATTTACAACACCCTTAAGCTCTGAAAAGAGCTGTTCGGAAAGTGTACTGGTTAGATCTACTTTATTGTTCATGCGGATGGTTCTGCCTTGAGGTTAAGTCGGAGTTTGCGAACGGGCTTATGGTGCTACTGACGCTACGTCAAAATTCATCAAGTTGAGCTATTCGAAGTAGACTCGGTAACTTCAGAACAGCTTCGGAGTGAGTTTGCGGTATTAATTGACCAGGTTGAGTGCGGAATTTGCTTCAAATTCAATTTTTGGTGAGGGGTGGAACCCGGACCATCGGGTTTTGGATCTTGGACTTATAACTTTTGGCGGTTTCCAAAGTTATAAGTTTTTTTTTCTTTTTCCGGAAATACCCCCGAATTACAGAAGGGATTTTGACTGACCATCGGATTTTTCTACAGAGTGGCTGCTACATTATAACTTTTGGTGGATTCCAAAGTTATAAGTTGTTTACTGAAGCATCGGAAGTACTGTATTTATAGTGACCATCATGTTTTGGATCTAGAAGTTATAACTTTGGCGGTTTCCAAAGTTCCCAAGTAACATTATTACCACCCAAGGTTTTATTAGTTTGGTTCCGAGGTTATTTAGAGGGTGCTGTTATGGCTTTTAGGATCAATTTGGCTACATAAAGGTAATTTATATTGCCAATTACCTAAAGAGGTGTTATACAACCAAAAAGTGATTTATAAAGGGAGTACAATAAAACTGATATTCCTTCTGTTCCTTTTAGATACTTTCAGTTTGATTGATTTCTGATTTATAAAGATGGTCTTATAAAACCCTTTTACCTAAAGTTTTTAAAAAGAAATAAATATAAACTTTGGTCATTTAGTTTTTTTCATTACTTTGGGTCATAACAAAAGTGTTTTATAATAGGGCTAGAAGGTTACCTTATATCATTTTGTTTTTATAGTTACCAGTAGTTTGATAGTAAATATGATTATATAGGCAGCCATATAGAACCTAGTTTGCTTAAGGTTTTTAAGAGTGGTAAATATAAACTTTAGACTTTTCGTTTTTGCCATTACTTTTAGGCATTTTAAAAAGGTGTTATAGGAAGGCTTAAAGGCAAACTTAATTCTTTTGTATTTATAGTTACCCATAGCTGCATATTAAATATTATTTAAATAGGCGGCCATATAAAACCTGGTTTCCTTAAGGGTTCTAACAGAAGTAAATAAATACTTTCGTGTTTTAGTTTATTTAGGTACTTCTGGTAAAAATAATAGATATACCTAGGTACACATTGGTACCTACCTACTGCAAGATTGATTATTTAAAGCACAATAATTAATAATTGTTGAGCTTCCGTCCTCCTGGGTAGGGCACAGATAAGGCCGGTTTAAACGGCCAATATAAAAGGTTGCCTCCAACCTGCAGGCACAACGGATATCATTGCACTGGCCCTCTTGATTGTGTGCAAATTGCACGATAAAAAACACTTAAAAGTGTTGAATTATACGCTTTTAACACTTTAAAAAACAAATACAAAAAAATTAAGTGAGGTTATGTTGACTATGTTTTCCTTTTCTTTTTATTGGTTTCATAAGGGCATTCAAAAATCTTCCGCGCTTTAGCCATGCCAACCCACACGCTTTGTGTAAAACAATTATTACGGTGTTTGTATGAGAGTTGTCGCGATTTTCTATATTATGAACTTTTCCCAACACGACAAAACTTTTAATTAATACACTAGGGAGTCGCCGCGCCGGCCGTTTCCAACAATTTTATAACGTAAAATATAATTTTTTTTTGTGGTTATAGAATTCCAATTTGTTAAAAAATAAATGTAGGAGTAATTCAAAAATTTGCTCTTTTTAGACAGTTTTTGTAAAGAATTACTAAATACTTTTAGACTAAAAATATATTATTAGTGTTGCCGCCGAGACGAGAGATTCTCGCCTCTCGTCTTAGAGAGAAAGACTTATTATTATGTTGTGATAGAGTAACAAATAAAACCAAGTGACCACTATAAAACTATAATGGCGTATATAAAATTATTTAAAAAATATTGTAAACAGAAAATATTTATCTAGTCGTTTCAGCAGTGTTTTTAACAATAATTTTACTTTAATTTTGATTTATGTAAACCAAACAGACTTATTTAAAGGTGAATATAGTGTAAATTATTATTTTTTTATTTTAAATATTTGTTATTTTGTTATCAACAAACGATTAAAAAGCATTTTTGAGAGGGCGCGCTTGTTTTGAGAGCTTTTCAGATACGATTTTATCAGAAAAATAAGTCTGGCAGGCAATTTGATGATCAACAAAACGACAAACTTCTCATATATAGGTATATTTTTACGTGATAAAATAATTTTGGGACTCTTGACATTTTTGGCAATTTTGTGACCTAAATTATTTTATATAGCCATTGTGAATCTAAAATATCGCTAAAGCTTTTATAGGAAAAATTCTTTACTCCAAAGGTATAATGGTATTCAACAGAATCGCCAGGATACCAAATTACCAAATCTAGTTTTATAATAGGGTAGAGGACGTTTCTGAGTTGCTTTTAGATCCTGGCATAATAGCTTTAGGCTCTAAAAGGTTCTATACTGGTGGAACCGCTAGAGGGCGAAGCTAGATTTTATTTCTTATGGTTTTATAGTGAGTTTAATACATAGGTTGCCACCACCAATTGGGGAGTCCCATTTAGGAGGTCTAAGGGGTATATAAGGGTAATGGGAACGTGCTAGCGACCAATCATTGAAACTAATGGTTTTAACGAAAGGCGCTGGTAACCTTTTAGCTTCTGCTATAAATAAAGAAATGTTACTTGGGTTATAAGTTGTTGCCGGGAATACCCCGGGATTACAGAAAGGATTTAAGTAATATTATCTCCGAGTCTGGATTTTGACTGACCATCAGATATTTTCTACATGTTGACTGCTAAGTTATAAAGTTATAAGTTGATTGATCATCGGTTTTTTCTCCAGAGGCTGCTGAGTTATAACTTTTGGCGATTTTCAAAGTTATAAGTTGACTGATTACCGGTTTCTTTCTTTAGAGGCTTGATGGCTGCTGCATTATAACTTTTGGTGGGTTCCAAAGTTATAAAGTTGTTTTTTAAGTACCATTGAATTATTGGAAAAAAAATGGATTTAATCTTAGAAAATAATCATCGGGTTTTGGAACTCGGAGTTATAACTTTTGGCAGTTTCCAAAGTTATAAGTTGTTGTCGGAAGCCCCTGAAATTTTGGAAGGGGTTAAAAAAAATTATTATTATTTTTTTTTAAATAACTGGACTAACTAAACTAACCACCGTGTTTTGGATCTTCGAGTTATAACTTTTGGTGGTTTCTAAAGTTATAAGTTGTTACCGGAAATACCCCTAAATTACAGAAGGCTATTTAAGTAATTCTAGAAACTCTAATCTGGATTTTGACTGACCATGGGATTTTGTCCACAGGTTGGCTTCTGAGTTGTAACTTTTGGCGGTTTCCAAAGTTATAAGTTGACTGAATACCGGTTTCTTTCTTCAGAGGCTTGATGGCTGCTGCATTATAACTTTTGAAGCGTCCTTAAATTATTGCAGGGGTTCAAAAAAAAATAGATTAACTCCTAGAAAATATCAGGATTTAAACTAATTTTTGGGTTTTGGAGTTCGGAGTTATAACTTTTGGCGGTTTCCAAAGTTATAAATTGTTGCCGGAAATACCCCTGAATTACAGAAAGGGTTTGAGTAATCTTAGAAACTCTAATCTGGATTTTGACTGACCATCGGTTTCTTTTCAGGTTGGCTGCTGATTTATTTGGCGTTTTCCAAAGTTCTAAGTTGACTGATTACCGGTTTCCTTCCTTAAAGGCTTGATGACTGCTACATTATAACTTATGGTGGGTTCCAAAGTTATAAGGTGTTTTTAAAGCACCCTTGAATTAAGGAAGAGGTTTAAAAAAAAATAGATTAAATATTAGAAGATAACTGGATTTAAACTAACCATCAGTTTTGGATCTCGGAGTTATAACTTTTGGCGGTTTCCAGAGTTATAAATTGTTACCGGAAACAACCGTAAATTACTGAGCCAATTTCCAAAATCTAATTTCAAAATTTTAATAGTCAAAAGTAAAAAAAAACAATAACTTTTATGCAATTTCGCTAACAAAAAACAAACTTAAAAATAAAAAATAAAATCATTATATTTGAGTAAAAATATTTTAAATAAATTTTTATACTGTAAAAAAATTGCTAAGTGTATTTCCCCACATGGAAAACGGCTTCGTGCTTCAGTAAAACAAATTCAAGTTTTAAATAAAAAACTAAAATTTAAAAAAAATTTAAATCAGTTTTCTATTTTAACAGGATTTTCTTTTTAAATCTGTTTTTTTTGTTAATGGAATTTATACAGTTAAACAAATTTATTAATTTTTTGTTTAAAAAAAAATTCTACTCAAAAATAAATATATGATTCTTGTTGAAATTACTTAAAAATTTTCTTTGTTTACAAAATTGAGATGCCAACTTCTAAACTCTTAGTATTGTCAGTTTAGACGTTGGTACTCCGGTCCGGAAACAGGTCCCATTAGGCCAGATCAGGTCGAGACATGTTAGTTACGGCTAGGTCAGGTCAGGTCCGGATTCGTCAGGTCAGGTCCGGATATGTCAGGCTAAATCCAACTAGGTGGGTTTAGATCAGGTCAGGTCCGGATACGTCAACTCAGTTCCAGCTGGTCAGGTCAAGATTGACTAGACTAAGTGAAGTCCGGCTAGGTCAGGTCCAGATATGTTCAGGTCTAGCGAGGTCAGGTCAAGTTCGATTATGTCATGTCAGGTCCGGTACGGCTAGGCCATGTCATGGCCGGATTTGTCAGGTCAGGTCCGGATATGTCACGTCAGGTCCGGATATGTCACGTCAGGTCCGGATATGCCACGTCAGGTCCGGATATGTCAGGCCAGCTTAGCTCAGATCAAGTTAGGTTCGGATACTTAAGATTAGGTCCATCTAAAGTCAATATAACAAATACAATTCCAATTACAAAATGGCTTTAATAAAAATTCTAATTCAATACAATGGTTTTCCAGTCAGGTCAGGTCATATCAAAACGGTTATTCGTGTCAAGTAAGTCAGGTTTGGTAAGGTACATGTCACACAGAATCAAAAATGAAAAAGTCAAAAATAATCAAAATTATAAACTAGGTCAGATCAGGCATGGTCTGGTTTGACTGGTATTCTCAGAGCATGTCAGGTATAAAACCGGTTAATAATTTAAAGTAAAAAAAAATTATTTAGTTTAACATAAAACATTTAAACACCTAATTAAAGTCAGGTCGGGTGAAGCAGTATCTTAATTTAATTAAAAGCAAAATGTTTATCATTAAAAAAAAATTATGCCAAAACAACTTTAAGATATAAGTACCATCACCTAGGATTTAAAAAAAAACAAAAGCCAAGAAAAAATTAGGTCAGGACAAGCTTGCTCTGATTTGACTGGTAATCAGAGGGCAGGTCAGGTATTAGATCGGATAGTGATCGGATATCATTAATAATTTTAAAAAAATTATTTGGTTTAAAATAAAACATTTATATTCTAGGTACTTCAATTTAGGTCAGGTGAGGCAGTATCTAGTTTTAATTAAAAGCAAAATATAGTCCAATATAACTATAAAATTTAATTACTATTAAAAATTAACATCGCCAGAATTAAAAAAAAAAACAAAATCCAAAGAATTAGGTCAGGTTCGGTTCGGTTCGGTTCGGTTCGGTTCGGTTCGATTCGGTTCGGTTCGGTTCGGTTGGGTTCGGTTCGGTTCGGTTCGGTTCGGTTCGGTTCGGTTCGGTTCGGTTCGGTTCGGTTCGGTTCGGTTTGGTTTGGTTCGGTTCGGTTCGGTTCGGTTCGGTTCGGTTCGGTATAAAAAAAATTATTAATTTTAAAATAAAAACATTTCAATAGTCACTTCTAGGTACGACAAGGTAAGATGAGGCAGTATCTAGTTTTAATTAAAAGCAAAATGCTGATTAATAAAAACAATTAGGCTAAGATAACAATTAGATATATTTAAGGTCACCCAGGATTTTTAAAAAACAAACTCCAAAAAAAAAAAAATTTTTTTTCTCAGGTCAGGTCTGGTCTGATTTGACGGGGAATCTCAGGGCAAATCAAATATGAAATCGGATTATAAAATAATAATTACAAAAATTAAGGGAGCCTAGAGTCTCCCTTGCTTCTCGGGTATGCTTTTAAACAGTGGAGAATAACCAGGTAAGTTAACTACAATTTCATTAAAAACTCAATTTCTATAAATACTAGTTTATGTGTATTTTGTTATTTTAATTTAGTGGTACAAACCCTCAAAGAAAATACTAAATATATGCAACTTAATAAATAAAACAAAACTATAAATGCCTTATTTCTATCAAGTCAAATAAAAAAAACTCCAGTTTACTTTGTTTGCGCTATTCTAGCACAGACAGTTAGGTATTTAAAAGTGAAAGTTATGAAAAAGGACTTAAAACTCAACGCCTTATCACCTCGGAACTCTAACAAAATCTGGTTAGGTCCGATTAGATCGGATGGACGTTAGTTAAATACTGATTTCTTTTTGCCCCAAAAAGACTTTTCCCAACGTAAAAAAAAATTGGAGAAAGATTTCCTTAAACAGCTGGTAGTTAATTACATACTATAATTTTACAAATTTACGGCTATTTAACTGGAAGAAAACGAAACTTTACCAACTTTGAAGTTTCACAGGACTGGTCGGGTCATATATGTCTCGCGGTTCGGTTCGGTTCGGTTCGGTTCATGTCGGTTATGTACAAAAGAAACGGAAAAAAAATAAACAGAATATTTACAAATAGAAACGGAATGTGGTACCACTTTAACAGGTTTAATTTACGGTGAGAGCATATATGTCTTACGGTAACAGGTAACAGGTTATTTACAAAAGAAACGTATAAAAAATGTAACTATACCAACTTTTAAGTTTATAAGGTCGCGGTGGGACACGGGTCTAACGTGGCAATAACGAAGCAATAATCGTGACAGAAAAAAAAATCGTTAATTATGAAAAATAAAAAGAGAATTAGGAAGAAATTAATAAATACCAGGTTTTATCTAAACGGGAGAGCTGGCTGCACAAAGCCGCGATGATTATGAGTCGGTGACGAAACATACGGCCCACGAAACATAATCTATAACTCAAACAAGTTTCGTGGCTAATCGGGCAAAAAGGAGTTTTTTTGTTTCCCTTATATTTTTCCGTGGGTAGCCTGAAAGCTAAACCTCACGGGGGTCCAAGATCTAATGGACACCTAATAAGTGTTGACAGTTAACCGTTTCGTCCTTATGGGACTCCTCAGAACACTGCTGGTCGATGTGACAAATCTTGCGAAGTTAATCAGACGGTTTTGTCTCTAATTAAATGTAATTAGTGAGCGAACTATAGCAAGAGGCGCCATCTACCGAGATACGAGAGAAACAAAAAAACCAAAAGCAGGCGAAAGAAAACACTGCTATACAATATCGATCAATGAAAAGATCGAATGCAAATAAAAGAAAACAACTATAGTCCGTGACCTACGACAGCTCTTTGTCTTTCAGGCCGGATCAACACAGATTGCATTTTTACCCGTCTTCAAGACAGTGAGCGTCAATCAACGGAATTTTTAAGCCAAATAATACTAACAAACGTGGAATTTCGTACCCGTGAATTTAAAAATCAAACAAGTTTCGTGGCTAATCGGGCAAAAAGGAGTTTTTTTGTTTCCCTTATATTTTTCCGTGGGTAGCCTGAAAGCTAAACCTCACGGGGGTCCAAGATCTAATGGACACCTAATAAGGGTTGACAGTTAACCGTTTCGTCCTTATGGGACTCCTCAGAACACTGCTGGTCGATGTGACAAATCTTGCGAAGTTAATCAGACGGTTTTGTCTCTAATTAAATGTAATTAGTGAGCGAACTATAGCAAGAGGCGCCATCTACCGAGATACGAGAGAAACAAAAAAACCAAAAGCAGGCGAAAGAAAACACTGCTATACAATATCGATCAATGAAAAGATCGAATGCAAATAAAAGAAAACAACTATAGTCCGTGACCTACGACAGCTCTTTGTCTTTCAGGCCGGATCAACACAGATTGCATTTTTACCCGTCTTCAAGACAGTGAGCGTCAATCAACGGAATTTTTAAGCCAAATAATACTAACAAACGTGGAATTTCGTACCCGTGAACTTAAAAATCAAACAAGTTTCGTGGCTAATCGGGCAAAAAGGAGTTTTTTTGTTTCCCTTATATTTTTCCGTGGGTAGCCTGAAAGCTAAACCTCACGGGGGTCCAAGATCTAATGGACACCTAATAAGTGTTGACAGTTAACCGTTTCGTCCTTATGGGACTCCTCAGAACACTGCTGGTCGATGTGACAAATCTTGCGAAGTTAATCAGACGGTTTTGTCTCTAATTAAATGTAATTAGTGAGCGAACTATAGCAAGAGGCGCCATCTACCGAGATACGAGAGAAACAAAAAAACCAAAAGCAGGCGAAAGAAAACACTGCTATACAATATCGATCAATAAAAAGATCGAATGCAAATAAAAGAAAACAACTATAGTCCGTGACCTACGACAGCTCTTTGTCTTTCAGGCCGGATCAACACAGATTGCATTTTTACCCGTCTTCAAGACAGTGAGCGTCAATCAACGGAATTTTTAAGCCAAATAATACTAACAAACGTGGAATTTCGTACCCGTGAATTTAAAAATCAAACAAGTTTCGTGGCTAATCGGGCAAAAAGGAGTTTTTTTGTTTCCCTTATATTTTTCCGTGGGTAGCCTGAAAGCTAAACCTCACGGGGGTCCAAGATCTAATGGACACCTAATAAGTGTTGACAGTTAACCGTTTCGTCCTTATGGGACTCCTCAGAACACTGCTGGTCGATGTGACAAATCTTGCGAAGTTAATCAGACTTCAGGCTACCCACGGAAAAATATAAGGGAAACAAAAAAACTCCTTTTTGCCCGATTAGCCACGAAACTTGTTTGATTTTTAAATTCACGGGTACGAAATTCCACGTTTGTTAGTATTATTTGGCTTAAAAATTCCGTTGATTGACGCTCACTGTCTTGAAGACGGGTAAAAATGCAATCTGTGTTGATCCGGCCTGAAAGACAAAGAGCTGTCGTAAGTCACGGACTATAGTTGTTTTCTTTTATTTGCATTCGATCTTTTCATTGATCGATATTGTATAGCAGTGTTTTCTTTCGCCTGCTTTTGGTTTTTTTGTTTCTCTCGTATCTCGGTAGATGGCGCCTCTTGCTATAGTTCGCTCACTAATTACATTTAATTAGAGACAAAACCGTCTGATTAACTTCGCAAGATTTGTCACATCGACCAGCAGTGTTCTGAGGAGTCCCATAAGGACGAAACGGTTAACTGTCAACACTTATTAGGTGTCCATTAGATCTTGGACCCCCGTGAGGTTTAGCTTTCAGGCTACCCACGGAAAAATATAAGGGAAACAAAAAAACTCCTTTTTGCCCGATTAGCCACGAAACTTGTTTGATTTTTAAATTCACGGGTACGAAATTCCACGTTTGTTAGTATTATTTGGCTTAAAAATTCCGTTGATTGACGCTCACTGTCTTGAAGACGGGTAAAAATGCAATCTGTGTTGATCCGGCCTGAAAGACAAAGAGCTGTCGTAGGTCACGGACTATAGTTGTTTTCTTTTATTTGCATTCGATCTTTTCATTGATCGATATTGTATAGCAGTGTTTTCTTTCGCCTGCTTTTGGTTTTTTTGTTTCTCTCGTATCTCGGTAGATGGCGCCTCTTGCTATAGTTCGCTCACTAATTACATTTAATTAGAGACAAAACCGTCTGATTAACTTCGCAAGATTTGTCACATCGACCAGCAGTGTTCTGAGGAGTCCCATAAGGACGAAACGGTTAACTGTCAACACTTATTAGGTGTCCATTAGATCTTGGACCCCCGTGAGGTTTAGCTTTCAGGCTACCCACGGAAAAATATAAGGGAAACAAAAAAACTCCTTTTTGCCCGATTAGCCACGAAACTTGTTTGATTTTTAAATTCACGGGTACGAAATTCCACGTTTGTTAGTATTATTTGGCTTAAAAATTCCGTTGATTGACGCTCACTGTCTTGAAGACGGGTAAAAATGCAATCTGTGTTGATCCGGCCTGAAAGACAAAGAGCTGTCGTAGGTCACGGACTATAGTTGTTTTCTTTTATTTGCATTCGATCTTTTCATTGATCGATATTGTATAGCAGTGTTTTCTTTCGCCTGCTTTTGGTTTTTTTGTTTCTCTCGTATCTCGGTAGATGGCGCCTCTTGCTATAGTTCGCTCACTAATTACATTTAATTAGAGACAAAACCGTCTGATTAACTTCGCAAGATTTGTCACATCGACCAGCAGTGTTCTGAGGAGTCCCATAAGGACGAAACGGTTAACTGTCAACACTTATTAGGTGTCCATTAGATCTTGGACCCCCGTGAGGTTTAGCTTTCAGGCTACCCACGGAAAAATATAAGGGAAACAAAAAAACTCCTTTTTGCCCGATTAGCCACGAAACTTGTTTGATTTTTAAATTCACGGGTACGAAATTCCACGTTTGTTAGTATTATTTGGCTTAAAAATTCCGTTGATTGACGCTCACTGTCTTGAAGACGGGTAAAACTGCAATCTGTGTTGATCCGGCCTGAAAGACAAAGAGCTGTCGTAGGTCACGGACTATAGTTGTTTTCTTTTATTTGCATTCGATCTTTTCATTGATCGATATTGTATAGCAGTGTTTTCTTTCGCCTGCTTTTGGTTTTTTTGTTTCTCTCGTATCTCGGTAGATGGCGCCTCTTGCTATAGTTCGCTCACTAATTACATTTAATTAGAGACAAAACCGTCTGATTAACTTCGCAAGATTTGTCACATCGACCAGCAGTGTTCTGAGGAGTCCCATAAGGACGAAACGGTTAACTGTCAACCCTTATTAGGTGTCCATTAGATCTTGGACCCCCGTGAGGTTTAGCTTTCAGGCTACCCACGGAAAAATATAAGGGAAACAAAAAAACTCCTTTTTGCCCGATTAGCCACGAAACTTGTTTGATTTTTAAATTCACGGGTACGAAATTCCACGTTTGTTAGTATTATTTGGCTTAAAAATTCCGTTGATTGACGCTCACTGTCTTGAAGACGGGTAAAAATGCAATCTGTGTTGATCCGGCCTGAAAGACAAAGAGCTGTCGTAGGTCACGGACTATAGTTGTTTTCTTTTATTTGCATTCGATCTTTTCATTGATCGATATTGTATAGCAGTGTTTTCTTTCGCCTGCTTTTGGTTTTTTTGTTTCTCTCGTATCTCGGTAGATGGCGCCTCTTGCTATAGTTCGCTCACTAATTACATTTAATTAGAGACAAAACCGTCTGATTAACTTCGCAAGATTTGTCACATCGACCAGCAGTGTTCTGAGGAGTCCCATAAGGACGAAACGGTTAACTGTCAACACTTATTAGGTGTCCATTAGATCTTGGACCCCCGTGAGGTTTAGCTTTCAGGCTACCCACGGAAAAATATAAGGGAAACAAAAAAACTCCTTTTTGCCCGATTAGCCACGAAACTTGTTTGATTTTTAAATTCACGGGTACGAAATTCCACGTTTGATAATCTATAACTTTGTTATCATTTTTGCTTTCTCGAAAGAGAACAAAAATAATAATAAAAAAACCGGAAACGGGAAACGAGAACG
Source organism: Aspidapion aeneum (assembly GCA_963576565.1). Taxonomy (NCBI): domain Eukaryota; kingdom Metazoa; phylum Arthropoda; class Insecta; order Coleoptera; family Brentidae; genus Aspidapion; species Aspidapion aeneum. The sequence goes on along the minus strand of OY755043.1, from coordinate 79,610,606 downwards.
GGGGTTTAGCAAAGCGCTACAATTATGAGTCGGTGACGAAACATACGGCCCACGAAACATAATCTATAGCTTTGTTATCATTTTTTCTTCCTTGAAAGAGAACAAAAATAATAAAATTAAAAAAAACGGGAAACGGGAAACGAGGACGGGGGTTTAGCAAAGCGCTACAATTATAAGTCGGTGACGAAACATACAGCCCACGAAATATAATCTATAGCTTTGTTATAATTTTTGCTTCCTCGAAAGAGATCAAAAATAATAATAAAAAAACGGGATTCGGGAAACGAGGACGGGGGTTTAGCAAAGCGCTACAATTATGAGTCGGTGACGAAACATACGGCCCACGAAACATAATCTATAGCTTTGTTATCATTTTTGCTTCCTTGAAAGAGAACAAAAATAATAAAAAAAACGGGAAACGGGAAACGAGGACGGGGTGTTTAGCAAAGCGCTACAATTATAAGTCGGTGACGAAACATACAGCCCACGAAATATAATCTATAGCTTTGTTATCAGTTTTGCTTTCTTGAAAGAGAACAAAAATAATAAAAACCAGGAAAAGGGAAACTGATGTGTCAAATCCGGGATGATTATTACTTGGTGACGAACCTGCAGCCCACAAGTAATAAACCCGATTTGTTTCTTAATTTTCTTGCGAAAGAAAATTAATAAATACCAGAAAACATGTAAGATACTAACGGGAAAGCATGGAATCGGGAAAGGACAATCAAGTAATTTGCACGGTTCAAAATAAAATCAAATCAATTAGAATTATAAAAACTTTGACTAGGCAAAAATGAGGTTTCTTTTATAAATCCCATTCTTACCAGAAACCGGTCGATATCTACACACACCGCGTACCACCTATATATTGTGCTCGAACGAGAAACAAATCTCGAATCCTCGTATGGGCGAAGGCATTGCTGTTTTATAGGCTAGAGCTCGGCTACAAATCGAGAATCAACGGAAATAACCGAATGAAACCCAATCACGTTTTTAAAAATGAACGTGGATTCACTTATTCGGAATATTATTTTATCTAGTCTTTTTGCAACAAACGTTTTGAAAGGCTTTAATGACATTCCTATGTCAAAACGGCATTTTTCCTCGGAAAATATGAAACAAAATTAATAAGCGAAAATTGAGTCAGGTTTCAGTAAAAATATTTTTTAACTGTCTGAGCTTAAATAGTCTAGAAAATTAATTAAAACAATAAAAAAAATAGTAACTTCGTTAAAATAGTAATGATTCATAAACTTATAACAAATAAAAACTAGTTAGGCTATATAAATTTAATTAAAATATAGATACATAGATACCTAAAACACATCACCTTTTAAGGCAAGAGCTTTTATAACATGTTAAAATAATTTACCCTTGTCAGTCAGTAAAAAAATTAAGATTTGTGCTAGATACTAGAAAAGTAAATAACAGAACTACGTTTAATAATAATCCTTTGCTAAAATATAAATGAAATACCAATATCCTTAACAAATACAAAATATCTCACTAAACTTGATTAAGGAAAAGTCCTTTATAAATTTTTTTAGAATGAGCCATAAAAAACCAAAGGCATACTTTTTGGTAATGGAAAAAGTTGATTTCGGTTTTAAAGTGGTATCCGTTGGTCTTTGCAGTAGTATAGTCCTTGGCATAGGCAGTAGGTTACACTTTTGTAACATTTCCAACATTTTTGTTTATCAAATGCAAAATGACAGCAACAAAAAAAATCTTTAAAATACTATATAAGTTGTTTTTATCTATTAAGACGACATCTTAATGATCTCACATAGCTCGAAACACGACATAAAGCTACTTTTAAAATTTGGGATCTTTTGCAAGACACGGGGTGAAAAATAAATCAATAATAAACTAAACTTAAAGAAAATATTTAGCATTGTTTGTCTTTATTTTAAAGAGTAATTTTTTGAGAACGGACAAAAAAATGTCATCAAAAAGAACAGATTTACTACGGGTCTTTGCAGCTAGTATAAGGGATTAATCCATGATTATTTGTCAAAGTAAAAGTTTTCTTGCCAATAATTCCGAATTCTGGAAAATTTTTATTTTAGGATTGGAAGAGAAAAAATTGAGACTCTAATTCAAGAAACAGAAGAAACCGAAGCTTACCTTCTTCAAGAACCAGTAGCAACAGCCGATTTTGTCAGATATTTAGAATACATCGAAGAAGCAACATCGCGAGTTGATAAAATGGAGGAGGAGCTTGACTACTGCAAAGAGTTGTATGATATAACTGAGGAATTTACAATTCCTGTAGCGTCCGAGGAAATGTCCAATTATTTAGGTAAGTGACAGGAAATAAAAATACGAAAGGCAGATAATGTAAACAATACGCTGAAGATAATGCAATGCTCTTTTTTAAAGCTCTCTGGAGTTTTACCGCCAACACAATATTATGTTGACGGGACAAAAATCTGTCTGAGAATATAAATACTTCTAGGTCTAAGTGTATCGCTGGGTAACTTAAGAAACCTCGTGGACAAAAAGATTGAAGATATAGGAAGAATTAGCAAGGCCTTCAATGAAACTATGAACAAAGATATTAGTTTACTAATATCCAAAGTTGGTACTATTAAGGACGAGTGTATGGTAAGATAACTGCAACCAAATTGCATTCAAAATGTTTGAAAAAAGTGGTAAATTTTAGTAAGGCATATAGTTTAATATTGGGTCTAAATTTTTATTGTTTTGATATTCACTATTTTTGTCAAAATAATTTACTTTGAAGCAACTTTTTTTAGGATCAGAGATCAAATGAATATGCCTTATTAATTTATGTATTTTTAGCAACCTTGGTTGTATGACATAAACTCGAATGTTGGAGATGTAATGGAATTTTTAACAGATCTGCACGACAGATTGGCTGAATGTCAAGCCAGAGCAGAAGAATTTAAAAATTATCAGAAACAGTTCAGGGTACGTAGTACAAACTCAAAATAATGCGTCGTTTAAAACAAACCAATCCTATCGAGCGCTATATATAGGGTGTCCCAAATATCTTCGAAACTATTGAATTTAACTGAACCATATTTGGCAGTGATCGATAACACCAAGAGATTTATTTTATGAAGAAGCGGTTGTGCCGGACCTGCATTCCCCTAATGCAGGTCCGGCACACTCGCTGGCATAGGGACGGCCAACTTATTTTTTTTATTGAAACCTCTATCCATCTTTTAAAAGCTATAGACTGTTAAACCTAATTTTTTCAGTTTTCGTTAAAATTTTGTTGTTTTAAACAAAAATCCTATTATTGTTTGAAAGATCTTTGAAAAGCCAACACTGGCGTAACTGACCCTTGCCTATGTCATACATGTCAAAATCTATCGAATGTCAAACTAATTCTTTTACTATTTTTGACAAAGGTCAAAAGCTTTTTCTAACCATAGCTTCGAAAGGTCTTTCAAAAACTAACAGGAGGACGTAACTGTCACTTATTTATGTTAAACATTTTTTCTACCTTCTTTGACTTCAGTTTAAAGTATTTAAAATGCCACGATCAAATGAAGATAAAGATGAAATTATTTTTTTATGGGCGAAAAAGGTGTTAAGGGAACGCCTTTTCAACAATGCGTTTATCGACAGACCTGTGTAACCCTAAAAAAATAATTTCAACTTTATCTTCATTTGATTGTGGCATCTTAAATCATTTCAAACTGCAACTTGTTAAAAAATTTAGAAAATTGACGTAAACAAGTGACAGTTCCGTCAATATGTTAATTTTTGAAACACCTTTTGAAAAAGCTATGGTAAGACAAAACTTGATGATGATGAAATTTGTTGGTGCAAGAATTATTTGGCAGCTTTTGGCTACCTTTATATTTTAATATAATTTTTCATTTCAAATTTCGCGGGGTATATGCATATGATTTATCCCCGCACCGAGACACGCGCGAGTCTGCGCGAGGAGTCGCAATCGGGAAACCGACAGGAAGCACAAGAAACGCCGTGAGTGCTACAATTTTCCCGTTTTTCCTATCTTCCAAGCGACCAAAACGACTGCAACTAGATGAAAACTAAGGTAGGTGCACTTTAGATATTTTATATGCATCGTTTTTACTGATTTCCTTTCAATAAACTTTACAATTACGTTTTTCAATTTCTTATCTCAGAAATTCGGGTATTTCTTCGAATGAGTGGTGTAAGTGGTGAACCAGCCAACCTAAACTCAACCCAGCTTACGTTTGCACCCTCATTGATGGTCCTTCGAGCCGGCTCCTTCCAATTTACATTTTCAGCAGTTATCCTGTAACTTTCCAAACTTACAAATTTCCAAAATTTTCCGTTTTCGGCGAGATTTTTCGTATTTTCTTAAGTCAAAATATCAACTCTGGTGAGTTATATATCGAATATCGAATATACCTATGGAATTAGAAAGTATAGTCGACCAATACAGTATTGTAAGCCACGCGCGTGCTGTTTGAATTACTTGACTTGGGTTACACTGCCGGCATAGGTATTGGTCGACATACTTGATCGCGGACTCCGGTAATTTTGTAGGCAGCTCGTATAGCATAGGGTATATAGCGCTCGATTCGAGATCCGCAGGGCATGGGATCGAGACTCAAAAACTTTTTTTTCTTTACTAGTATTGGTAATATCAGAGAAAAGTTAGTATAAACATCCTTAATTAAAATTTACTAATTACTAATTAATAAATAATTAAAATAAATTAAAAATTCTTTAATGTAATGAAATTTTTATTAATTAATTTTTCTTTCATTTTATAAAATAAAATTGGATTTTTAAAGCGTTTTAGAAGTTTTAACAAATCTTTAGTTTTTAGAATAAAAAGGTAATTTTAAAAATCAAAATGTCAAAACCAAAAAAGACATTATTGCTATTCAAGCGTGCTATTTGTGTAAATCAAATAACAGAATCGAATGAGGTCGCGAAACAGGCGAAGGCAGACTCTTCGTTCCAGTTCATTTTCAAATCTAGGTACGAGGATAATGATGAATGTCATCAAAAGTTTTACGCGTCTCATAACCAAATCATTGGATCCCTCGAGGAGTTGGGACTCGATTTTGATGAACAGGACAACATAAGAAAAAGATTCGATTTCCTTTTTTATGAATGTCGTGGCATTTATTATGATATTTTTCGAGCCAGCAATACTAATTTCGTTTCACTAAATACTTCTGTCAATAGCCCTAGGTCAAATTCTAGAGACTATCTTTATCCCGCCTATGACCTACACCACCGATTTCGACATAATTTTGGGATCTGTGTGTACATTATAAATGACCTTTCATGTCATCGAGAGGAGAAGCTAGAACCAGCAAACCTCGATATCATATGGCTGAAATTCACCTCAAAGTCATCGACCAAGTTCATTTGCTGCCTCTATCGACTGCCAAGTAACACCGAGTATCAAAATTTTTTGCGACATTATCCGAAAACTGTGATAATATACAGTCTAACTATCCACATGCGGAAATTGTTTTTTTAGGCGATTTCAACGTCCACAATATACCCTGGCTAAAACACCACAACAAAACAGACAATGAAGGCAGGGAAGCAGAAGCTTTTGCCATAAGTTGTGGTCTAACGCAGCTTGTCGATGAACCTACCCGTATCTCAGAAAGGGGTGAATTTGCAGCGCTTTTAGACTTGTTCCTAACTACAAATCCTGACTTGTACACAATTCAAGTAGATCCCCCACTTGGTTCATCCGATCATAAACTTATAAGAACAAAGTGCGAAATGTTCATACCGCCAAGCCAACAATCACTTCCTCGTAAAATGTGGCACTATAAATCGGCAAAATGGAATGACCTTAAACAGTTTTACCTGGATTTTCCATGGCAAGAAGTTTGCTTTAAAACAGCTGATCCCACTATTTGCTGTAATGAAATAACAAAAGTAATCTTATCTGGAATGGATGCATATATCCCACATACAATAAAAAGCAGAGCTAATGCAAAACCTTGGTTCAACAGCCAGTGTCAAACGGCTGTACAGAAAAACACAGAGCATCTAACCTTTGGAAACGACAACAAACCGCTCAAAACCACACAGAATTTATAGAAGCCAGAAATAGTTGCAAAATTACTATTGACGCCGCCAAAGAAACATACAATCAAAGAATAAAAAACAGGTTGCTGAATTGTCCAAGTAGTTCTAGGTCCTTTTGGTCTCTTGCAAAAGCCGTTGGATCAAACTTCACCAAGTCATCCATACCACCACTTACAGATAAAAATACTCACTCAGCCACAACATCAGAGGAAAAAGCCAATATGCTGGCCAAAATCTTTTCCTCCAACACAAACCTAACAGTGCCAAATGGAAAAACTCCACTGTTCATTGAAAGGGTTTCCCACAGTATGCCAGAGGTAGCCTTTTGTCACAGAGAAATACGAAAATCCCTTAAAAAGTTGGATACAAACAAAGCAATGGGTCCAGATGGCATTCCCGCGATAGTACTCAAAAATTGTGCTAACGAACTCACCCCAACTTTCGTTAAATTATTCAATTTATTCAATTTATCTTACAGGCAAGGAGTATATGAAAAAAGACAGATCCGTTAAACTATAGACCAATTGCTCTACTTCCGGTGATATCAAAAGTAATGGAAATAGTTGTGAACAATCACCTAACCAAGTACTTGGAAAAGTACAAACTTATCAACGACAAGCAATACGGATTTCGAAAATATAGGTCAAATGGCGATTTACTTACATACGTCACTCATTTATGGCAAAAAGCGATTGAGTTACGGGGCGAAACAAGAACAATTGCCTTAGATATATCAAAAGCATTCGATAAAGTCTGGCATGAAAATCTGCTCAACAAGCTTAAAGCAATGGGATTGTCGCCGAAACTTTGCACTTGGTTTGAAAGTTACCTTAAGGATAGATCCATTTATGTTGCACTGGATGGCCGGAACTCCAACTCTTACCAAATAAATGCTGGTGTGCCACAGGGAGCAATCCTTTCGCCAACACTTTTTCTGATTTACATAAATGACCTCATAGATAAAACAGTAAATCCACTTTATTGCTTTGCAGATGATGGCAATGTAGTCTCCTCAGTCATACCACCCACTCAGTGTCTATCCGCACGTGAATTCCATCATCTTAGACAAACTCAAATATCGCAGATAAATAACGACCTGGAGATAATAGGGGACTGGGGCAACAAAAACCTTGTAAAGTTCAACGCGCAGAAAACCCAAGCAGCCCTGTTTTCAAAAAAGACCAGCACCGGTGAGCCAAACATCATGCTATCTGGAAGTGCTGTCACATTGCAGAGCCAGTTGAACATCTTAGGAGTCACTGCAGAGACCAACATGTCTTGGCACAGTCACGTGGCAGATATAGCTAAAAGGGCGTCCCAAAAGCTTGGGGTGCTATTTCGTACAAGACATCTGTATACACCAAGCCAACTGCTGAAACTCTACAAAGCCCTAAACTATGGAGTACTGCTCACATATATGGAGTGCGGCACCCAAACATACCTTAATGCTTTTGAACACCGTGCAAAAACGAGCTATCAAGCTGATCAATGACCCCGCACTTACCCGTAGTTTGGATAGTCTCAAACATCGAAGAACTGTGGGCGATCTATCTCTCTTCTATAGGTATTATCACGGAAAATGCTCTGAAGAGTTGGCACGTATGATCCCCCCGGGAGTAGCACCTACTAGGCGAACACGTCAAATAGACGGTAACCATCAATTTACTGTCAAAATAGAGGCACCAAGAACCTCATTATATCAGAATTCATATCTCTGGAGAACAGCATCGCTGTGGAATAAACTCCCTGCGACAGTTTTCCCTGCAGGTTACAACCTGAACCGTTTCAAAACCAACACACACCAACATTTCCGCGCACTGGCCGCTTCTGGAGCGTGAGTGCGCTCAACCGTAAAAAAAAAAAAGATCTTTTCCTTTACCCAAGCTGTCTAGTTCCGATGGCAACTATAAGAATTGGCAACATTGGTTTGACCTCTATAAGGTCATGATTCATGATAGCGACTTGAGCGATATAGAAAAGTTTCAGCACTTACGTAGTTCAGTGACTAACGAAGCACTTCGTTTGGTAAAAACAATTCCGTTATCTTATTGCATATGAGGCTCTAGTCAAGAGATATCAAAATAAGCGTCTCATAGCTACGACTGCTTTAAATGCTATGAATTCCGTTTCGGTGAAAACCAGTTCTGCGAAAGAGCTCCGTTTTATGTTAGACACCTTTTCCGAGAACTTAGCGATTTTGACGGAACTCGGTTTTCCTACGACAGAGTGGGACTTTCTTACATTTAATCAATTGCTTTCCAAGTCGGACGTTAAGCTACGCACAGAGTTTGAGCTATATTATAGCAGAGAGAAAAGCCAAGTCGACATTCCTTCTTACACTGACTTGTACAGCTTTATCAAAAATCACTGTATAGCCTTGGAGTCTGTCCAACATATGCAGTCAATTAGTAAGCCCCCCTCTAGTTCAAATCATGTTAATCCCCTGAATAATAATAAGCGGAACTTTAGTCACAATAATTATCCTAAAAATACATCAACTTCATCTTTCAACACTACAGTTTCAAATAATCCAATTCAACCAAATAAACCGTTCTATTCAAATGTCAAATGTCATTTGTGCCTGTCCAATCATGTCCTAGCCAGATGTCCCGATTTCCTAAATAAAAATTCAGAAGAAAGACTTTCCTATGTAAGACAAATTAACTTATGTGAAAATTGCATGCATTTTTCTGATCAAACAAGGAATTGTTCTTCTTCTTATAGCTGCAGAGGGTGTGGCCTTAAACACCACAGTTTACTGTGCCCCACCCCCGTCAGAATAATACACGTGTTCAGCAGGGTACAAATACTAGTACTGAGGAAAATCCACACTTTCTTTCTGTTTCACAAGGTACTTCCTGAACCAATTGTCACGCCACAACTATTCCCAATCAATCTACTTTTCTACTTTCAACAGTGGTAGCTGACATTTTGGATTCTAGAGGAAAATACCAACCCGTGCGGATTTTGCTAAATTCAGCATCTGAAGCCAATTTCATTTCGGAAAAATGCCTTAATAGACTAGGTCTCCCCAGACAACAATTTACAATTTCCATTCAAGGTCTAAATCAAAAGGCATCTTCGACTACCAAAGGCAAAACTAATTGCACTATTCGACCACAGGGAAGATCAGTTTGAGGTTTTAGTATTGCCTCAATTATGTTCCGATATTCCCTCTGTTTCCATAGATTCCAGTCAATGGGATCATATTCGGAATATTAAACTTTCAGACCAAACTTTCAACATACCTAGCCCCATAGATATTTTACTCGGTTGTGAATTATTTCCTCAGACTTTAAAAAATGGAGTCATTCATGGTCAAAAAGGGCAAGCTAGCGCTTTTAACAGTGTTTTCGGTTACGTCTTGATTGGTAAGGTAGACGCTTCGATTCAATCCAAGCCAAGTACAGTCGTTAGCTGTTATACATCTTTAGAACCGCCCTTAGAAGTTTGTTTAGAGAAATTTTGGGAAATAGAACAAGTCCCACATAAAGTTCACAGCAGCCCTGAAGATATTCTATGTGAAAAAATCTTTTCGGACATAGTATCTCGTAACGAATCAGGTAGATTCATAGTTTCATTACCTTTCGTTAACTCAGAGCCTACTTTAGGTGATACTTCTCCTATTGCTGTATAAAGACCCTGTGCATTATGAAGCATACAAAGACTTCATGAAGGAATACATATTATCAAATCACATGATTCTAGTCCCTACACCTAGTTCCAAAGAAATCTTAGACTGTTCATATTTCATTCCCCACCATAGTGTTTTCAATAGGGGAAAAATTCGCTGCGTTTTTGATGCTTCACAAAAAGGTCCTATGGGTTTATCTTTAAATGATACATTGTGCGCAGGTGCTAAACTTCAATCTGATGTCCGCGAAATACTTCTGAAATTCCGATATCTTGCTGTAGTGTTTACTGCAGATGTTGTTAAAATATTTCGACAAATTCTTGTCACACCTGAGCACACACGATATCAGAATATCTTATGGAGATTCTCTGAAACCGATCCCATTCAAACCTACTCTCTCAGAACTGTTGTCTATGGTCTTAAATCATCACCCTACTTGGCTATACGTATTCTACAGGAATTGGCTAGATTTGAGTCTAAAAACTTTCCTAATGCTTCTAGAGTTCTGTTAAAAGACGTCTACGTCGTTGACGTTTTAAGCGGCCACAATTCCGTAGTTTCGGCCATAGATCTACAGCAAGAACTCATTTCACTATTACGTCGTGGTGGTTTCGAGCTCAAAAAATGGACAAGTAACAAACCAGAACTTTTTTCATCATTTCCAGAGACGGACACACAAATGTCTATTTCTTTCGACAAAGCAGAGCCTAATTTTGTCAAGGTGCTTGGTCTCCAATGGAATCCAGTGACAGATTCATTTACATATCTTGTTATACCTGACGATAACCCTTGCACTAAACGTGAAATCCTTTCTTAAATAATGAAAATATTTGACCCGTTAGGTTTCTGTTCTCCAGTGTCCTTACTGGCCAAGCATCTGATGCAAGATTTATGGAAGGAAAAGATAGAGTGGGACTCTCTTCCGCCCCTTCATATTATAAATACTTGGAATCAGTTTCGCATGGAGCTTCCCAAACATTCTAATATTCATTTACCTAGACGTCTTACAATAGACAAACCTACTCGCATAGAATTACACGGATTTTCCGACGCTTCAATGGTTGGTTATGCAGCCACAGTCTAATTTCGTATTGAAGCATCTTCTGGCGAGCTGTTTACTTTTCTTGTTGTGGCAAAATCTAAAGTTGCACCACTTAAAACGGTTAGTCTCCCAAGACTGGAACTCTTGGGCGCAAACCTACTCTGTGATCTTATCTCTTTCATTCAAGTAAGTTACGCTGAAACTTTGGTGTTTAATGAAATTTGGGCGTGGTCTGACTCCCAAGTGGTCTTGCGCTGGTTATCTGATTCTCCCCATAAATGTGTTACATTCGTCGCTAATCGTGTTTGCAAAATCCAAGAAACTTTGCCCTCTCATGTATGGCACTATGTTCCGTCTGCTGAAAACCCAGCGGATTGTGCTTCTCGTGAATAAACATTCTTCTCTCACGAAAATACAACGAATTAGTTCCTACACGCTTAGACCAATTTCGAAAATCTATTACTCAGATCATTTGGTAACGGAAAAGGAACTGCAGAATTCCATGATTGTTCTTGTCCGCCATGTCCAACGTACAGTATTTTCAGATCTTATTTCAAAATTAAAAAAAAACAAGTTGCTTCCAAAACCCTTTCGTAAACTTTCATTATTCCTGGGCCAACAAGACTGTCTCCGAGTAGGCGGTCACATTAAGCATGTTTCTGAACTTTCTTATTCTGCTAAGCATCCGTTGCTCTTGCCACGTTCACACCGGCTTACTACAATAATTATCGAATATACACATTCAAAATACTTCCATCCAGGTCTCAAAACCCTACATTATCTGCTAAGGCAGCAATTTTGGGTGCTGTCTGCTCGATACGCTATTGAAAAGGTAGTTTCTCATTGTATCTTATGCTTCAGACTTCATCCAAAACCAGCTGTGCCATTTATGGGAGATTTACCTCCTCAAAGGATTTCACAGTTAAAACAATTTTCCCATGTTGCCGTGGACTATTGCGGACCGTTTGATATCTTACTGTCAAGACACCGAGGTGCCAAACTCTATAAAGGCTATATTCTTGTTTGCGTTTGTGCTGCAACCAAAGCAGTGCATTTGGAAATAACTTTCAACAGATACGTTTCTTACGGCCTTTAAAAGGTTTGTCTCCAGACGTGGAACGATATCACACGTTTATTCTGATAACGGTACCGCCTTTGTCGGTGCAGATAGGTTACTTCAAACCTACTTAAAGGAAGCATGTGAAAGCTTAAGCATTTCGTGGCACTTTTCTAGCCCTGGAAGTCCTCACTTTTTTTTGTCAAACACACTGTGTTTATTGTATTACAATCTAGTCAGTAAGACTAATTAGCAATTTTGTTTTAACTTTATATTTACTAGAAAAGTCAAATTTAAACTTAGGGTTCACTCGACAGTTCTCTCCGCTTTTTTTAGTCTGTAACTCACAATTGTTTTGTGTTTATAGCATTATTTATTTTATGTAATTCACTTAGTTTACTAGCTCAAACGGCTTCACTCTTTTTAGTCTTCGAACTAGCATAGTATTGTCTAGAAGCTGAATTGCTTCCACATTCACATGCCGATGGAGTCCATCTTCTTGGCTTTTTGTGTACTTTTTTATAGTCTCTGCTACAGTTTCGATTTTTAGATCTCGATGAAGGTCACTATTTCGAACGTACCAAGGTGCATTTACAATATTTCTTAATACTTTATTTTGAAATCTCTGTAAAACTAGAATGTTACTCTCTTTAGCAGCTTTCCAGCGCAGTTTGGCATCAAGTGTTATACCGAGATATTTTGCCTGATTTGAATATGGTACGGGAATGTTGTTAGTTGTTATTTGTATGTGATTTATATTTTTGTTTGTAAAATCAACATGAATTAATTGTGACTGCATCCTGAAGTTTTTCTATGCATTTTTCAATAGATTTTTCTACCGCCAATAAACCAGTATCATCTGCAAATGTTGCTAAGTGACAATTTTCTGGCTTTGGGATATCGCAAGTGAATAATAAGTATAGATAAGAGCCTAGTACGCTACCCTGGGACACGCCTGCTTAAATTTCTCTTAAATTTGAGTATGAGTCTTCCTGTTTTACTCTAAAATGTCTATCAGATATGTATGATTCCAAAATATCCGAATATTGTTTTAGCAGAAACCGTATTAGTTTAAAATTAAGGCCTTGTGCTACATCTAGAAAAACTGCAGAACAAACTTTTCCCTCTTCTAGTGCTTTTTCTATTATATTAGTAATTCTATGTACTTGATCTATCGTGGAATGCTTGTCTCGAAAACCAAATTGATGAGAATGGAATAATTTCTTGTCTTTCTATGATGGGTTTTATTCTTTTAAGCAATAATTTCTCATAGAGCTTGGATATAATTGGCAGCAAAGATATTGGCCTGTAAGATGACACGTCATGGACTGGTTTTCCCGGTTTTGGGATCATGATAACTTCTGCAACTTTCCACAGTTTAGGTACATACCGAAGCCTAAGGGACGCATTAATTAGGTTGCATAGTTTTACGATAGCTTTTCTGGGGAGTTGTTTTATGACTACCCCGTTAATAAGATCATACCCTGGGGTTTTTTTCGAATTAATATTTTTGATTTCTGTTAATATTTCTTTTGGTGATGTAAGCTTAATATGGTCTTCGATTTGATGAAGTTCATTTAAATGAAAGTTTTCATCCGGTGTTTCGTGGGGCTGAAATGTTTTTTCTAAATGACTTGCAAAAATATCTGCTTTTTTTTTGTTACTCCTTGCCCACTGGTTGTTAGATTTTCGTATGGGTGGAATTTGGATAATTGGTCTTTTAAAATCTTTGGTTGCTTTCCAAAGGGAATAGTCGGTATTTTTATCATCTGTAAGTTCGTTAAGAAAATGGTTAATAGATTAATTTTTTATTACTAGAATTTCTCGCCTAATGCGCTGCGTCATGTTGTTGAGATTTGTTTTGTCCCGAGGATCACGGCTTTGCTGGCACTTTCTTCTTAGTTTCCTTTTTTCCAATAAAGTCTCTAATTTCCTTTGGATAGTTTTTTCCCTTAAAAATTCTTTTTGGTTTTGGACTGTTTTGCCAAGCTGCTTGTTGAAGATTTTTAACAAAATATTCAACTTCTTTATCGATTTGTCCTCACTTAAACGGTTTAGCCGAGGCTGGAGTAAAATCCACCAAGGCTCACCTCAAACGTGTTGTAGGCGAGCAGCGCCTTACATATGAGGAATTTACTACCTTTTTTGTTTCAAGTTGAAGCTTTACTCAATAGTAGACCTCTCTATGCTCAAAGTCTAGATCCAAATGACATTATTCCGCTGACACCAGGTCATTTTCTAACATTGAAGCCTTTAAATTCTATACCAGAACCTGATTTTTCCGACCTCCAAAGACTTCAAGCTGACTTTTGAAAAATTGGCGTTTAGAATATTTAAACACACTTCAACAACGTGTTAAGTGGACTGAGAAATGCAATGACATAAAAGTCAACACATTAGTCATTATTAAGAACGAGCAAAAACCACCTATGCAGTGGTCGCTCGGACGTGTTGTAGCGCTACATCCAGGTGCTGATGGGCTTACTCGCGTCGTGACAGTAAAAACCGCTACTGGTACTTATCGAAGACCGGTGGTCAAGTTATGTGTCTTGCCCCTGCCGGAGATAGAACACAAGTAAATTTTTCGAAATTTTGCTCACCATTTTTTATTTTCTTTTCTTTATATATAATTTTTTTCCCTTTTGTAATTTACTAGAATTAAGGTAAATTTTCGTGCATACTTGCACGATTTGGGTATTCAGATATAGTTTTTTTTCATATCCTTACTAAAAACACACGTGTTTTGGTGGCCGGAAAATGTTGGTGCAAGAATTATTTGCCAGCTTTTGGCTACCTTTATATTTTAATATTATTTTTCATTTCAAATTTCGCGGGGTATATGCATATGATTTATCCCCGCACCGAGACACGCGCGAGTCTGCGCGAGAAGTCGCAATCGGGAAACCGACAAGAAGCACAAGAAACGCAGTGAGTGCTACAATTTTCCCGTTTTTCCTATCTTCCAAGTGACCAAAACGACCGCAACTAGATGAAAACTAAGGTAGGTGCACTTTAGATATTTTATATGCATCGTTTTTACTGATTTCCTTTCAATAAACTTTACAATTCTTCTTACAACAATGGTGTAAGTGGTGAACCAGCCAACCTAAACTCAACCCAACTTACGTTTGCTCCCTCAAAATTTGTTAAAAATAATAAAGAAATAATTTTGAAAGTTGATAAATTTTGACGCGTTATTCAAAGGCATTTTAAACAATCATTTAATAGGGTTTTTGTTTAAAACAACGACCTTGTTAATTTTGAGAAAAACTGAAAAAATTAGGTTTGGCAGTCCATATATATATATATATATATATATATATATATATATATATATATATATATATATATATATACAGTGTGTCCACGGATTGAGTGCACGTAAGATATCATTGACAACAAATTTTCGATTTAGATTCTGACTTTCTGGGATTGCTCCTGCTTGGTCTTAAACTTACATGTTAAGAAAATAAGCCAAATCATCTGGTCAGGGTGGATAAGTAGGCTGATTCGATAAACAGTGTTAAAAGTAAAGTACCTTTTTTTCAGAGATATCAAAAAAAGTTATTAAAAAATATTGTTTAGAATTAAAAGTAACAGCCGATTCTTAATTTTCAGAAAAATCAGGTAAAATCATCTAAAGAAAAATTGTCATAACCGACTTACAAAATCAAAGTTGACTGATTTTTTTGAAAATTCAGAATCTACTGTAACTTTTGATTCTAAACAACTCCTTTTAATAATAATCTTTTCCGATATCTTTTAAAACAAATGTACTTTACTCTTAACAGTTTTTATAAAATCATCCAACTAAACCACCCTGTATATTAAATGATTTGTCTCATTTTTTTTAACATCTTAGTTTACAACCAAGCAGAACCGAATCCTAGAAAATCAGAATCTAAATCCAAAATTTTTTGTCATTTATACTTTACATCATCAAATCAGCCTACTAAGCCACCCTATATATTCAATAATTTGGCTTATTTTTTAACATCTTGGTTTGAGACTAAGCAGGGGCAATTTCCAAAAAATCAGAATCTAAATCGATTTTTTTAAATCATTTGTACCTGACCTGCACTCAATTCGTGGACACACAGTATATATATATATATATATATATATATATATATATATATATATATATATACATATATATATATATATATATATAGGGTGTTTCAGACCACCCGCACAGGCCGATTATTTTAAAAGGGATAATTATTTTTAAACATTTTTAAATCACTATCAAGGTAGTAAGATGTGCTCTTTCTGATGATGTAGGTTTTAAGGTTCATTCATTCATTTTGAGGTTTAAATAGCATTTTTGGGAAAAAAAATTTCAAATAAAACGTTTAATTTTTCCGCGTAGAATTGAAATCCGCAATCAGAAATAGCATGTTCCATTTAAAAAAATCAACGTCGAGCGGAATTTTGACACTTCCTGTGTGGCTAGGACTTTAAAACCTACATCATCAGAAAATGGGCTCTTTCTTTCACTACCTTGATAGTGATTTAAAAATGTTTAAAAATAATTATCCCTTTTAAAATAATCGGCCTGTGCGGGTGGTCTGAAACACCCTCTATATATATATATATATATATATATATATATATATATATATATATATATTTTTTTTTATTTAGTTGGTTTGTTGGGAATGTGGTTTATAAATTAAATAGCAACTTTTAGTTTAAATATTTATTGACGTTTCGGTCAGGGACCTTCTTCAGGACTAAAAAGAAATTGAAAACAACGTTTTAGGCCATAGGCTATTTTTCTATTTGGTCTGGATGCCATTATTTTTAAGAGAGAAAAAAATTAATTAATATATAAAATAACAAAAAGTACTCACCAGTCACTCGTTTATAATCACTCATTACATTACATAGGTCAAAACAAACAAATTCAAAGCAGGCATATCAGCAAAAAAAAATAAAACAGCCTTAACCAACCACAGTACGTCTTTAAATCATTGAAAATACAAAAATATTAAAAACTGAATGCCACCAGAGAAAACGAGAGTTTTTGGAAATGATTGAAATACAAAAAAGTTAATAAAATCTATATGTTTGTGGCGGATTCATTTTACAAACACAACTTTTTCTGGGTATTACGCCACTAGTAAGGAAAAATTACTTTAAAAAATTATAAAAAACCACTGCGTTTCTCCTAGAAAAATAAAAATCACTAATTTGTCAGTGGCTTTCTATAAAAATAAATAGTTGCCTAGTAAAACCTAAACCACTTATCTTTTAATTGAATTTGAATATGCTACGTTTCGATTGTCAATCTACAATCGTTTTCAAGCTTTTTATTTATATTTTGTCTCAAAATCTAAATAAAAACATATTTGAACAAGAAACATTTAAGATTTTGAGACAAAATATAAATAAAAAGCTTGAAAACGATTGTAGATTGACAATCGAAACGTAGCATATTCAAATTCAATTAAAAGATAAGTGGTTTAGGTTTTACTAGGCAACTATTTATTTTTATAGAAAGCCACTGACAAATTAGTGATTTTTATTTTTCTAGGAGAAACGCCGTGGTTTTTTATAATTTTTTAAAGTAATTTTTCCTTACTAGTGGCGTAATACCCAGAAAAAGTTGTGTTTGTAATACAAAAAAGTTATAATTTTATCAACTCACGGACTGACATAAAACAACTAAATCCAATATATTTTAACTTATTAACAAAAAAAAAAATAACACCCTCTCTAACCAACCTCAAACTCACCAAAACATGTAATATTGCAAAAAGGATACATAACAAAATCAGAAAAAGAAAATGAAATAAAGTTATAAGAACAAAAAAAACTTATTATTATACCTCCCACCGAATCCTACCACACACACACAGATATATCGTGCTGTTTAAACAAAATTTAAATTATAATATTTTATATTTTATTAGTAATAGTCGTCTAAAGAATATGTGTTTGTTTATTATTGAATTTTTAAGAATGTTTCGTGTAAATTGTGATATGCCTGTTTTGAATTTGTTTGTTTTGACCTATGCAATGTAATGAGCGATTATAAACGAGCGACTGGTGAGTATTTTTGTTATTTTAATTATTAATTAATTTTTTTCTCTCTTAAAAATAATGGCATCTAGAACAAATAGCCTAAAACGTTGTTTTCAATTTCTTTTTAGTTCTGAAGAAGGCCTCTGACCGAAACGTCAATAAATATTTAAACTAAAAGTTGCTATTTAATTTATTGACAACATTCCCAAGAAACCAACTAAATTAAAAAAAAATAAAAGAAAGTTCAAGAAAAAAGAAAATCCAAATATATATATATATATATATATATATATATAGGCATACAGAAACGTGGTGTGCTTGAATAAATCTAAATAATTGAAAGATTATTCCTCTAACTTAAATTTTAAGTAGGTATTTATCCCTTCAAGTAGAGGAAAATAAGAGGCAAAGGAGCAATGATTTATTTTATTTTGTCAGTCGGTATAGGACAAGAACGGAAAGCCAGTGGCCGACTCACAGGTCTCTAATGGTATTTGCTAAAATTGGGGTGCACTCCTTTAAAGAACTATCCATTTCCCTCTTATGTTTATGACACTTTTTGATATTCAGCTTGAAGTCTCCCGGTTTGAAGTTCTGGATGAAGTTATGAACGACGTCAAACTTCGCATTCTACTTTGGGAATCGGTAGAGTCATGGGCTAAAACCGTAGATGACTGGTATCACTGTGAATTTGGCACTCTTAACACTGAAGATATGAATTTGTTCATTGCCAAAAACGTCAAAAGTATTAATCAGTTGGAAAAGGGATTGCCGCCAAATTTAATTGTGCCCAAGCTAAAGGATGAAGTCGAGTTGATGAAAGACAAGGTATCTCCCAAAAATGTATAAAAACATATACTATACAATCTTATTTAAAGTGGTAGTTTAAACTGATTTTGTTATTTCTGGCAATAGCTTCCAGTCATAACATATCTGCGTAACACAGCAATGAAAACAAGACACTGGATTAAAGTAGAGAATGTTTTAAATCATAAATTCCGCCCCGATGAAGTTATGACCCTGGAACTTCTAGAAAGGCTTAATGTGTTCAGTTACCCCGCAGAACTAATGGAGATTTCTGGACAGGCTAGTAGTGAAGCTGGACTAGAATCCCTCCTTAAAAAGGTGAGTAAAGAAATTTAAAAATTTTAAAATGAAGTAAGAGTAATATTCCACTTGCCTTTTAAGGTTGAGGAATCCTGGAAAGCTCTAGAATTTATTGTGATCCCTCATAAAGACTCAAAAGATGTTTTCATTCTGGGATCCCTCGAGGATGTTCAGACTGTTTTAGATGAGAGTAATATAAACATAACGACGATAGCCAGTTCTAGACATGTTGGACCAATCAAGTCAAGAGTGGATGAATGGCTAAAGAATTTGGACTTGTTTAGCAGAACTTTGGTAAAACTTTGTTCATGGATTTGACCTTTGATTTTTTAAATAAATATCGCATGAATTAAGCAAAATTTTTCTGACAATAGTTGTACCGATTTTAGGACGAGTGGATTGAGTGCCAACAAGAATGGATCTACCTAGAAGTGATTTTTTCAGCTCCAGACATCCAAAGACAGCTTCCAAATGAGGCAAAGCTATTCACAATTGTCGACAAAACTTGGAAGGATGTGATGAGAAAAACTGCCAAGGTACAAGTTTTTTTTTATTTGTCAAACACACTGTGTTTACTGTATTACAATCTAGTCAGTAAGACTAATTAGCAATTTTGTTTTAACTTAATTTACTAAAAAAGTCAGATTTAAACTTAGGGTTCACTTAACAGTTCTCCCCGCTTTGTTTAGTCTGTAACTCACAATTGTGTTGTGTTTGTAGCATTATTTTGTTTTCTATAATTCACTTAGTTTACTAGCTCAAACGGCTTCACTCTTTTTAGTCTTAGAATTAGCATAGTATTGTCTAGAAGCTGAATTGCTTCCACATTCACATGCCGATGAAGTCTATCTTCATGGCTTTTTGCGTACTTTTTTATAGTCTCTGCTACAGTTTCGATTTTTAGATCTCGATGAAGGTCACTATTTCGAACGTACCAAGGTGCATTCACAATGTTTCTTAATACTTTATTTTGAAAGCTCTGTAAAACTAAAATGTTACTCTCTTTAGCACAACCCCATAGTTAAATACCATATGTCCATACTGGTCTCAGTATTTGTCTATAAAGCAGTAACTTATTATGAATTGTTAAATTGGACTTCCTTCCAATTAGCCACTTCATTTTTCTATACCTTATCTCAAGTTCTTCTTTTTTTTTCTTAACATGTGCTTTCCAGCTCAATTTGGCATCAAGTGTTATACCGAGATATTTTGCCTGATTTGAATATGGTACGGGAATGTTGTTAATTGTTATTTATATGTGATTTATATTTTTGTTGTTTATTCGCCACTTTGTGGTCCAACTGTAAGCTTCGGTGACTGCATCCTGAAGTTTTTCTATGCATTTTTCAATAGATTTTTCTACCGTCAATAAACCAGTATCATCTGCAAATGTTGCTAAGTGACAATTTTCTGGCTTTGGGATATCGCAACTGAATAATAAGTATAGATAAGGGCCTAGTACGCTACCCTGAGGCACGCCTGCTTGAATTTCTCTTAAATTTGAGTATAAGTCTTCCTGTTTTACTCTAAAATGTCTATCAGATATGTATGATTACAAAATATCCGAATATTGTTTTGGCAGAAACCGTTTTAGTTTAAAAGTAAGGCCTTCATGCCACACTTTGTCAAATGCTTGTGCTACATCTAGAAAAACTGCAGAACAAATTTTTTCTCTTCCAGTGCTTTTTCTATTATATTAGTAATTCTAGGTACTTGATCTATCGTGGAATGCTTGTCTCGAAAACCAAATTGATGAGATGGAATAATTTCTTGTCTTTCTATGATGGGTTTTATTCTTTTAAGCAATAATTTCTCATAGAGCTTGGATATAATTGGCAGCAAAGATATTGGCCTGTAAGATGACACGTCATGGACTGGTTTTCCCGGTTTTGGGATCATGATAACTTCTGCAACTTTCCACAGTTTAGGTACATACCTAAGCCTAAAGGACGCATTAATTAGGTTGCATAGTTTTACGATAGCTTTTCTGGGGAGTTGTTTTATGACTACCCCGTTAATAAGATCATACCCTGGGGCTTTTTTTGAATTAATATTTTTGATTTCTGTTAATATTTCTTTTGGTGATGTAAGCTTAATATGATCTTCGATTTGATGGGGTTCATTTAATTGAAAGTTTTCATCCGGTGCTTTGTGGGGCTGAAATGTTTTTTCTAAATGACTTGCAAAAATATCTGCTTTTTCTTTGTTACTCCTTGCCCACTGGTTGTTAGATTTTCGTATTGGTGTAATTTGGTATTGGTAAATTGGTCTTTTAAAATCTTTGGTTGCTTTCCAAAGGGAATAGTCGGTATTTTTATCATCTGTAAGTTCATTAAGAAAATGGTTAATAGATTCATTTTTTATTACTAGAATTTCTCGCCTAATGCGCTGCGTCATGTTGTTGAGATTTGTTTTGTCCCAAGGATCACGGCTTTGCTGCCACTTTCTCTTTTTTCCAATATAAGGTCTCTAATATCCTTTGGATAGTTTTTTCTCTTAAAAATTCTCTTTGGTTTTGGACTGTTTTCCCAAGCTGCTTGTTGAATATTTGTAACAAAATATTCAACTTCTTTATCGATTTGTTCTGGCGTTTGCAATGGTACTGATAGGTTTATTTTTTCTGACAGACTTTGATTAAAACTAATCCAGTCAGTCAGTTTATTAACTAGTGAGATATTTGCTTCTTTCTTTATTATGTTTTTACTAAGAGATAATAGGTAAATGATCTTAGTGTAAATCAAAACTTTCTTCTATATCTACAAAACTTAAAGATATATTTTTTACTATAAAAAAATCAATTAGATCTGGAATTTTTCCTGGATCTGTTGGATAGTATGTGGGCTTACCAGTTGATATTGGCTCACATTGATATTCACTAATAGCTTGCAAAAGTTCTTTTCCTTTAGAATTCGTCAGTCTAGATCCCCAGTAGGTATTTTTTGCATTAAAGTCACCTCCAATTATAAAACGGTTTCCTAATTTTCTGAGAAAATTAAGACATTGATTTTTCTTTAGTAAGTACTTATGACTAGTGTATATGTTTTGGTTTTACACTTACTAATGTAGCTTGAATCTCTATGGTTTTATATCCCATCTCCTCATAGTGTGATATATTTTTTTAATTATTACAGCACTTCCCCCATGTGCAGTATTGCTAGGGTGAGTTGTATTGTACACTTTATAACCCTTAAATTTAATGTGAGACTGGTTAGTGAAATGCGTTTCTGACACAAGACAGACGTCAATTTTTTCTATGTCTAGAATAACTTGCAAGTCTTGCTGATGTTGCAAGAGACCATTGGCATTCCAAGCTAGAATTCTAAGATTACTGACCATTTTGAGGCATATTTGTAGCTCCGTTATTGCTACTTTCTAGTTTAGTTAATCGCTCATCAAGTTTGTTCAATTTCTCCAAAATTAATTGTAGTGTTTGTTCCATAGTATTTTGACTACTGATATTAATATCAGGTATAGTAGCTGTTGCTGCTACTTGGCTGTATGTCCTTGTCACAGAGTTTTGTGTGACTGTGTTTCTTGTCTGTTGGGTTTGTCTATTTGTACTCCCGTTTGGTGTGAGATTCGGTTTCTTAGGTTTATTTTTCAATTTTTGTATTTCTTTAGCAACAAGGCATCCTCTGTAGTTAGCAGGATGCTTGCCTCCACAGTGGATGCATTTTGACTCAGATTCTTTTGGTTTGGGGCATTCTACAGTAAGATGTTTCCCCGTGCATTTTACGCAACGTGGTTCTTTAGCGCAATATTTTTGCGTGTGTCCATAAGATTGACATCTTTTGCATTGAGGGACCAATTTTGAGGTTTTTAGTGCTTTTATTTTCACTTCAATCCCAAGGATACTGGAAATTTCAAAAATGTTGTTGATATCTTCATCGTGGTTAAATGTGAGCATAAACATATTAAGAGGTTGTCTTGTTATCAATTTCAGTGTGTTGGTGGCTTCCAATGCCTTAAAACCTTTTTTTTTGTAGATTAGCTACAATTTTTTGTGGTCCAAATGAAAAGTGTAGCCTATTCGCTATTACTCCAATTGGCCTTATTTGTTTGTTTAGGTAAAAGTAGGTAGGTACACTTGTTTTAATCGTTGTCAGCAAATTTAGAAACATTCAGTCAAGTAAAATTTGTTATTTTTGTCAAAGTTCACTAAGTAGATTGTATTATTGTAGATGCCAATGGCTATGGAAGCAGCTTTATATCCTGGCAGATTAGAAATTTTGCAACGGAACAATGCTTTGTTGGAACAGATTATGAAATGTCTTGAATCCTATTTGGAAACCAAACGGGTTGCGTTTCCAAGGTAAGTGGCCTATACAAAAAAAATTATAATGTTTATGTTTTTTAAATTTAAAATATTAATATATCAAGGAAACAATTCGGTATAGGACAACTAGGCATGAACACCTGAAGGGGGCCAATCTGACACAGCGCGAACTTTGCCCACATTAAGATTTGTAACCTACAAGAGAACATAACGGTCAGTATGTCTAGGTGGCCACTTAAACTCTTTAACTATTTCCGGCTTATAGTGGGAGGATAATGCAGTCAGGTTAGCTTAGTCAGTCAAAAAAAACAAACTAACCGGATTAATGTGAGCAAAGGTAACGATAAACTAACCTAACTGGGCCTCGCAATTTTGGACCTTGTATGTGTGTATTTAAAGCGTTCTCTGTTTTTCCTCTGCATATTTTATATATGAATTTATTTTCGCAGCAGGTTGCCCCTTAATTGGCTCCTCATAGTTAGTGCCGCCTAGTTGTCTGCGCCAAGTTGTCTTATGCCAAGGTATAAATAGTTTCAAATAATTGTAGGTTCTATTTTCTCTCAAACGACGAACTTTTGGATATATTGGCTCAAACGAGGAACCCACATGCGGTTCAACCTCATTTAAGGAAATGTTTTGACGCCATTGCCAAACTTGAATTTGGAATGAAACCGGTTGAAGAAGATGATACAAAGAATGAAGGTAATCTGTTTTCCTGTAAAAGCAATATGCTTATCAACCCCTTTGCAGTCCTATACATAAAAATTATGATTTACAGGAAGCAAAAAAGAAAAGCAACCTACCATGATTGTAACAACTGATATTATGGCTATGATAAGCCCTGAGGGCGAGAGAGTTCAGCTCAGTAAAGGCTTAAAAGCAAGAGGAAATGTGGAAGACTGGCTTGGAAAAGTTGAGGAGTCTATGTTTATGTCCCTAAAGAAGTGTATGAAGGTAAATATTTTGTTTCCCGGTTTATTTATTAAGAATAATAAAATTCACAAATATTTATTAACCCCAGACGCAAATGCCAAAAAGAGAGGTGTTAAAGTTTAATAGCTTTGTCGGTGTGACTGAATATGCATTACTTGAACTATTAAACTAATTTCTATTCTTTGTTTTTCTAAATAAATCCTATGTTAGAAAGAGTCATCTTAGCTATGTTTGGTAGAAATTAGATTATCGTTTTCAGTAAGTGCTTAGTACTTGTATAATAGTAAAGCAACAAGACAAAGATAATTCAATTCAATTTTTCAATTTAAGAAAGCTTTATTGTCCGAAGAATTTTTTCGGAAGGGCGAAAAATATCGAAACAAAATATCGAAAAACAAAATATCGAATTAAAATATTGAAAGTACATAATATCGAAACTACAAAATATCGAAACTACAAAATATCGAAAATACAAAATATCGAAAATACAAAATATCAAAAATACAAAATATCGAAACAATAAAATATCGAAACAACAAAATATCGAAAATACAAAATATCGAAAACACAAAATATCAAATAACAAAATATCGAAAATACAATATATCAAAACAACAAAATATTGAAAATCAAAAACAGAAAATTTCGGAACCTTCACCTAACCTGACCCTGACCTAATCTAACTTAACCTAATCTAATATAACCACACGATAATAGATAGTTCGGTTCGGTTCGGTTCGGTTCGGTTCGGTTCGGTTCGGTTCGGCTCGGCTCGGCTCGGTTCGGTTCGGTCCGGTTCGGTTCGGTTCGGTTCGGTCGGTTCGGTTCGGTTCGGTTCGGTTCGGTTCGGTTCGGTTCGGTTCGGTTCGGTTCGGTTCGGTTCGGTTCGGTTCGGTTCGGTTCGGTTCGGTTCGGTTCGGTTCGGTTCGGTTCGGTTCGGTTCGGTTCGGTTCGGTTCGTACGGTTTGGTTCGGTTCGGTTCGGTTCGGTTCGGTTCGGTTCGGTTCGGTTCGGATCGGTTCGGTTCGGTTCGGTTCGGTTCGGTTCGGTTCGGTTCGGTTCGGTTCGGTTCGGTTCGGTTCGGTTCGGTTCGGTTCGGTTCGGTTCGGTTCAGTTCGGTTCGGTTCGGTTCGGTTCGGTTCGGTTCGGTTCGGTTTGGTTTGGTTTGGTTTGGTTTGGTTTGGTTTGGTTCGGTTCGGTTCGGTTCGGTTTGGTTCGGTACGGTTCGGTTCGATTCGGTTCGGCTCGGTTCGGTTCGGTTCGGTTCGGTTCAATTCGGTTCAATTCGGTTCAATTCGGTCCAATTCGGTTCGGTTCGGTTCGGTTCGGTTCGGTTCGGTTCGGTTCGGTTTGGTTCGGTTCGGTTCAGTTCAGTTCGGTTTGGTTCGGTTCGGTTTGGTTCGGTTCGGTTTGGTTCGGTTCAATTCGGTTCGGTTCGGTTCGGTTCGGTTCGGTTCGGTTCGGTTCGGTTCGGTTCGGTTCGGTTCGGTTCGGTTCGGTTCGGTTCGGTTCGGTTCGGTTCGGTTCGGTTCGGTTCGGTTCGATTCGATTCGATTCGATTCGGTTGGGTTGGGTTTGGTTCTGTTCTGTTCGGTTCGGTTCGGTTCGGTTCGGTTCGGTTCGGTTCGGTTCGGTTCGGTTCGGTTCGGTTCGGTTTGGTTCGGTTCGGTTCGGTTCGGTTCGGTTCGGTTCGGTTCGGTTCGGTTCGGTTCGGTTCGGTTCGGTTCGGTTCGGTTCGGTTCGGCTGGGTTGGGTTCGGTTCGATTCGGTTCGGTTCGGTTCGGTTCGGTTCGGTTCGGTTCGGTTCGGTTCGGTTCGGTTCGGTTCGGTTCGGTTCGGTTCGGTTCGGTTCGGTTCGGTTCGGTTCGGTTCGGTTCGGTTCGGTTCGGTTCGGTTCGGTTCGGTTCGGTTCGGTTCGGTTCGGTTCGGTTCGGTTCGGTTCGGTTCGGTTCGGTTCGGTTCGGTTCGGTTCGGTTCGGCTCGGCTCGGCTCGGCTCGGCTCGGCTCGGCTCGGCTCGGCTCGGCTCGGCTCGGCTCGGCTCGGCTCGGCTCGGCTCGGCTCGGCTCGGCTCGGCTCGGCTCGGCTCGGCTCGGCTCGGCTCGGCTCGGCTCGGCTCGGCTCGGCTCGGCTCGGCTCGGCTCGGCTCGGCTCGGCTGGGCTCGGCTCGGCTCGGCTCGGCTCGGCTCGGCTCGGCTCGGCTCGGCTCGGCTCGGCTCGGCTCGGCTCGGCTCGGCTCGGCTCGGCTCGGCTCGGCTCGGCTCGGCTCGGCTCGGCTCGGCTCGGCTCGGCTCGGCTCGGCTCGGCTCGGCTCGGCTCGGCTCGGCTCGGCTCGGCTCGGCTCGGCTCGGCTCGGCTCGGCTCGGCTCGGCTCGGCTCGGCTCGGCTCGGCTCGGCTCGGCTCGGCTCGGCTCGGCTCGGCTCGGCTCGGCTCGGCTCGGCTCGGCTCGGTTCGGTTCGGTTCGGTTCGGAATTACACCCTCTAGCCTCCCGGGAAAGAAGTTTTTTTTTTAAATTGTTGTTTCAGTTTGCTTTGGTTCGGTTCAGTTCGGTTCGGTTTGTTTCGGCTAGATTTGATTAGGTTTTGTCAGGTTAGATTTTTGAAGCTTTTTATGAGGTTAGGTCAGATTAGGTTTAGTTAGATTACGTTAGGTTACGTCAGGGTAGGGTTAGGTTAAGGTTTCGAAATTTTCTATTTTTGTTTTTCGGTATATATGTTAATTGCGATATTTTGTATGTTAGATATTTTGTGATTCGATATTTTGTAATTTTGTATTTTCGACATTTTCGATATTTTGTATATTTTGTATTTTCGATATTTTCGATATTTTGTATTTTCGATATTTTGTATTTTCGATATTTTATATTTTCGATATTTTGCATTTTCGATATTTTGTGATTCGATATTTTGTAGTTTCGATATTTTGTAGTTTCGATATTTTGTGGTTTCGATATTTTGTAGTTTCGATATTTTGTATGTTTTCAAAATTTTGAATTTTCGATATTTTGTGTTTTCGATATTTTGAGTTTCAATATTTTGTCGCCCTTCCATTTTTTCTTATTAACAAAGCAAGAACTTAAGACTAAAGTAAATAGTTATACAGCAGCACTAATAAAAACAACATTATCTAGTCGCACAATCACACACACAATCTATAATTAAGAGTAAGTAGCACCCTTGTAGGCCATTCAGAATGTTTGCAGTTATGCGCAATTTTAATAAAATACGAACCTGTTTAAGTAAAAATAAATTAAAATTGTACCTTATTATTTTTATGTCTGTAATATATGGACAAATATGAATATGCACACATACACAATTATAACAGCACAATCAATAGATTAAAAAGTAGGAACCAAACTATTTAAAAAAAATTAAAATGTCAATCTAAAATTAAAATTAAATTTAAAATTCAGGCTACATAAAAAAAATACAATAAAATATAAAGACATATAAACATAAAGTTACTCAATGTTCGCTCCGCGAATGTTACTTTTTAGTTTTTTGTTAATTTTTAGTATTTTATTTTATTTTTTAAGTGAGGCCTTCAAAACTCGTAGGCCCTGGCAATTTAAAAATATTTCGTGAAAAATAATATTTTTGATCCATAAGGTGGCTCCCTCATTGGCGCGTGTGGGAATCAGGAACTAATGATAGAGAAAAAATTGTTAAAAGACACTTGCTTTTCGGCAGTCATACTGCTCAAGTCATTTTTACAAATTACTGTGATTTTGCTATTTCTTTGGCAGTCCCATTGACTGTTTGTGTTTCAAAAATACTCAAAAAACCGTCTACAGTGTGCCGACGAAGTTGGAGAAGAATTGGAGAGATCCTGCAAGTGGGGCCCCCAGGACCGACAGGAATCACACAAGAGGTTAGTGCCATTCGCCACTTTATGATCAGCTTTTTTCTCGCCATTTCTTACTTTTTGACAGGCTTACACCTTGGCCCTAGAGTTTTTTTTGAGGTATCCATAAATTGTGTGATAATTTAAAACCAGCAACATTAATGAATTACAGTCCATTATAATAATTTTCGTGATACTGAACCCCGGCGATTCATTTTGGTACTTCGAGCCGGATTTGTATGTTTGTGTAGGTGACTGGTGGAAGTCACCCGAGTAAACCTGAGTTGTGCACCTGCTGTGTGTGTGACAGCAATCGATATACCCGCGATCAGTTGTCGTGTGGACTGGCCAAGATTAGGTTTACTTCGCGAGACCCCCAATCGAACCATTTGCATATAAACGTGTGTGTATAGTGGAGTAGGTAGGTTACCCGGGTGAGTTAGCCGTTCTAACACACAGGATTTCTTTTTGAAAGCGTGATTTTTCGGTGCCTACGAAAACACTAGGCCACAGTTTTAGAAAATTTGAATAATCGTAAAATATTTTTTGATCGTTTTTGCAACCTTTTGCATGGTGTACCTTGCTGCCAACGTACATACATAAATACGTATAGTGGTATTTTTACAACAATTTTGTATTTTGAGTTAAAGCTATTTGCAAGATTTAAAAATTTTAATTTTTTTAAATAATTTTATTAATCATTATGGCTGGTGAAAAACTAAAAAGACTTTTGATGAAGCGTACCGCCGCTCTTAATAGGCTTAAAGAAACCTTTGATTTAGGCAAAACATTAGAAACGGATACTTCAAAAAAAGTGCAATTTCAATCAATCAGGCCATATGTCCTTGATTTCTATGAAGTCCCAATACGCTTCGCCCACGGCTTATTATATTCCTCATTTTTGCATCTACAAAGATGGGAAAATTAGAGTAGTTTTTGACGCTTCTTGCGCTAGCTCTAATGGAGTATCGTTAAATGATACTCAGCTGACAGGTCCTAAACTTCAGCAGGATATTGTGTCTATTCTCTTGCAATTTAGGTGTCATCCTTATGTCCTCATTTGTGATGTGCGCCAAATGTACAGGCAGATTCTTGTAAACCCCGCCCACAAAGACTTCCAGAGAATTCTTTGGCGTTTTTCAGAGCGGGAACCTTTGCAGGAATATGCACTTGGTACAGTTACTTATGGAGTTTCTAGTTCGCCTTATTTAGCTCTTAAAACTGTGCAAGAGTTGGCAAATCTAGAAGGTCATAATTATCCTCAAGCAGCCGAGGTTTTGAGACATCAAATTTTTGTAGATGACTGTGTGGCGGGAGCCAACTCGATTGAATCCTTGCTCAACTTACAGCAGGAGCTCATAGCTCTTTTGAAAAAAGGTAATTTTGAACTGCGAAAATGGGCCAGCAATCATGAGGCCGTCATCTCTGGTGTTTCGTCTTCACATTTACAAATGCCCTGTTCATTTGATAAAGAGGAACCCCTTTTCATTACAGTTCTAGGCTTACAATGGAACCCGACCATTGACATTTTTTCATATAATTGTACACCCACACATCTCTCATGCACCAAAAGGAATATTCTTAGCCAAATCTTTCATATTTACGATCCTCTAGGATTTTTATCCCCAGTTGTGCTGTTAGCTAAAAGCATTATGCAGAGATTGTGGCTTTCTAAGGCAGGTTGGGATGATGCACCCAGTGCAGATGTTTGTCAACTGTGGAAACAGTTTAAACTGGAGCTCTCCGAGTTAGCTCACCTTGCCATTCCTAGGCGAATTTTCATAGATCAACCTGCTCGCATTGAAATACACGGTTTCTGTGACGCCTCCCAGATTGGCTACGAAGCTGCTGTTTATTTAAAATGCGAGGACTCGCAGGGAATTATCCATGTGTCTTTAGTCACAGGAAAATCAAGGGTTGCACCTCTTAAAATAATTAAGTCGATTCCCCGCATGGAATTAGTCGCTGCTGTTCTTTTGAGTGATCTTGTTTTTTATGTCAAACAAGTGTATGCACGATATGCAAACTTTGATGCTATTTTTGCATGGTCGGATTCTCAAGTCACGTTGGCATGGTTAGCTTCGTCAGCCCATCGCTGGAAGCCCTTTGTAGCTAACAGAGTATCTCACATCCATGAGCTTATTTCTTTCTCAAGCTGGCATTATGTCCCCACCGCAGATAATCCTGCTGATTGTGCTTCTAGGGGGTTGCAGCCAGCTGAACTCAAAAATCACAGTTTGTGGTTTCAAGGCCCCTCTTGGCTATGTCAAAGCATTGAACTTTGGCCCACTCAGCCTAGATTTACGGACTTTCTATCTCAGGAGGTTTGTGAAGAAGAAAGAACTATTGTCCTAAAGGCTACTTTTGATGACCATTTCATCACTCTAGAGATTTTTCGTTATTCGTCATTTAGAACTATTTTAAATGTGATTGCCTTTGTCCTTAGATTTATTCATAATACAGGAAAAGGTCGTGAAAATAAGAGAACAGGAGTTTTGTCTCCCATTGAGATCCAAGAAGCTCTTGTTACTGTCGTTCGACATGTCCAACAATTTTGTTTTGGTGATATTTTTGAAAACCTAAACAAAAATCAATTACTTCCAAAGTTGTTTAGAAAATTAGCAGTCTTTCTAGACGAAGGTGGTTGCCTCAGGGTGGGTGGTAGGCTGAGACATTCGATGCTATCCTACGATGTGAAGCATCCGTTGCTTTTACCCAAATCTCACCGGTTGACCGAGTTAATCGTAGAATGGGTACACAAAACTAATTTGCACCCTGGCTTTAAGACCCTTCATTGTCTTATACTGCAACAATTTTGGATTCTTTCTCCACGTTCTGCTATTTATCGAGTTCTTGCTCAATGCATTAAATGTTTTCGTTCTAAACCAAAATCTTATAATCCAAAGATGGGAGACTTGCCAGCAGTTCGAGTGTCTCAACTTAAGGTCTTTTCTGCTGTCTGTCTTGATTACGCAGGTCCCATTGCGATCACCATGAGTAAATCTCGAGGAGCCAGGTCTTTAAAGGCTTATATATGCGTGTTCGTGTGTTGTGCTGTTAAAGCTATACACTTGGAACTAGTATCTGACCTCACTTCCGAGGCATTTATTGCCGCATTTAGGAGATTTGTTGCTCGTAGGGGTCGATGCTCAGAAATCATCAGTGATCAGGGAACTTCGTTTATTGGAGCGAATAGGCAAATATTGGAATATTTTAAATTAGCCGCCCAGACGGTGTCCATCCAATGGAATTTTAATAGTCCAGGAGCCCCTCATTTTAACGGTTTAGCAGAAGCGGGTGTGAAGTCGGTAAAAACTCACCTATATAGAGTACTAGGTGATCAAATCCTCACCTATGAGGAAATGTATACCTTTCTTACTCAAATTGAGTCAGTATATTGAACTCAAGGCCTCTTTGTGCCATATCGAATGATCCCAACGATCTCCAATCTCTTACGCCGGCACATTTTTTAACTCAGGAACCAGTAAATTCTGGTCTACCTGATCCTGATTTGTCACACATCCAACTTAACAGGCTAAATAAGTGGCAACTTATTCAGCGAATGCATGCTGATTTTTGGCAACGTTGGCAGCAGGAGTACCTGCATACCTTGCAACAACGAGCAAAGTGGTGTGAGGACAGTGGTCGTATTGAGATTGGCACGCTAGTTTTAATAAAAAATGAACAAAGGCCCCCCTCCAAGGGGCTATGGCTCGCGTTACCGCAGTGCATCCAGGCGCTGACGGGATTGTTAGAGTCGTAACTCTAAAAACTCCAAACGGAGTTATGCAGCGGATAGTTGTAAAAGTGTGCCCGCTGCCAGTAAACTAATTTTACAATTTATACCTATTTCCTCTACTGATACACTAGCGGTATAGATTCGTATGGTTACAACCGCGTATATTTATTTTCTTTTATTTTATTTTTTTTTACACCCCCGTGGGCTATGATTGGGAAAATAATGAGCAGGAAATTTCTCTTATGTTTTTTTTTATATATTTAAGTTACCTGGGTTAAAAACCTTAGGTTTTGGTGGGTGGAATGTTCGCTCCGCGAATGTTACTTTTTAGTTTTTTGTTAATTTTTAGTATTTTATTTTATTTTTTAAGTGAGGCCTTCAAAACTCGTAGGCCCTGGCAATTGAAAAATATTTCGTGAAAAATAATATTTTTGATCTATAAGGTGGCTCCCTCATTGACGCGTGTGGGAATCAGGAACTAATGATAGAGAAAAAATTGTTAAAAGACACTTGCTTTTCGGCAGCCATACTGCTCAAGTCATTTTTACAAATTACTGTGATTTTGCTATTTCTTTGGCAGTCCCATTGACTGTTTGTGTTTCAAAAATACTCAAAAAACCGTCTACAGTGTGCCGACGAAGTTGGAAAAGAATTGGAGAGATCCTGCAAGTAGGGCCCCCAGGACCGACAGGAATCACACAAGAGGTTAGTGCCATTCGCCACTTTATGATCAGCTTTTTTCTCGCCATTTCTTACTTTTTGGACAGGCTTACACCTTGGCCCTAGAGTTTTTTTTGAGGTATCCATAAATTGTGTGATAATTTAAAACCAGCAACATTAATAAATTACAGTCCATTATAATAATTTTCGTGATACTGAACCCCGGCGATTCACTCAAATTATGTTATGTTATGTTATGTTCCTGTCTCAAGCCTATCTGTGTAATACTCATTACAGCTATAGTAAGCTTTTGTGTCAAAGCAATTACGTACTAACCTTCTGAATACTTTTAAATCTTGAGTTTGTCTAAATGCGATGGGTAAATGATTGTATAATTTTATACTTTCGTAAATCAAGAAATGTTTTGTCAAAGCTAGCCTAGGTATTGGAAGTGGTAAGTTCTCAGATTGACGAGTTGTATAGTAACGACCAGTTTGAGCATTTGGTTCTTGAAGCTTCTTTTTATGAACCAGGCTGACTGTCTCCAAAATAAAAAGACACGGTAATGTTAATATCCATGCCATTTTAAAAAGTGCCCTACATTGTTCTTGAAGATTGACATTAAATAGTTTGCGTACTGCTCGCTGATGTAGAATAAAGACCGACTTAAAAAGGGTGACACAAAAAAGTCCCCAGAATGCAATCCCATATCTCATTTGGGATTCAAATAAGGCAAAGTAAGTAGCTCGGGCTGATTCAAAGTTTATTTGTCTCTTAACTACACTTATAGCAAAGCATGCAGATGATAATTTAGAGTTAAGAAGATATATATGCTGATTAAAGTTTAGTTTGTTATCAACAACTAGAGCCAGAAATTTTATAAATGGTTTAGGGTCGATTGATTGATTCCCTATGCTTATAGATTCTATTGTTGAACGAAAAGAGAGAATGTTAGCTTTGCGTATATTGAAGCAGAGAAGGTTACTAAAGCACCATGCTCCTATTTTTTGCACATCTCGAGAAACTATATATATATATATATATATATATATATATATATATATATATATATATATATATATTATTATACGAGATTTAAACTCTCACAATGTCGGGAGGTTGCCTATTCTTTTAACCGGGAATACGTTAAACCAAGTCTGTAAGGCGCGTGCCTGCCTGTTTGGCTACCAAAGACAGGGGTCCGGGAGTAAGGGTGGTTCGGGACTAAAGAGCAGGTTCAGAAAATTGTGGCAATAACGGTTTGTGACACTCTAAAAACGCGGTCCTGTTAATACGTCATGGTTGTTGGTGCAAGAATTATTTGCCAGCTTTTGGCTACTTT
The DNA here is from genome assembly GCA_963576565.1 of Aspidapion aeneum. Classification (NCBI taxonomy): domain Eukaryota; kingdom Metazoa; phylum Arthropoda; class Insecta; order Coleoptera; family Brentidae; genus Aspidapion; species Aspidapion aeneum. The sequence goes on along the minus strand of OY755043.1, from coordinate 79,576,904 downwards.
TATATTTTAATATTATTTTTCATTTCAAATTTCGCGGGGTATATGCATATAACTTATCCCCGCACCGAGACACGCGCGAGTCTGCGCGAGGAGTCGCAATCGGGAAACCGAAAAGAAGCACAAGAAAACGCCGTGAGTGCTACAATTTTCCCGTTTTTCCTGTCTTCCAAGCCATCAAAACGACTGCAACTAGATGAAAACTAAGGTAGGTGCACTTTAGATATTTTATATGCATCGTTTTTATTGATTTCCTTTACATAAACTTTACAATTACGTTTTTCAATTTCTTATCTCAAAATATTGGGTATTTCTCGAATGAGTGGTGTAAGTGGTGAACCAGCCAACCTAAACTCAACCCAACTTACGTTTGCAACCTCTGTTAGCTCCCGCTAAATTTCGCGGTTGTTTGTAAATTTTAAACACACAATTGGATGACGGACAGAGTACATTTTTCGCGCATTTGAACATGCGCACCAAGAATCAGAGACATCCTTTTTCTACCGCCTCGAGAAAATGGCGTGTTAATTTCTTTCTCCAACTATTTCAAATTTCTACACTTGAAAGTGCTCGATTTTGGTGTACTGAAGAATAGAACTAGAAACTTCAGCCCTTCAGCTACGTGGTGCCATCATTAGATCAAGACAGGGGCCCCTTGGAACGTGGAGAAATTGGTTGCAAACTGGTGAGTGCTTTGTTTCTGATTTCCGTTGTGTGGTACCAACAATTAACCTATGGACCTTAATTATTTCGTGATTTCATATCAATATATTTATGTTTGTTCGCGCTTTCATTAATTAAAATATCTACAGTCCTTTGCAGTTATCGTTTTTCTAACTGCGGGCAAACATAAGTGTTCCTTCGACCCGAATTATTTAAATTTTACTCCATACGACGGTATTAATAAGTCGGCCATTTCCACACGGCGATCACAAGGCCTTGAATTTTTCCAATCGTATTGAACCGAGAGAGATATTCGCTCGACCTTCGGTATCGGCGCAGTTCACCTGTTTTCGGTCCGCTGCTATGGTAACGCAGGGTCTACCGCGTGGTCATTCAGTATAAACAAAAATCGAGAAGCAATCAAAACAAACAAGCAATTTCAGTGAATAGATGTGTTCCATATCATTTCGATATTTAAAACAATTTTCATCAATTGTGATAAATTAGTGCATATTTTCGACAATTCGTCATTTTTCTATTTCAGAAGCATTAATTTAGCGTTAATTGTATATTTACCGACATTTCTGTGATTAGATGTGTTCCATATCATTTCGATATTTAAAACAATTTTCATCCATTGCGATAAATTAGTGCATATTTTCGACATTTCGTCATTTCAAAGGTAAAAATCATGTCTATCAAAAAAGCCGTGCAAAAACGCAAGGGTTTTTTATCTGCGATCACCGAGTGTTATGTGTTTTCATAGACCGCGGCAACGGACGAAAAAGCGAGAAACGAGTTTCAAGTGCGGTATTACGATTTGGATGAAACCTTCGATAAATGCATGCTGGCACATAATGATGTCATTATGTTGATAGACGACTCGGACGACGAGGAGTTTAAAACGCAGGATGCGATCCTTTCAGAAGCTCGTAAATATTTTTATGCGTGTAAAGGGGTTTACTCTAAAATATTTCCGGTTGAGGCCCCATCCTTTTCGGGATCATATGTTTGACAAAACGAAACTCCAAAACTCAAAGAGTTAGGTATTCCCATATTTCGAGGTGATAAAAAATTATGGCCAAGCTTTTTCGATCTTTTTAATAACATTATAGATCAAAATCAAAGTCTAAGTAACGTTCGAAAACTTCAATATTTATTTTCATATTGTAAAAAGGACCTAGTTCGGGGTTGCCAAACTTCGGTCTTTTACGTTTGACACTCAATATTTCACCCTTTCGGACGGAATCTTGGGCGCCACTCTAAGAAATAAGGGAGCTTAGAGCCTCCACCGGCCAGTACGACTAGCTTTTAGACAGTCGAGAAAACGGGTTCATGGAATGGTTGGAAAATTAATGTTTAGGCAATTTAACTAAAATGTACCACTTTTATTTGTCTAACCTTGCTACAAGAATCAAATTTTAATAACTTTCTTACTCTAAACAACTTAAACAGGATTCCCAAAGCACAGGCGGTTTCTTTTTCTTAATTTGACACAATTGAATACCTTTCAAAGTTCCAGCAAAGAACAATTCGATAATTCTTTTACGAAATGGTATATTGTCACGAGGGGGTTTTATCGTGACGAACACAGTTTAAGTTAGGTGTAATGGTTTTATTATAATACTTATATTTACTACTTACATTGTACTTAAATACATCTTGTCTACAAATCTTCTTTGATAGGCTTAACTTCTTATACTTGACTAAAGTACTACTTGTTCACTATTAACTAAGCCTGGGCGTTAGGTTCTCAGCGTACAACTAACTGCTAAACTCTTTTGGAGATGCTTTTATTACAAACCGTTTGCCATTGATAGGATATCGAGATGTGTTTTGTTTCCTGTATAAACATCATCGTAATCCCATTAGCCACGTTGTTTATAATACTTCTATATACAATTTATTACTTTTAATACAATTTGAACTATATACAGAAGTTCATTTCCTTAGAATGTTTAGGGTTAATGTGCACTTGCTTGTAAACGTAACTTGTGTCATTCACTTAATAGGACATTATTTTCTATCTTGACACATCCCCCTTGCTTTTAAAAAAATCTGTCCCCACAGATTGTCTACTAAACTATTTTTCACAAAAAAAAACATAACAGTCGTCTGTACCTAATAAATTATAAAACTAATTAACTAAAATAATTGTCTATCCATTCCCATCTACTCATTCCGATTGTTTTGCATTCTTCAGGTGACGCAACCTAGTCCAATGTAGGTTTATAAAGAAGTATCAACCGCAGTGTTGCCGTGACGAATTTGTGGGTCTTGCACGCTGCCTTGAAAATGTTCAGATCTTGCTTTGTTGCCAACTGTCCTTGTCTCGTTTTGACTTGTGCGGTCCATTCCCTCAGGAAGACCTGGATGGTAGGTCCTTTTTTCTGTTCGTAGTGTTTGATTTGGCGGCCCGACTGGCGGGGGTTTAGAGTTGGCTCCCCCCGGTTTTTTCATGCTGCGCTCTGGGTAGCTGTCTTGCCTTGTGGTATCGACTGTTGCCTTGTGGTATCGGCTGTTGCCTTGTGCTATCGGCTGTTGCCTTGTGGTATCGGCTGTTGCCTTGTGTTATCGGCTGTTGCCTTGTGGTATCGGCTGTTGCCTTGTGTTATCGGCTGTTGCCTTGTGGTATCGGCTGTTGCCTTGTGTTATCGGCTGTTGCCTTGTGCTATTGGCTGTTGCCTTGTGGTATCGGCTGTTAGCTCTGTCTGGGTTGACTACTTGGTGGGTTGGCTCTATGGCGATTTGTCTGCTGTACACCAGTGCTAATCGGCCCTGCTCACCACTTTTTCGTCTTTTGCATTACTTTGGTTGATCTTTTTGGCCGCTTTGCTAGGCCTTTTGTGACGTCTTGGTTATGTCAGGTTGTCATCGTTCTTCCATGTCTTCTTTCTTCATGTTGGGAACGAGTAGAATAGGTGGATCTAAAAAATTAATGTACAGACGATGTTAGGACATAATATATATTTACATATGTTTACATTGAAAAGAGACAAAAATTACAAAAATGAGAAAAAAATTATTTAATTGTTCTCGGTTCATTTTAGAATTATTTATACCCTGGCAACCCTGCTTATTTAGCCTGCTTAAACTTATATCATTTGATAACATTCGAAAAAATATGTTTAATTTAATACACCTTTGTTTATACATTCCACAATTTGTTTTATTATACATTCAAAACAATGTGTGCGTTTTGCACCTTTTAAGACATTATAGAAATTATTTAACTAAGTTTAAAATATTATGTATGTCATACATTTATTTATTTTTTTCTATGGTATACGCCCTTCATTATAATTTATTCCCCTTACATCTCTCAATCTCACTCCTGTGATTCATAAAAATTATTAACATTGTAATAATATACAATTATACTTGGCGATCTCTTCTATGTGGCAATTAGCTTGTCGGCAAATGGGTTAGCTCCTATCATTTACTATAATATTTCTTCAATAATCTTTTTGCGTAGACTTTGACATGAAATATCACGGTAAAAATGAGTTCTTCCATCTGCGGACTACGACGCGCAGTGCAGGTCGTAAACATTTATAAAAATTATTTATTATACAAAACTACCGGCATAGTATACGGTTATGTAATCTATGCGGTTTTTATAATTACATTGAGCACGTCTATAAATAAAATATACCGGCATTTAATTATACGACGAATTTTTTATTCGCCGGAGCCACAATTGACAATGTTTGCATTAACTTTTTCGCCGATTTGAAGGGAGAATAAATCTTTTTGTTCTTTCAATTCGATTTGAAACTTTGTGTGACCGTAGTTGATTACGATTTCGGGTGTATTTTCTTTTAAATTTAGTGACGCCGATTTTTTTGAATGTTTTTTGAGAAGTTTTATACTTACATAGGTTAAAAACAAAAGCAGGGCAAGGCACGTGACACCGAATAATATGTCATATTCGTAGTGTATCTGTGTTGTGTTTAAAATATTTTGTGCGTTAGCAACTTGAACTGGTGATGCTGCCAGACTTACAATCGTATGATGAAAAAATAGGTATGCAGTCGACACTGAGAGCAGAAAATTCCATAGAATAAAAATTCCGTGACTTCCCATACCGTATTTATCGCTGAAACCGTATGTTTGCGGTATGATAGTGTCTACTGAATTTTCAATTTGTTTTAATGTTGTCTCTGATGACGTCAAATTTAAATGAGGTATATTTAGTGTCCAATTTGAGTTAAGGCACTCTTGCATATCTTTATATGTGGGTTGCATGTGTTTTAATTTTTGGTCTTAAAATAAATGATTTTAGATTTGACCAAACTGCAGGTATAATGTGAACTATGCTCGCTGTCTCGATTTTATTGTTACATGGGAATTTTTGTGGGATAATAATTTCTCCGGATGACTCTAACTGGCAGTTGCATGGGATTTTAATTTTTAAAGCTCCTTTTTTGTTATAAACGTTTTTTAGCTCGGTTTTTTCACTACCGCATGAGAGATAGGTTTTTTCTTGCAGATGTGTAAGTATGTATGTTATGTCATTTATTTCTGAGATTATCAACGAGTTACCCGAGTGGCAATTCATCGGACAGTATGAACTTATTTCTTCTACAGACGCGCCGTGATACAATTTTTTGGCGCACTCTGGTCCCTGTATATTATCAGCAGAAAACCTAGGAATAAAACATAATTTGTCGTGATAAGGTCTACATAAATGTAGCCCTGTACCTGAAATTTGTCTAATCTCTTCTTTTCCGTAATTATTTTTTGAGACAGCGATGTACAATGCCTGGTGTGGTATTGTACATGTTTGATTGAACCATGCGAAGGGTGTGGTGGTCAGTTCATAAAGGTCCCACTTTTGTCTGTGTTGTATAATCGGTATTTTAATGTGAATAAAAATTTTATTTTCCGTGATGCTGCAGTCGCATATTGGAAGTTCGTAAAATTTTGAAATTTTTTCTTTTGAAATTGCCAAACCTTGATTTCACGAATAGATTTGTTTTTCCAGATTATCTAAATCCTTTCGTAGAACCTCTGGATTGACTATTTCAATAGGGATTTTTCTTGCTTTGCATGATTCAATAATTTTTTGTTTTCTTAGTGCGCGAGTTAGAGATATTATTCGCGTTAAATTTTGATACTGATTGACCAGAGACGTGCTAGCAAAACTTTCTTCATCCCTCAGGATTACTTTAACCTCTTTATTTAAAGTTGAAACTTTAGAGTCGATAAATTTTATTTTACGTTCTGTATCTTTAAAAGTATCGCCAATTTTTGTAGTGTAATCGGAAAAATGTTTTGACTGTTCCCCGATACTGTGAAGGGTTTCGCCTAGCTCTTTACTGATTGTGTTAAGTTGCCTTTTTACTGTTTCGTCATCCTCCGAAATTATATCGAGTTTTTCTTCGGTCGCGACCCAACAACACCAATTTAGAGCGTCTCCGATGAAGCCTAGTGCCCTTTTTGGCCTTAAACTTTGTTTAGATTTTTGTGTCCTCATCGAAGATGCGCCCCAGTTACCGTTTAACAAATCGAATTCTTTTTTGAATGCCTTCCCTAACTCATGTGTGTGTGATACCAAGTTACAATTGTCGCCATATGACTCGCAGATATATCTTGGTAACTCTGGTTCTGTCATGATCTCTTCTGACCAGTCCATTTTATATGTAATCGGAATCGTAGCTTCGTATGCTACAGTTTGCGGTAGTGCCTTCCAAAATGCTCCGGCACTGACTTCTACTAGGTAGGATTGGTTGTTTTCGGCTTCTGTGACCTTAATTGCTATGATGCACAATATGAAGTTCCATCTAAAAAAATTCTTTGCAAATATATGTTATTTACATGCCATTAGATGTGTTTTTAAAAAATTAAATGTCTCTTTTTAAAATTAAAATTTACTTTAATAAAATAATAAATAATAGCATTCATAGTGTTTGGCTACGATATTTATTTTGCATTTTATTTGTTTTATTGCCGTCTGTTCCTTGTTAGCAAAATATTAAAAGTTATCAAAATAAAGTTGTGGTTTATTTCCACAACATCTTAATTTATTTAAAAAAAATACTTTAATTATTTATAAAGTTTTGATTGTTAATATAAATGTTTGACGAAAAATATTAAACTTCTAAGTGTTTTTAAAACAACCGGCTTGGATATTATTAAACAAACTCCGAGTTGTCTCAACAAATTTAATCAAAAATTTTTATATTCCTTAAATGTTTTTTAAAACAATTTATCTAATTAGTTGATACTTATAAGTTAAATATTTCAATAATTTTTAACTTATTTTTAAACTTTGCGGCAGTGTTATCCCAACATTTAATTTAATTTCTTATTATTACTACCTAATTGTTTTCTAAACTTAGGTTGGTGAACACTAATTAGTCGGTCGTGTACCATTGATATTATATTTCCTACAAACAGTTTATATTTATGTATGTAAAGATTTCAAAGCGGTCGTTGCTTGACACTTTGTTATATTATCTGGTGTAGTGTTTTAATAACATGATACCGTACACCTCCTAATCGGTTTTTAATTGTTTTATTTATACTTGCACTGAAAATAAAAAATAAAAATCTAATTTAATTATAGGTAGGTATCTTTTTTAAAATTTAAATTTTGCATTGAACAAAAATAAAAATACACACACACTTCACTAAAATAGCGTCCTTTATTTTATTTCACTTCACTTTAAATAGTGTCTTTATATACAGGATAATATTTGTGACACAAGGTCTTGTTATAAGGGCTTTGCCCTAAGGGCCTTGCCATAAGGGCCTTAAAAAAAAAATTTTTGGGCAGCTTAATTTTCTGTCACTGGGACTACTTCCGGTGTCCATGGGTCATAGTAAGGTAGCATCCTGCTGACATGAACCACTTCTTTTTTGCATTTGTTTGATGGTCCTTTTCTTATTTCGTAATCCACATCCGACATTCTGCGTGTAACGTAATATGGGCCGAACCATCTGAGCAATAATTTTTCACTTCTTCCTACTTTTCTGACGGGAGTAAAAACTTTCACTTTCTCGCCTTCTTCATATTCTACGTGTCTGTGTTTTGCGTCATAGTGATATTTGTCTTTTTGCTGCTGATTTTTTATATTTTCCGCTGCGGCATTTCGCACTGCGAGTGCCCGGTTTCGGATTTCTTCCGTGTTACTTGGTGGTGGACTCATCATGATATTTGCTTCTATAGGTAATATTGGTTCCCTACCATAGACCAGCATAAATGGCGAGTACTGGGTCGTTGCTTGTTTTGAACAAATATAGGTTGATGTCACTAAAGGTAAAAATGTATCCCAGTCTGTATGTGACGTGTTTGTGTACATTGATAACATATCTGCGATAGTTTTATTCATTCTTTCTACTAGTCCGTTGCACTGTGGATGGTATGACGTAGTAAACTGGCTTGTGATGCACATCATTTTTAACATCTCTCTTATTAGTTCGGATCTAAAAATTTGACCTCTGTCACTCAGTAGGTACTTGGGCGATCCGTGTCTTGTGATTATTTTTTCGACCATAAATTTTGCGACAGAATTTGCTTTTCCGTCCGGCAATGGCGCTGTTTCGGCCCATCTTGTCGCATAATCTGTCGCGACTACAATCATTGTATTTTTTTGTTTTGATAATGGGAATGGCCCGAGAAGGTCTATAGACACTCTCTCAAAAGGAACGCCTATCGGCATAGGTTGTAATAGCCCTATGGGAATTCTATTCTGTTGTCCTTTTCTGGCTTGGCAGTCGGGGCATCTTTTAATAAAATCTTCGATATGTTTTTGTTGATGGTCCCAAAAATATCGATTTTTAATTTTTTCTGTTGTTTTGGCCACTCCTAGGTGGGCGCCTCCTAACGGCTCGTTATGATGTGCAAATAAAATCTCTCCAATTAAATTTTTTGGTATGGCTAGTAAAAATTCTCGCCCTTCTGGCCTGGGATTTATTTTGTGTAAAACTGTGTCTATAAGCCTAAAATTTTTTATTCTTTTTCTTAGTCCAATACTGCCAATTTTGTCAGGATCTTGTAAACCGTCTATGATCTCTCGCAAACTTTCGTCTTCTCTCTGTAATTTTCCCATATCTTCGGGTTCAATGATGAACGTGGGTATCTCCTCTAATTGTTACTCTTCATTTTCGCTCGGTTTTAGCACGGGATTTCTACTCATGCAGTCGGCATCTCTGTGTTTTGCTCCACTTTTGTGTTCTATTGTGTAGTCAAATTCTGACAATTTTATTGCCCATCTGGCTAATCTTCCTACGGGATCTTTAACTGATTTTAACCAGCACAGTGCGTGATGATCGGTTACGATTCGCACATGCTTACCATTCTAAAATAGCCTAAACTGTATATTATTCCTGCTAGCTCTAATTCTGAGATTGACATATTTTTTTCTGCGTTTGTTAAACTTCGACTGGCATAGGCAACAGGGTGAAGATGGGTGTCTTCCCCCTCTTGCAAAAGTATGGCGCCTAGGCCTTGCCTGCTTGCATCGACGTGTAAAACGCATTCTTTTTCGGGTTGATAATGCGCTAAAACTGGTGATGTGATCAGCCTTCGTTTTAGCTCCTCAAATGCTTTTTGATGTTTTTCTTCCCAAAAGAAAGGTGTGTCTTTTTTGGTTAAATCGTGAAGCGGTCTGGCTATAGCAGAAAAGTTTTTTATGAATTTTCGATAAAAATTTGCAAGGCCTAAAAATTGCATGACATTTTTTTGTGTTTTAATTTTTGGAAAATTTTCAATACAAACTAATTTCTTTTTGTCGGGTTTTAGGCCTTGGCTCGATACAGTATAACCGAGCAGATCTAGTTCTTCTTTTATATATTCGCATTTTGAGGGTTTTAGTGTTAGCCCTGCATCCCGTAGTCTTTGAAAAACGGTGCGCAATTTTTCTAAATGGTCAGAGAGTGTTTCTGAAAATATACAGATGTCGTCACAATAGACCAGGAGCGTTTTCCATTTTAGATCACGAAAAACCATATCTGCCAATCTTTGAAATGTTCCAGGAGCTCCCGATAATCCAAAGCATAGCTTGTTCCAAACGTATGTACCACCTTGCCCGGGGCAACAAAAGGCTGTATACTGTTTAGAATCGTCGCTAAGCTTTATTTGCCAAAATCCACTGAACATATCGAGTGTTGTGAAGTATTTGGCCTTCCCTAAATAGGTCAAAAGGTCGTCTATGACTGGCATTGGGTAGTTAGCTCTACGTGAAACATGATTTACGCGGCGAAAATCGCAACAGAACCGCGTCTCTCCACTCTTCTTTTTCACCAGTACCACCGGACTTGCCCATTCTGACTCCGCTTCGCTTATAACGCCTGTCTGAAGCATTTCATTTACTTGTTTGTCTATAATTTCCTTTTCCTTATGAGATACCCTATATGGCTTTTGACGTATGGGTTTCGCGTCACCCACGTCAATCACGTGTTCTACAAGGTCCGTCGGGCCCATATATTTTGGACTTTTTGCGAAAACATCGCTGTACTCCTCTAATAAATTGTATAAATGCGATTTAATTTTTTCATCTTTTATGTGGTTAATTTTGTGGTCCGCCATTGTCACTCTCTCTTCATCCTGTATCTCTTGTGTCTCTTCAATGTTAAGGACCGGTAAGGTGTCTATATCGTACCTAAACCCCTTTTTAAGGTAGCCTAAGGTCGATTCCTTGAAAATTTTTATTGGGTTATGTTTTTTGGTGGTTAATTGCATTGTACAAGTGTCGTCATCAAATTCAGGGGGAGAGCAAATAATTCCTTTAGGTCTTAAAAATGCGTCATTCTCTTCAAAAATAAAAATTTTTAAATCAACTGAACCGAATTTTTCTATTTTTAATTTAATTGTTGTATGCTCACTCGGTGTAATAAAATAATCATTTAAACAAGTTACTTTAAAAATATCCCTTAAATCCTGGCTTTCCTCCTGTACTAAAGGTAAAGAAGGTGAAATAAAATTTTCATAAGTGCCCAATTGATAATTTTCGTCTTTATGAAACGAAAGTGTTGTTGTTATGTAACCGTTCGTTAGTCGTACAGTCTTGTCGGTGAGATTGATTTGGGCGTTATTTTTTTCTAAAAAGTCCATTCCCAAAATTAAAGGTTTTGGTAATTTTTCTACGACTATGGCTTCAATGTATCCACACATTTCGCCGATTTTAATTTTAAATTCTGTTAGGCCGAGTGGCATTACTTTATTTCCACCGGCAGTTGATAAAGCTAATTGTTGTTTTAAAGGCTCTATGTCTCTACATAGAGATTTCTCTATAATGCATTTTCCTGAGCCGGTATCTAGGACTATGTCTACCCCCTTAAAATTATTGACGACACCCTTAACTACCAGAATTTTATTGCTTGCCCCTGTTTGGAGGACGACGCCGTTGGGGCACTCTAATTGAGTCGTCCTTGCACATTTGGGGATGGCGACCTACTCGCTCTACTAATCGATACTCTTCTTTGTGGTCCCCTTTCTCTGCTACGCTCCCTGCTACATGCATAATGCCCACACCTATTGCAATCGTTGCATCTCGGCCTGCCGTCGTTACACCTCGTATTTGGAAGATCCCTGCTTCCTGAGTGATCCCTTCTGGGTGACTCTACGTGACTATTTTGCGGCCTTCTTTGTACATTCCTGTTGTTTTGTCCAAAATTATTTACATTTTGGCCAAAATTCCTCCTATTATACCCATGATTTGAGTTTTGATTATAATTTCCCGTATTTCGATTATGATATTGACCTATCGGCCTGTTTAGATTACCTCTATAATTGTTTGATCTACCTCTTAATTCGCGAAACCTCGACCTACCTCTACCATTTTGATGATAGTTCGACGCGTTTTGCCTAAAATAGTTTGTTTCATTTTGTCGCGTGTAATTTGGGCCATTTTGCCTTAAAAAATTAGGACCGTTTCGCCTAGGATAGCTTCCCTCATTTTGTTCGATTGTCAAAACTTCTGTTTGTCTTGTCATTTTGTCTATTAAAACGTTTTGTCTAATAGCACTTAATTTCAAAACTGTTTCTCTTAGTTTTTTGAGATCCAGGTCGGATGAGGTTATTAATTCGTATGACTCTGTATAGGAGCTATGTAGCCCACTTTCAAAATGTTCTCTGAATTGGTCAAATGGCATTTTTTCGTCAATTTCATACGCAATATTGAATAAATCATAATAATATTGTTTAATATCCTCAGCACTTCCCTGTTTTCTATTTTTAAATTTAATTTTGAGATTTTTTAGAGGTTGGTCACCCCCAAATTCTTTTAAAAAATCTTGTTTTAAGTGAGCCCAAGTTTTATTTGCATTCTCGGTTTTGCTACTATATTCTAAAAACCATCTGAAGGCGGCGCCTTCCAAATAATTTTTAAAATATGCTATCTTATGCGTTTCGGTCCAACCGTTTACTTGAGATACTTTTTCGTATTTTGTAATGAAATTCACCGGGGAGTCTAACCCTGGTTAAAGTAAGGTGGGTCTATAAATTTGGGTGATGCCGGATTACTGGTCGTACCCGTCAGAGCGTCACTTAGCGTTGTATTTGTCATTTTAAAAATTTTTGTGATGGCTGAGTCCTGTTTTTTATTGAAGCTAGATTTTGTATTCAACCCTTGGTTAATTATGGTTTGACTTTTTTCGTCTTGCAACGTTTCTTCGGTCGAAGGAATTTCCGTTTTATTGGAAATGACCGTTAAATTATTTGAATCTTCAAAAGATAAATTTTGCCCACGGGATAATTTAAAATCTTGTTTTGAAATTTGTAAAACTTTTTTAGGGGTTGAGTGATTTTCGGCACTCGGATCGACGAAGGATAAGTCGAAATTTACTGTCTTTCTGACAGGACTTCTTGAGAGTTTGGTGCTTTTTAAAAAGGGACTGCTCGCAGATTGCGAACTAGAGGCGAAGACGTTATTTTTAAAGTCTTCACTAAGACTTTTTGTGACGCTTCTAGTGACTCTGGCTGGGGTACCCATTAATTATAGAAACCATCTTTTTAAGAGAAAAAAAAAACGTATGAAAATACCGAATTGAAAATGTCGAGACAAAATGAATTAAACTAATATGCGAAAAAATATACACTAATAATAGGTAACATGTCACCACACTTAAACTGCGTTTTTTGATTTAAAAAAAATATATTATTTTTTCTGTCGATCTAGTTTGAAAATTTTATGAAAATGGTATTTATATAGGAGAAATAATTCTAATGACAGAAAAATAATTGAAAAAAAAATATAAAAAATAAATAAATGTAATATTCAATATTTAGTTAATGCATGCCGGAATCGATTGTTTCGGCTGGAGCGTCATAATAATTTTCGATACTCCTTAAAATAATTTAAAAAAATTAAAATGAAATAACAAATAGTGAAAAGAGTGAAATTAAGAAAAATAAAAAAAATTAAAAATAATTTGAAAAATACATTTTTTCCACTATATGCCTATATGTCTTTCAAAAAAGACAGCGGCGCCTCCACCATATGTCACGAGGGGGTTTTATCGTGACGAACACAGTTTAAGTTAGGTGTAATGGTTTTATTATAATACTTATATTTACTACTTACATTGTACTTAAATACATCTTGTCTACAATTCTTCTTTGATAGGCTTAACTTCTTATACTTGACTAAAGTACTACTGGTTCACTATTAACTAAGCCTGGGCGTTAGGTTCTCAGCGTACAACTAACTGCTAAACTCTTTTGGAGATGCTTTTATTACAAACCGTTTGCCATTGATAGGATATCGAGATGTGTTTTGTTTCCTGTATAAACATCATCGAAATCCCATTAGCCACGTTGTTTATAATACTTCTATATACAATTTATTACTTTTAATACAATTTGAACTATATACAGAAGTTCATTTCCTTAGAATGTTTAGGGTTAATGTGCACTTGCTTATAAACGTAACTTGTGTCATTCACTTAATAGGACATTATTTTCTATCCTGGCGGATTTACATGTCCGTTGGTTATTCTATAACTCAAATAACACTTTTATTACTCGGTTTGGTCCTAGTTAAAATGTAGATTCTTTAGTCCGGGAACATGTTTAAAATCAACCCTGTATAAGACCCGTGCCTACCTGTATGGCATCCAAGGTAGGGGTCTGGGAAAACAGGGTGATTTGGGGAATTACCAACTTTGAAACCAACCCTAAAGAACGCGTGCCTGCCTGTATGGCATCCAAGACAGGGGTCCGGGATTAGAGTGGTTTGAGTCTAAGAAACGGGTTAAAGATGAAATGTGCAGTTTTCCTTCGAATTATCTTGTACCCAGGAGGAAAGTGCACATTATCTTAACCGGGCAAAATCAGGAAAAAGACGCGTGCCTACCTGTATGGCAACCAAGGTAGGTGTCCGGGAAATATACCAATTTGAAATCAACCCTGGAAGACGCGTGCCTACCTGTATGGCATCCAAGGTAGGGGTCCGGGAAATCAAGGTGATTTGGGAAATTATCAATTTTGAAACCAACTCTAAAGAACGCGTGCCTACCTGTATGGCATCCAAGATAGGGGTCCGGGATTAGAGTGGTTTTAGTTCAAGAAAACGGGTCTCAAGAATCTACAGATTACGTATCCGTTTCATTGTACGAAGCGGTGGTAAATTGCATCGTTTTCTAACCGGGACTTTAACTTTAAATCAACCCTACAAGACGCGTGCCTACCTGTATGGCATCCAAGGTAGGGGTCCGGGAGTTAGGGTGGTTCGGGCTTAGCAAAACGGGTCAAACTGGAAAATACAATTTTCCTTTTGCTCCAGCCTATTTACACCAGCTAGGAAATTGCATTTTCTCTAGACCGGAAAATAACTAAAAATCAACAAGACGCGTGCCTACGTGTATGGCATCCAAGGTAGGGGTCCGGGAAATATTCCAATTTGAAATCAACCCTGGAAGACGCGTGTCTACCTGTATGGCCTCCAAGGTAGGGGTCCGGGAAATCAGGGTGATTTGGGGAAATCTACCAACTTTGGAATCAGCTCTAAAGAACGCTTGCCTACCTGTATGGCCTCCAAGGTAGGGGTCCGGGATTAGAGAGATTCGAATTCAATAAAATGGGTTAGAAAAACCGTCTGCAATTTACCCAGCAAAAGAAAAACATTTTTGCATTAAATATAAAGAACAGCGTAAAATAAATACTTAAAAATAGCCTACGCACTTACTTTTTTACAGTCTCGGTACCGGTGCACTAGAAATATCGCGAGTTTAGTTTTAGCACTTCTTCCTACGGCGGGCGATGACGGATAAAAAGGGTCGAACACGATGTGTCGATTGCTTAAATAGCCTCTGTTCGGAAGTGCTCGTTTTTCAGAGGTTCATTAGGCTCCGACTAACCCCCACGAAATCTGAGGTGGGAGGCCGAAGTAAACCGATCCTTTCCGAATGGCTCCGACTAACCCCCACGAAACCAGAGGTGGGAGGCCGAAGTAAACCGATCCTTTCCGAATGGCTCCGACTAACCCCACGATAGTTACTATCCCCATCGAAGTTAGAGGTGGGGAACCGAAGGAAGCCGAGTATTTCCGAATGGTTCCGACTAACTTCCACGACATTAGAGGTGGGGATCAAAGAAAGCCGATCATTTCCGAATGGCTCCGACTAACCCCACGACATTAGAGGTGGGGAACCAAAGGGAGCCGATTATTCCCGAATGGTTCCGACTAATTTCCCCGACATTAGAGGTGGGAACCAAAGAAAGCCTATCATTTCCGAAAGATTTCGACTAACCCCCACGAAGTCAGAGGTGGGGATCAAAGAAAACCGATCATTTCCGAATGATCCCGACAAACTACGAATATCCCCCACGGCATCTGGAGTCAATAACTTATAATTTCTACTCACGGCCGATGGATTACGACAAATTAGACCTGTCCATGCTTTAGGAGACTTGTAAAACAACTTAACAAATTACCCCGACCTAACAAAGATAGAAATTAGTAACTTCGATACACACCCCCCTTTCTTCGGAAAAATGCAAAAATACATAGTGTTTTTGCCATTTTTTTAAACCTATGCAAATAGAGTAGCAAAACAAACAAAACAACAAAACATTTTTGTAAAAAAAAACTACTTAAATCTAATCTCACCAATAAAATTTAAAAAAAATCATCAAAATTCTTCTTAATTGGCTTCAGTCATGGCGCCACCATATCCTATGCATCTGAAGACGGTTAACGAGGTCATATTGATCTATGTTCCCCGGGTACCAAGTACCAATCGGTTATAGAGGACCTACTTAGTAGGAACCCCTGTTAACTTTTACAGGAATATAACAATTTCCTTAGCAGTAGTCTTCAATTGTCATCAAACGGTTAACGAGGCCATATTTATCTATATACCCCGGGTACATAGTACCAAACGGTTATAGAGGTCCTATTTAGTAGGAACCCCTCAAAAAAAAACATAATTAACGCAAATGAGCCGGTTTTAAATCTTTAATGTGGATATGTTTCATTCTCTTTCCGTGTTCATCTTTAAGATCAAAAACAACGGACGAAATAACTCGGACTACGGTGTACGGTCCAGAATAATTAGGAGCAAGTTTTGCTGCAAACCCTTTTGCGGCCGAGGATAGCGGATTTTCCTTTTTAAAGACTTTATCCCCTACATGGCATCGCATTCACGTCTTCTTAAATTATAATAACGGCTTTGCGAAGAATACGCTCGAGCTAGTCTAACACGGGTCAATTCGTACAATTCTTTTAGCTTTTGTACACGGTTCAATACTTGTTCTGGATTAAGGTCAGGTTCTTGTGCAATATGATCTTCCTCAGAGGGTAGGATTCTATGTAATGCATTGGGTATTTCTAACTCACGTCCAAAGTTAAGAAAAGCCGGAGAAAATCCGGTAGCCTCATGTCGGGAGGTATTGCGTACCAACTGGAGATCAGACAGGTGCAAATCCCATTTGCGGTGTTCATTCTCGGAAAGTTTGCAATCATTGTTTTCATGGAACGATTAGTTCGTTCTACAGGATTATCCTGGGGAGTATAAACAGGAGTAAAACGGTGACGGATACCATAACTTTGTATGATCTCACGGAAAGCCACCTTTGTACTGTACACCATTGTCACTTATTACCACTTTTGGACAACTGAACCTTGAGAGAATTAACTCGTGTAAGGCTTGAGCAACATGGTTAGCGGTAGCTTTTCGTAGAGGTCGACACTACGCATTTGGTAAACCTATCTTGAAACATTACAACAAACGAATGTCCTTTAGCTGATCTCGGTAACGGGCCAATTAAGTCTGTAGACACAGTAGCCCACGGGTCTTTATTGAGTGACGGTTGCATCTTTCCAGGAGTCTGCTGCTGCGAGACCTTGTACTGCTGACACAAAGAACAGGATCGGACATAGGCAGCGATTTCTCGAAACATGCCTGGCCAATAATACCGCAACGCAATCCTAGCAGCGGTTTTAGTTATTCCCATGTGTCCAGCAGTTGTAGAGTCATGGTTTTCTTGTAAAACCTGCTCTCTGACAGTCTTCGGTATACACAGTTTCCAAGGGTCTGAAAAGTCGTCATCTTTTAGGTCAGACGTATCCCAGAAATGCCTATATAATCGCCCTTCTCATACGCAATAGTCTGGAAATGCTTTCGGGTTTGTTTCAACTTCAGTTAATTTGTTAGCATAGCAGTTACATGGAGTAAAATTTGCTAAAACAAATACTGGATCAGCTTCTGGTTCGGATTCGCCAGTTTCTAACGGATCTCTAGATAGCGCGTCTGCAATACGATTTAAAACTCCTTGACGATACTTTATCTCAAAATCGAATTGCTGCAAAAACATCCGCCATCGGGCCAACCGGCCAGATGGACTATCTAAAGAAAACAACCAACGGAGAGACTGGTGATCAGTGACAACGGTAAAGTGGTATAGCTCTAAGTAGGGGCGCATTTTCTCTACTCCCCAAACTATAGCAGCGCACTCTTTCTCTGTCACACTCATTTTACGCTCGGTAGATGTAAGAGTTCTACTTGCGTATGCGATTACATGGTCACCATCTTGGTAATGTTGAATTAAGGCCGCGCCTAGTCCGTATTCCGACGCATCAGTCTGTAGGACAAATGGCCTAGAAAAATCTGGACAGGTCAAAACAGGGGCCTCAGTCAGACATTGTTTTAACTTGTCAAATGCGGGTTGTTGAGTTTCAGTCCAAATAAAGGGTTCTCTCTTTTTCAATAACTTGTTTAACGGTGTTGCTATCTGTGAAAAATTTGCAATAAATCGACGGTACCAGGATGCAACTTCCAAAAATCTTCTTAGTGCCCTTTGATCTGCTGGTGGAGGTATCTGTAAAATACTTTCCACTTTAACTGTCTACGGCCAAACTGACATTTTTCTGGGTTAAGTTTCAGATTTGCGGTCTTTAAACGGCGGAAAACTTCTCGTAAATGCTCTAAATGAGAAGCAAAATCCGAACTTATTACGGCAACATCATCAAGGTACGGAAAGGCAAACTCTAGTTCGGGTCCGATTTCTATTTCCATTAGTCGTTGCAAACGTTGCAGGCGCTGCATGTAGCCCAAACGGCATAACTTTAAACTGGAAGAGCCCTCTTCCTGGTACAGTAAAGGCAGTGATTGGTTTACTATCTTCGGTAAGTGCTATCTGCCAATATCCTTGCTTTAGATCAATAGTGGAAATGTAGCGGGCTTTACGTAGCTTATCCAAAATGGAGTTTATAAACGGTAAAGGATAAGCATCCTTATGAGTTACATTATTTACTTTCTGAAAATCAATACAGAAACGAAACTTCCCGTCTTTCTTTCTGACCATAACAACAGGTGAACTCCACGGGCTACATGACGGTTCTATAATACCTTCTTCCAACATTCTCTCTACTTCTTCATTTATAATGGCCTGCATCTTCGGATTCTGAGGACGGTATCGCTGTTTTATCGGTTCTGTGTTAGGTTTTAATTTAATTTAATGTTTCACAAGCGGCGTTGTGGCTACGATTTGCTCAAATTCTGTGAGTTCTCGGTCTAGAAACGCATCTAGACGTTTTTGCTCGTCTTGAGTCAATGTCAGCTGGTCAGGGTTCTCGATAATAGATATCAAATCTACAGGATTATCACTACTTGCAGCAAATTGTATGTTTTCGTTTAAGAAATCTAATTGAACTTTATTTCTGCGCATAAAGTCAACTCCTAATATTAAATCTGTCGTCATACCAGGTAAATACAACAAAGTTTCATTGTAAATCTTTCCTTTTACCTTAAGTTCTAGCAAGTATGCAATTGTAATCGGTATAACGGCACCATCGGCAACTTTTGCATGGGTAACGGGTGAAGTTTGAGCTTGCATCTGTCTTTCTTGACAATATTGCGCTAGCTTATCTCCACAATAAGACCTTTTAGCTCCGGTGTCTAGTAAAGCGGAATATTTCTTATCAAAAATCATTACGTCAACATGAGGTCGACCATCGGTGCATAATGATATTTCATCGGTCTGTGAGGCCTGAGTGTCGGGTAGCTGTGTTGGCCTCGGGTTTTGACAGCTCCCATTTAGTTTTCCTGCCTGGAATACAGACAATCTCTGGAAAATATTCCATTCTGGCCACACCTTGAGCAAAACACTTTCGGGGTGCCTCGGCATTGGTTTCTCAGGTGCCCTGATTCTCCACATCTCCAGCAAACAGCTGGTGTGTTAATTTGTCTGGTAAATGTTCTACCTTCCCCAGAAAACGTTATCTGTTGCGTAGGTCGGTTTTCGGATCGACTGGGTCGATTTGGTCTTGTCTCTTGAATTTCTTTGATCCTGATTATGGTCCATTCTATTTTGGTCGGGCGGACTCGATGGACGAGTTTGTGCCAAACCAGAGGTGCTAAAGGTGGGTGGCCTTAAGTCTTGCCGAACCCTTAACTGTTGACTTGAATTAGGTGGCGGTCTAACAGGTCGAAAATTTTCCACATTTGTGCGGGTCTGGTTGATTTCTTTTCTAAGTAGCTCGTACTCTCGTACAGCTCTAGTAAATGTCGAAATATCAATAAAATCTTTTAATCTCTTGTCTATATTCTGGTAATAAATTCCTGTACAACCAGGTTAATTCTTGCGATAAAGGGTACCCTCCGTGTCTGCGGAGAAGCGTCTGTAAATCGGTAATATACTCAGATACCGGCTCATTTGATTTTTGTATTCTCTTGGCTATCTCAGCCTCGAGATGTTCAAAATAGTTAATCGGAAAGTAGTGATTACGGAATTCATGAACAAAAGTTTCCCAGTTTATCCAGTTTCTTATGTTATTGCGACACCAAGCCGCAGCCTCTAACTGAAATAATTCTGGTAATAATGGTATGAAGGACTCTCGGTTAATTTGATGAGCGGCACATTTCTCTTCCAACTGCTCTATAAAAGACGTAGGGTCCCCACGCCCATTAAAACTGATTCTCCACTGACTTACATTAAAATGTTGATTAGTCGGATTACTTATCGGATACTGTACATGAGACGGGTTTTGAGTACTAGTAGGAATATTTAGACTTTTAACCGGAGGATTTGCGTTATTTACATATGGCTGATGTAGCGTTGCCGGGGTATTTCTAAAGCCGCTTAAATCGCTAGAAAACATAGGATTTGTTACGGGTATCATGAACGTTTCAGCGTTACTGGTGGTTGAGGTCGACGGATTCTCATATTGACATGAGGTACTACTGTAAGGTACGGGTAACTTTTGGTAATTTCTTATTACCTCAGGGTTGGACTGTACATTTTGACTAAGAATTGTGGACGGTATACGGTTGTTAGTATTTGGAATTGTTGGATATTTTGGCATTGAATCGTAGGAAAAGGTCGAGATCAAGGGAATTTCATTTTGCATAGTTGTATGCGATACTGGGGAATTAAATTCAACGGATGAGCTGGGTATTACTTGTTGGCTGACGTTATTACAAACGGATGTGGTGTTGGAACTAGTCGGCAGAAAATACGGTTTTGTTAGGTAATAAGTTGACGGGTAAGATGATATATACGGTTCGGTAGTGGTCGGTACGGTGGAGTATTGAAAACTTGTGGTTATCGGTATGACGTTTGCAAGGGTATAATTTGGAATCGCACTGTTCGGTATTATCGGCGGTGCTGGGTATGTAAATCTACAGTTGTCAACTTGCGAACTGGTATTTGGTACTAACTGGGTAATATGCGGTGCTTGGTATACGGAGGTATTAGTTTGGTGTACAGAAGGGGAGCTCAAATTCAATCTAAGAGGATCCTGATTAGGGAAAAATGTAAGTACTGGGTTTGTGACGGAGGTGATACTCGAGGTCGGAATTTGTACAACGTTGGTAAAACAGGGAATTTTACTGTTGGTAAATGTTTGATAAGACGAGGTTATGGGCAAATCTACGGTACTAACAGAAAAGGTAACGGAAGTTTGTTGTGTATTTACAGAGGTTATAGGTTTATTGTAAACCACGGACATCATTGGGTTACTGGTAACTACGGGGAGCTCGTGTACAGTCGGGGTCAACCTCGGGGACTTTCGTTCTTCACGAATATATTCTCTGAGCCTTTTTCTCTTAAGTTCCATGGTTCCTTCCATGGACAAGCCAAAACGCAAGAGAATTTCTTCCATCTCGCTTTTCTTAAGATAATTAATCCAAGCTGATGTTGGCAAAACCTCAAGTTGGGTTCCAGACTCAGCGGAGTCTTCTTTAGATATTGTATTATTTTCGCCCGTTTGCTTTTCCGGCATCTTTCCAAATAGGGACTCAATATTTAAGTCGGAGTCAGAAACGGAACCGTTGGCACTTTCATTTAAAGACATTTTTATTAAGTTAGTTTTTTTTAAAAACTACTTGAAAGTCTACAATAAGGATTTTTAATTAAAGCGTTTTAAACACGTGTTTGTATGTTTGTAAAATCGGCTAAAGACGGAAATATTCGTTATTTATCGGTTTATCGTCTATCCGGACCGATTCCAGAAAGTAACTCTACTCTAGATGCAATCGGATAGGTTCGGGAGATTTCGGGTATTATCGGAAACTATCGTTTTCCAAAATATCCCGAAGATAAACACATGTCCGCAATCGACTAGAGTAAAAAGAATCGGGTTTTATCGGCTCTTACTGTTATTCCGAGTCAACCCGAAGCAAAACACGTGGTTCATTCTCAAAATAAACTAATTTAGAAAACACTTGTGACTCAAACGCAATCGGATGAAGTCGGAAAAGTTCGGGTTTTATCGGTAAAAGACGGAAATATTCGTTATGTATCGGTTTATCGTCTATCCTAACCGATCCCAGAAAGTAACTCTACTCTAGGTGCAATCGGATAGGTTCGGGAGATTTCGGGTATTATCGGAAACTATCGTTTTCCGAATTGTCCCGAAGATAAACACGTGTCCGCAATCGCCTAAAGTTGAATGAATCAGGTTTTCTCGGCTATTACTGTTATTCCGAGTCAACCCGAAGCAAAACACGTAGTTGCTTCTCAAAATAAACTAATTTAGAAAATACTTGTGACTCAAACGCAATCGGATGAAGTCGGAAGAGTTCGGGTTTTAACGGTAGCTATCGTTTTCCAAACTTAAATTAAATAAACTAAGTAGAAAACACCTGCGACCCAAACGAAATCGGATGAAGTCGGAAGAGTTCGGGTTTTATCGGTAAAAGACGGAAATATTCGTTATGTATCGGTTTATCGTCTATCCGAACCGATCCCTGAAAGTAACTCTACTCTAGATGCAATCGGATGGTTTCGGGAGATTTCGAGTATTATCGTAAACTATCGTTTTCCGAAATGTCCCGAAGAGAAACACGTGTCCGCAATCGACTAAAATTAAAAGAATCGAGTTTTATCGGCTCTTACTGTTATTCCGAGTCAACCCGAAGTAAAACACGTGGTTGATTCTCAAAATAAACTAATCTAGAAAACACTTGTGACTCAAACGCAATCGGATAAAATCGGAAGAGTTTGGGTTTTATCAGTAGCTATAGTTTTCCCGAACTGGCCCGAAGAGAAACACGTGCAGCAATCGGCTATACTCGGAAGTTTTCGGGCTTTGTCTGTTATAACTGCGATTACGAGTCAATAGTAGTCAAATAAACGTTTAGAATCGAAATAGTTGGGGTTTTAAGTCAAAATTGAGGATTTTTTTCAATTACTTAGCGCAACGCAGAATCCTATTTTATAATCATACAGACGGACTATTCTTTTTGTTTTTACGGCAAAATATCAATATATTATGATATGATAACGTCAATGTGACAAATTAGAAACAGTGTAAAAGTGGTAATAACTTCCAACAAAATTTAACAAAAGGGGAAAAGAAGCAAATGGCCCCACGTTGGGCACCAAATTTGTAAAGGGGACCTAGTTCGGGGTTGCCAAACTTCGGTCTTTTACGTTTGACACTCAATATTTCACCCTTTCGGACGGAATCTTGGGCGCCACTCTAAGAAATAAGGGAGCTTAGAGCCTCCACCGGCCAGTACGACTAGCTTTTAGACAGTCGAGAAAACGGGTTCATGAAATGGTTGGAAAATTAATGTTTAGGCAATTTAACTAAAATGTACCACTTTTATTTGTCTAACCTTGCTACAAGAATCAAATTTTAATAACTTTCTTACTCTAAACAACTTAAACAGGATTCCCAAAGCACAGGCGGTTTCTTTTTCTTAATTTGACACAATTGAATACCTTTCAAAGTTTCAGCAAAGAACAATTCGATAATTCTTTTAGGAAACGGTATATAACGGATTTACATGTCCGTTGGCTATTCTATAACTCAAATAACACTTTTATTACTCGGTTTGGTCCTAGTTAAAATGTAGATTCTTTAGTCCGGGAATATGTTTAAAATCAACCCCGTATAAGACGCGTGCCTACCTGTATGGCATCCAAGGTAGGGGTCCGGGAAAACAGGGTGATTTGGGGAATTACCAACTTTGAAACCAACCCTAAAGAACGCGTGCCTGCCTGTATGGCATCCAAGACAGGGGTCCGGGATTAGAGTGGTTTGAGTCTATGAAACGGGTTAAAGATGAAATGTGCAGTTTTTCTTCGAATTATCTTGTACCCAGGAGGAAAGTGCACATTATCTTAACCGGGCAAAATCAGGAAAAAGACGCGTGCCTACCTGTATGGCATCCAAGGTAGGGGTCCAGGAAATCAGGGTGATTTGGGAAATTATCAATTTTGAAACCAACTCTAAAGAACGCGTGCCTACCTGTATGGCATCCAAGATAGGGGTCCGGGATTAGAGTGGTTTTAGTTCAAGAAAACGGGTCTCAAGAATCTACAGATTACTTCTCCGTTTCATTGTACGAAGCGGTGGTAAATTGCATCGTTTTCTAACCGGGACTTTAACTTTAAATCAACCCTACAAGACGCGTGCCTACCTGTATGGCATCCAAGGTAGGGGTCCGGGAGTAGGGTGATTTGGGGATTTTACCAACTTTGGGAACAACCCTAAAGAACGCGTGCCTACCTGTATGGCATCCAAGGTAGGGGTCCGGGAGTTAGGGTGGTTCGGGCTTAGCAAAACGGGTCAAACTGGAAAATACAATTTTCCTTTTGCTCCAGCCTATTTACACCAGCTAGGAAATTGCATTTTCTCTGGACCGGAAAATAACTAAAAATCAACAAGACGCGTGCCTACCTGTATGGCATCCAAGGTAGGGGTCCGGGAAATATACCAATTTGAAATCAACCCTGGAAGACGCGTGTCTACCTGTATGGCCTCCAAGGTAGGGGTCCGGGAAATCAGGGTGATTTGGGGAAATCTACCAACTTTGAAATCAGCTCTAAAGAACGCGTGCCTACCTGTATGGCCTCCAAGGTAGGGGTCCGGGATTAGAGAGATTCGAATTCAATAAAATGGGTTAGAAAAACCGTCTGCAATTTACCCAGCAAAAGAAAAACATTTTTGCATTAAATATAAAGAACAGCGTAAAATAAATACTTAAAAATAGCCTACGCACTTACCTTTTTACAGTCTCGGTACCGGTGCACTAGAAATATCGCGAGTTTAGTTTTAGCACTTCTTGCTACGGCGGGCGATGACGGATAAAAAGGGTCGAACACGATGTGTCGATTGCTTAAATAGCCTCTGTTCGGAAGTGCTCGTTTTTCAGAGGTTCATTAGGCTCCGACTAACACCCACGAAATCAGAGGTGGGAGGCCGAAGTAAACCGATCCTTTCCGAATGGCTCCGACTAACCCCACGACATTAGAGGTGGGGAACCGAAGGAAGCCGAGTATTTCCGAATGGTTCCGACTAACTTCCACGACATTAGAGGTGGGGACCAAAGAAAGCCGATCATTTCCGAATGATTTCGACTAACCCCCACGAAGTCAGAGGTGGGGATCAAAGAAAACCGATCATTTCCGAATGATCCCGACAAACTACGAATATCCCCCACGGCATCTGGAGTCAATAACTTATAATTTCTACTCACGGCCGATGGATTACGACAAATTTGACCTGCCCATGCTTTAGGAGACTTGTAAAACAACTTAACCTAAATTACCCCGACCTAGCAAAGATAGAAATTAGTAACTTCGTTACAATATCTCGAGGATAAGCCTTTAAAATTGATATCAGGGATTAGCTTATCTGATCAAAATTATAAAATTGCTTACGACAAATTGGTCAATAGATATCAAAACAAGCGAGACCTCGCAAATGATGCTTTAACCACAATTATGAACTCTACCTTAAAAAACGAGTCAGCTAAAGAATTGTGTAATTTAATTGACACTTTGTCAGAATCCCTAGAAATTTTAAAATCACTTAGCTTTGACGTTGACAGTTGGGACTTTATTATTTTTTCATTTTGTTAGAAAAATTGGATATTCCGACACGTTCAAATTTCGAAATGAGTCACGCCAATACTAATACCGAAATTCCCACTTTTCAGTCACTTTTTCAATTTCTAGAGAAAAGATGTAAAGTTTTGGAATCACTTCCTCAATCAACAGCACCCAAAAAGGTGCCTACCTATCAAAAATCAAATTCTATGCAAAATCAGTTTGGGCAAAAGCCTACCTATCAAAATTCAAATTCTATGCAAAATCAGTTTGGACAAAAGCCTACCTATAAATCATCCAATTCGCCTTTTATAGGACTGGCTGGCAATTCAAGTACGGGAATAAAATGTCTCCGGTGTAATCAAGGTCACGTGCTTTCGAAATGTCAAACATTTCTTGACCTCTCACCTATCGATCGCCTGTCTTTCGTCAAGCAGAAAAAATTATGTCTAGCGTGTTTTCATCCCTCGCATGGGGTAGATACGTGCAAATCAAAATATTCATGCAGGACTTGCAATAGTAAAAGGCACCACACTTTAACTCATATCTTAGAAACTAATCAAGAGTCTGGAAGCCAAGACACTAGTCCTGTCATTCACACACCACCTGTCAATAATCTTCATGTGTCATTAAATACCTCAGGACATTCAGGTACCTTTCTTTTATGCACCGCCATTATAGATGTTATGGACGGTTGCGGAAATTTTCAACCTGTAAGGGCACTGCTTGATTCTGGATCACAGACAGGATTCATCAGTGAAAAGTGTATTCAGCGTCTTAATCTTCCTAGGCGAAGTTACACCACTGAAATATTCGGATTAAATCAAATGTCTTCTTTTACTTCCAAGGGCTCGTTCAATGTCACATTAAGCCACAAGGACAGGTCACTCCTTTACTTAATTTCGAAGCAATTGTCGTTCCACAACTATGTTCCAATATGCCTACATTCACTTTGAACGATAATCAGTGGAAACACTTGGAAAATCTTAAACTTGCCGACCCATCTTATTTCAAATCTAGACCTGTGGACCTAGTTATTGGTTGCGAGCTATTCGCACAGATATTCAAGGAGGGCAGGGTTCTTGGACAAATAGGGCAACCTTCAGCCCTTGAAACTATCTTTGGCTGGGTCGTCATGGGAAAGCTTGACGAAGTAGGTAGTCTTACGGAACGAACCAGTTGTTTTTTAACGAGTCATTCACCTCCATTAGAGGTTATTCTCCCTAGGTTTTGGGAAATCGAACATTTGCCTAAAAAACAAATCTTATCAAAGGAAGAAAAACCAGCAGAATTAATTTTTACTGCGAGTGTAGTACGGCGACCGAGCGGTAGATTCATGGTAGATCTTCCGTTTAAAGATAAAATAAACCCTGACCCAGGAAATACTTATCCGCAAGCTTATCGTAGATTTTTACTTCTAGAAAATAGATTAATCAAAAATCCTGATCTGTACACTGCCTATTCAAGTTTCATGCAAGACTATATCGATTCTAATCATATGAGTTTAGTTTTATCTAGTCAACCAAAAGTCGACGTATCGTGTTTTTTAGCACATCATTGCGTATTGAAGCCGGAAAGCTTAAGTACAAAATTAAGGGTAGTCTGGGATTGTTCGGCAGTCACCCCAAAAAATATTAGTCTCAATGACACGTTGTTATCTGGACCGAAACTTCAAAAGGATATTGCTTCTTTACTCCTTACGTTTCGTCTTAATCCTATTGCCTACATTGCTGATATCAAACAGATGTTCCGTCAAGTCCTTATCAATCCTTATCACCGTCCTTATCAAAGGATATTGTGGAGGTTTTATCCACAGGACCCACTTTCAGTGTGAGAACTTTCTACTGTCACTTTTGGCATGACATGCTCACCTTTTCTAGCCATGCGTACATTAAATGAGCTGGCAGAGAGAGAAAAGGAACGTTTTCCTATGGCTAGTACTGTTCTAAAAACGTCAATCTACATCGACGATATCTTGGGAACTAGCCCTTCGCTTTCTGAAGCTCTTTCCCTTCAAACGGAACTCAATGATTTGTTGATGTCGGGAGGATTTGAACTTAAAAAATGGGCAAGCAATTGTCCTGATTTATTGGCAACATTGCCAGAATCCGATTGTCAAATGCCTCTCTCTTTTGACAAGGAGGAACTCCACTTTATCAAAGTTTTAGGACTTCAATGGCATCCAAAAAACTACATTTTTTCTTATCAATGCCGAATGAAGGACAAACCCCCAACCAAACGTGCTATTTTATCTATCATAGGAACAATCTCCGATCCCTTAGGTTTTCTTTGTCCCTTTTTGCTACAAGCAAAATTTATTTTGCAACAGTTGTGGATATCGAAAATAGGCTGGGACGAAGAACCAGATTCTTCTATCATCGACTCTTGGAACAAACTTCGTTCTGAATTCCCGCTTCTTTCCAATTTTCAATTACCCCGACAAATCAAACTGTCAAAAACCAATTCCTGTCAAATCATCGGCTTCTGTGACGCTTCAATTCGAGGCTACGCAGGCGTCGTATATTTTCGTGTAGAAGAGGAAAACAATACATCTGTTTCTCTCATATCTGCAAAATCTAGGGTCGCGCCTATAAAGTCACAGACTTTGGCTAGGCTAGAACTCCTAGGCGCATTTCTTTTAAGCGAATTAATTGGCTTCGTTTTATCTAGCTATGAAGGAAAAATAACTTTTACAAATATCGTTACTTTCTGCGATTCGCAAGTCGTATTGCATTGGCTTTCATCCCTTCCTAATCGCTGGCAAACCTTTGTTGGCAATCGAGTCAGTAGAATCCAAGAAATCATTCCCTCAAACTCATGGCGCTACATTCCTTCTGCTTTAAATGCAGCCGATATTGCGTCACGAGGGGCCATCCCTTCACTGCTCATTTCACATGACATGTGGTGGAACGCACCGTCGTTTTTGTGGTCTCCCGAAAACGAATGGCCCGATTTTCATAAATCAAAAATGCCGATTGATTTCGGAGATATTAATCTGGAGGGAAAGCCAAAGGTCTGTTGCAATGCGATAATTGACGTTAACTTCTTAGATCAGCTTCTTATCAAATATTCATCTATATCAAAAATTCAACGTATCATTTGTTATGTCCTTCGAACCTTTTTCAAAACCATTCCTATCAAAAACCCACTAAGCCACCGGACCAAAAAATTATTTTTGAAAATATTGTTTTTCCTACCACCGGTGAGATGCAAAGTGCGTTACACCTTCTTATCAAACGCGTTCAAGGTTCTTGCTTTTCTAAGCTTTTTTCCGCGTTATCTAAGGATAAACCAATACCAAAACCTTTTCGAAAACTTTCACCTTTTCTTGATGAAAATAATATCATTAGAGTCGGTGGCAGATTACAAGAATCGGACCTTTTTTCTTATTCTGCAAAACACCCCGTCTTACTTTCGAGTAACCATCGTTTAACTACTCTTCTTATCGAGTCCACTCATCGACAATACCTTCATCCTGGGTTTAAAACATTACATAATCTGCTTTTACAGCAATTTTGGATATTATCTGCCAGACGGGCAATTCAAAGAACCATATCCAAGTGTTTGCAATGTTTTAGAATCAACTCTAAACCCTATAGACCGCCCATAATGAGTTCACTTCGTTCGTAGGTGCATTCCATCGATTCATTTCCAGACGTGGAAGCGTCACGCAATGCTGGTCAGATCAGGGCAGTAATTTTATAGGGTTTCGTAACCAATTACTTGATTACGCAAGAAGTGCGTCCACCAGACTTTCTATTCGTTGGCATCTGGGACCCCCTCTCAGTCCACATTTCAATGGCCTGGCAGAAGCTGGCGTCAAAAGTTTTAAAACTCACTTTGTTCGAGTTGTCGGCGACCAGAAGTTGTCCATCATGGAAATGTCCACCCTTACATGTCGCATAGAAGCCGTCCTTAATAGTCGCCCTTTATCTCCTGTCTCTTCAGACCCACACGATCTTCAACGTCTTACCCCTGGGCATTTTTTGACCCTTGAACCCCTTAATTCAGAAATTCCGGAGTCAGATTTGTCCGAGGTTCCCCTAAATCGGCTCTCGAGATGGCAACTAATCCAAAAAATACATAATGATTTTTGGAAAAGGTAATCTGTAGAGTATTTGCATACGCTACAACAGCGACACAAGTGGGCTGATTCGTCCCCAAATATCAAATTAAATGATTTGGTTATAACGAGTGATCACATCCAATCACCTTTGAAATGGCCAGTCGGTCGGGTTCTCGAATTGCATCCCGCGGGAGACGGTCAAGTGCGTGTAGCGACGGTACAAACGGCTACCGGTGTTTACAAGCGGCCAGTTGTAAAACTGTGCCTCTTGCCGAATTAAAACTAATTTTCATTTTTCTACCTATTACCGGGTATTACAATAGGTTTTTCTTTATTTTTATTTTTTTTGAACTTTTGTTTGTTTGTTTTGCCTTTTTCGGGTTTTCGTTATCTATAAATAAACTTACGCTACTTTTCTGTTTTTCGTTCATTTATATTTATCGGTTGATCATTTTTTCTTATATCTATATCTGTCCGGTTGATATTCTAAAATTATATGTTTTGGAGGGCAGTTATGTTAGCTCCCGCTAAATTTCGCGGCTGTTTTTACTTCTTAAAACCACACAATTGGATGACGGACAGAGTACATTTTCGCGCATTTTGACATGCGCACCAAGAATCAGGGAGATCCTTTTCTACCGCCTCGAGAAAATGGCGTGTTAATTTACCTTCTCCAATTATTACAAATTTCTACACTTGAAAGTGCTCGATTTTGGTGTACTGAAGCATAGAACTGGAAACTTCGACCCTTCAGCTGCGTGGTGCCATCATTAGATCAAGACAGGGTCCCCTAGAACGTGGAGAAATTGGCTGCAAACTGGTGAGTGCTTTGTTTCCGATTTCCGTTGTGTGGTACCAACAATTAACCTATGGACCTTAATTATTTCATGATTTCATATCAATATATTTGTGTTTGTTCGCGCTTTCATTAATTAAAATATCTACAGTCCATTGCAGTTATCGTTTTTCTAACTGCGGGCAAACAACCTCATTGGATGGTCCTTCTAACCGGTTCCTTTCAATTTACATTTTCAGCAGTTATCCTGTAACTTTTCAAACTTACAAATTTCCAAAATTTTCCGTTTTCGGCGAGATTTTTCGTATTTTTTTAAGTCACGTGTATTAAAAATATCAACTCGGGTGAGTTATATATCGAATATCGAATATACCTAAGGAATTAAAAGGTTTAGTCGACCAATACAGTATTGTAAGCTGCCACGCGCGCGCTGTTTGAATTACTTGACTTGGGTTACACTGCCGGCATAGACATACTTAATCGCGGACTCCGGTGTTTTCGTAAAGAGCCCGTATAGCATAGGGTATTTAGCGCTCGACTCGTGATCCGCAGGGCATGGGATCGAGACTCATTCAACACAAAACTTTTTTTCTTTACTAGTTTGGTAATTGGTGATATCAAAGGATAGTTAGTATAAACATCTCCTTAATTAAATTTACTAATTACTGATTAATAATTAAAATAAATTAAAAATTCTTTAATTTAATGAAATTTTTATTAATTAATTTTTCTTTCATTTTATGAACTAAAATTGGATTTTTAAAGCGTTTTAGAAGTTTTAACAAATCTTTGGTTTTTAAAAAAAGGTCATTTTCAAAATCAAAATGTCAAAACCAAAAAAGGCATTATTGCTAGACAAGCGTGCTATTTGTGTAAATCAAATAACCGAATCGAATGAGGTCGCGAAACAGGCGAAAGCAGACTCTTCGTTCCAGTTCCTCTTCAAATCTAGGTACGAGGATAATGACGAATGTCATCAAAAGTTTTACGAGTCTCATAACCAAATCATCGGATCCCTCGAGGAGTTGGGACTCGATTTTAATGAGCAGGACAACATAAGAAAAAGATTCGATTTACTTTTTTATGAATGTCGTGGCATTTATTATGATATTTTTCGAGCCAGCAATACTAATTTCGTTTCACTAAATACTTCTGCCAATAGCCCTAGGTCAAATTCTAGATCTTTTCCTTTACCCAAGTTGGCTAGTTTCGATGGCAACTATAAGAATTGGCAACATTGGTTTGACCTCTATAAGGTCATGATATATGATAGCGACTTGAGCGATATAGAAAAGTTTCAGCACTTACGTAGTTCAGTGACTAACGAAGCACTTAGTCTGGTAAAAACAATTCCGTTATCTGACAGCAATTATCATATTGCATATGAGGCTCTAGTCAAGAGATCTCAAAATAAGCGTCTCATAGCTACGACTGCTTTAAATGCTATCTTCTGCGAAAGAGCTCCGTTTTATGTTAGACACCTTTTCCGAGAACTTAGCCATTTTGACCGAAGTCGGTTTTCCTACGACAGAGTGGGACTTTCTTACATTTAATCAATTGCTTTCCAAGTTGGACGTTAAGCTACGCACAGGGTTTGAGCTATATTATAGCAGAGAGAAAAGCCAGGTCGACATTCCTTCTTACACTGACTTGTACAGCTTTATCGGAAATCACTGTATAGCCTTGGAGTCTGTCCAACATATGCAGTTAATTAGTAAGCCCCCCTCTAGTTCAAATCATGCTAAGCCCCTGAATAATAATCAGCGGAACTTTAGTCACAATAATTATCCTAAAAATACATCAACTTCATCTTTCAACACTACAGTTTCAAATAATCCAATTCAACCAAATAAACCGTTCTATTCAAATGTCAAATGTCATTGGTGCCTGTCCAATCATGTCCTAGCCAGATGTCCCGATTTCCTTAATAAAAATTCAGAAGAAAGACTTTCCTATGTAAGACAAATTAACTTATGTGAAAATTGCATGCATTTTTCTCATCAAACAAGGAATTGTTCTTCTTCTTATAGCTGCAGAGGGTGTGGCATTAAACACCACAGTTTACTGTGCCCCCACCCCGTCAGAACAATACACGTGTTCAGCAGGGTACAAATACTAGTACTCAGGAAAATCCACACTTTCTTTCTGTTTCACAAGGTACTTCCTCAACCAATTGTCACGCCACAACTATTCTCAATCAATCTACTTTTCTACTTTCAACAGTTGTAGCTGACATTTTGGATTCTAGAGGAAATTACCAACCCGTGCGGATTGTGCGAAAAATGCCTTAATAGACTAGGTCTCCCCAGACAACAATTTTCAATTTCCATTCAAGGTCTAAATCAAAAGGCATCTTCGACTACCAAAGGCAAAACTAATTGCATTATTCGACCGCAAGGAAGAATAGATCCTACCTTTCAGTTTGAGGCTTTAGTATTGCCTGAATTATGTTCCAATATTCCCTCTGTTTCTATACATTCCAGTCAATGGGATCATTTTCGGAACATTAAACTTTTAGACCAAACTTTCAACATACCTAGCCCCATAGATATTTTACTCGGTTGTGAATTATTTCCTCAGATTTTAAGAAATGGAGTCATCCATGATCAAAAAGGGCAAGCTAGCGCTTTCAACAGTGTTTTCGGTTACGTCTTGATTGGTAAGGTAGACGCTTCGATTCAATCCAAGCCAAGTACAGTCGTTAGCTGTTATACATCTTTAGAACCGCCCTTAGAAGCTTGTTTAGAGAAATTTTGGGAAGTGGAACAAGTCCCACATAAAGTTCACAGCAGCCCTGAAGATATTCTATGTGAAAAGATCTTTTCGAGCACAGTATCTCGTAACGAATCAGGCAGATTCATAGTTTCATTACCTTTCGTTAACTCAGAGCCTACTTTAGGTTATACTTATCCTATTGCTGTAAAAAGGTTTAAATCGCTCGAATTCCGACTTCTTAAAGACCCTGTGCATTATGAAGCATACAAAGACTTCATGAAGGAATACATATTATCAAATCACATGATTCCAGTCCCTACACCTAGTTCCAAAGAAATCTTAGACTGGTCATATTTCATTCCCCACCATAGTGTTTTCAATAGGGGAAAAATTCGCTGCGTTTTTGATGCTTCACAAAAGGGTCCTAGGGGTTTATCTTTAAATGATACATTGTGCGCAGGTGCTAAACTTCAATCTGATATCCGCGAAATACTTCTGAAATTCCGAAATCTTGCTGTAGTGTTTACTGCAGATGTTGTTAAAATGTTTCGACAAATTCTTGTCACACCTGAGCACACACGATATCAGAATATCTTATGGAGATTCTCTGAAACCGATCCCTTTCAAACCTACTCTCTCAGAACTGTTGTCTATGGTCTTAAATCATCACCCTACTTGGCTATACGTACTCTACAGGAATTGGCTAGATTAGAGTCTAAAAACTTTCCTAATGCTTCTACAGTTCTGTTAAAAGACGTCTACGTCGATGACGTTTTAAGCGACCACAATTCTGTAGTTTCGGGCATAGATCTACAGCAAGAACTCATTTCATTATTACGTCGTGGTGGTTTCGAGCTCAAAAAATGGGCAAGTAACAAACCAGAACTTATTTCATCATTTCCAGAGACGGACACACAAATGTCTATTTCTTTCGAAAAAGCAGAACCTAATTTTGTCAAGGTGCTTGGTCTCCAATGGAATCCAGTGATAGATTCATTTACATAACTTGTTATACCTGACGATAACCCTTGCACTAAACGTCGAATCCTTTCTCAAATAATGAAAATATTTGACCCGTTAGGTTTCTGTTCTCCAGTGTCCTTACTGGCCAAGCATCTGATGCAAGATTTATGAAAGGAAAAGATAGAGTGGGGCTCTCTTCCGCCCCTTCATATCATAAATACTTGGAATCAGTTTCGCATGAAGCTTCCCGAACTTTCTAATCTTCGTTTACCTAGACGTCTTACAATAGACAAACCTACTCGCATAGAATTACACGGATTCTCCGATGCTTCAATGATTGGTTATGCAGCCACAGTCTACCTTCGCATTGAAGCATCTTCTGGCGAGCTGTTTACTTTTCTTGTTATGGCAAAATCTAAAGTTGCACCACTTAAAACGGTTAGTCTCCCAAGACTGGAACTCTTGGGCGCTACCCTACTGTGTGATCTTATCTCTTTCATTCAAGCAAGTTACGCTGAAACTTTGGTGTTTAATGAAATTTGGGCGTGGTCTGACTCACAAGTGGTCTTGCGCTGGTTATCTGATTCTCCCCATAGATGGGTTACATTTGTCGCTAATCGTGTTTGCAAAATCCAAGAAGCTTTACCCCCTCATGTATGGCCCTATGTTCCGTCTGCTGAAAACCCAGCGGATTGTGCTTCTCGTGGACTCACCCTGAACCAACTTTTTCACCATGACATGTGGTGGAAAGGTCCACCCTTTCTAAGCCTTCCAAGAATGGTCTAATGGCTTTCATTGTCCAGATCTTTGCGACAGTGATGATTTGGAAGAACGCAAGACATTTCTTACGGTCATGTCAGACCCACATGAGATCGATGTTCTCTTGAATAAACATTCTTCTCTCACGAAAATACAACGAATTATTTCCTACACGCTTAGATCAATTTCGATAATCTATTACTCAGATCATTTGCTAACGGAAAAGGAACTGCAGAATTCCATGATTGAAACAAACAAGTTGCTTCCAAAACCCTTTCGTAAACTTTCATTATTCCTGGACGAACAAGACTGTCTCCGAGTAGGCGGTCGCATTAAGCATGCTTCCGAACTTTCTTATTCTGCTAAGCATCCGTTGCTCTTGCCACGTTCACACCGGCTTACTACAATAATTATCGAATATACACATTCAAAATACTTTCATCCAGGTCTCAAAACCCTACACTATCTGCTAAGGCAGCAATTTTGTTTGCTGTCTGCTCGATACGCTATTGAAAAGGTAGTTTCTCATTGTATTTTATGCTTCAGACTTCATCTAAAACCAGCTGTGCAATTTATGGGAGATTTACCTCCTCAAAGGATTTCCCAGTTAAAACCATTTTCCCATGTTGCCGTGGACTATTGCGGACCGTTTGATATCTTAATGTCAAGACACCGAGGTGCTAAAATCTATAAAGGCTATATTCTTGTTTACGTTTGTGCTGCAACCAAAGCAGTGCACTTAGAATTAACTTCCGATCTTTCCACAGATACGTTTCTTGCGGCCTTTAAAAGGTTTGTCTCCAGACTTGGAAGGATATCACATGTTTATTCTGATAACGGTACCGCCTTTGTCGGTGCAGATAGGTTACTTCAAACCTACTCAAAGGAAGCATGTGAAAGCTTAAGCATTTCGTGGCATTTTTCTAGCCCTGGAAGTCCTCACTTAAACGGTTTAGCCAGGCTGGAGTAAAATCCACCAAGGCTCACCTCAAACGTGTTGTAGGCGAGCAGCGCCTTACATATGAGGAATTTACTACCTTCTTGTTTCAAGTTGAGGCTTTACTCAATAGTAGACCTCTCTATGCTCAAAGTCTAGATCCAAATGACCTCATTCCGCTGACACCAGGTCATTTTCTAACATTGGAGCCTTTAAATTCTATACCAGAACCTGATTTTTCCGACCTCAAGCTTAACACTTTGTCTCGCTGGCAACTTGTCCAAAGACTTCAAGCTGACTTTTGGAAAATGTGGCGTTTAGAATATTTAAACACACTTTAACAACGTGTTAAGTGGACTGAGAAATGCAATGACATAAAAGTCAACACTTTAGTCGTTATTAAGAATGAGCAAAAACCTATCCAGTGGTCACTTGGACGTGTTGTAGTGCTACATCCAGGTGCTGATGGGCTTACTCGCGTCGTGACAGTAAAAACCGCCACTGGTACTTATCGAAGACCGGTGGTCAAGTTATGTGTCCTGCTCCTGCCGGAGGTAGAACACAAGTAATTTTTTCGAAATTTTGTTCAAAATTTTTCTTTTTTTTTCTTTTATAATATATATATTTTTTTCCTTTTTACAATTTACTAGAATTAAGATAAATTTTCGTGCATACTTGCACGATTTGGGTATTTAGATATAGTTTTTTTCGTATCCTTACTAAAAACACACGTGTTTTGGTGACCGGGAAAATGTTGGTGCAAGAATTATTTGCCAGCTTTTGGCTACTTTTATATTTTAATATTATTTTTCATTTCAAATTTCGCGGGGTATATGCATATGACTTATCCCCGCACCGAGACACGCGCGAGTCTGCGCGAGGAGTCGCAATCGGGAAACCGACAAGAAGCACAAGAAAACGCCGTGAGTGCTACAATTTTCCCGTTTTTCCTATCTTCCAAGCGACCAAAACGACTGCAACTAGATGAAAACTAAGGTAGGTGCACTTTAGATATTTTATATGCATCGTTTTTACTGATTTCCTTTACATAAACTTTACAATTACGTTTTTCAATTTCTTATCTCAAAATATTGGGTATTTCTCGAATGAGTGGTGTAAGTGGTGAACCAGCCAACCTAAACTTAACCCAACTTACGTTTGCACCCTCAATGGTGAATTGCGAATTCCTTCAAACCGGGAATAAGTTAAAATGACCCTACGTGACGCGTGCCTGCCTGTTTGGCTACCAAAGACAGGGGTCCGGGAGTTAGGGTGATTTGGGGTTTCTATGGGGAATAAGTCCAGAAAGACGCGTGCCTGTCTGTTTGGCTACCAAAGACAGGGGTCCGGGGCTAAGGGCGATCCAATTAACAGAAAAACGGATTAAATAAAGAATCTGCAATATTTCCATTTATTATATGACATTTAAGCACTCACAATGTCGGGAAGTTGCCTATTCTTCTAACCGGAAATACGTTAAACCAACTCTGTAAGACGCGTGCCTGCCTGTTTGGCTACCAAAGACAGGGGTCCGGGAATCAGAGTGGTATGGGCTACCAACGGTTGAACCAACCGTTAAGAACGCGTGCCTGCTTGTTTGGCTACCGAAGATAGGGGTCCGGGAATTGGTTCGAGAATAAAACGGGTTTAAGAAGTTACTGCAATTCACCACAATACAACATACCGACGAATATGCAAATAATAATAATATGTACGGCTTATAATGCGACGAAAAACTGAACTAAATATTTTATGCGATAGCCTGGGTACTTACCAACAAGCAGTGCACACACACAAGTGCTATTTTTGAACGCGAAGTGCCGGTCTTAATGTTGTATCGGTCTCAACGAACTAACGGTCTCAATTGAATTGCCTCGAATAACGCAGCATGCTTAAATGTAGTTCGGTTGGTTATACTCGATGTTTAGTAGGGGGGACCAAAGTGAACCGGGGACTGGCGGTAGATACCGAGAGGGTCTCGACACAAAAAATATAAACTGCCAATGCTCTATGAAAATACAAAATAACTTAAAACTAATTAACACAATCTAATTAAGGAGAGAAATAG
This sequence comes from Aspidapion aeneum, assembly GCA_963576565.1. Lineage (NCBI taxonomy): Eukaryota > Metazoa > Arthropoda > Insecta > Coleoptera > Brentidae > Aspidapion > Aspidapion aeneum. Next base: position 79,539,213 of record OY755043.1, on the reverse strand, counting down.
TAACTTTGTTACACACCGCCCTTTCTTCGGAAAAATGCAACTTACGTAGGATTTTGTCATTTTTGAATATTGAAAATATACACATAATAAAAAATAATTCTCTTCGCGAAAATAACCTAAAGCTAATCTCACCAAAATAACATAGCTTAAACAAAATATTCTGGAACTGCTCCCGTCGGCTAGTAGCGGTTAACCAGGCCATAACTAAGTATGTACCCCAGGTACTAAGTGCCAAACGGTTAAAGAGGTCTCTTTTAAACGGAGTACCCCTGGTACGTCTCTTCTTGATTTCTGGTAGTAGCTCCAAACGGTTAACAAGGCCATATCGGTTTATGTACCCCGGGTACTAAGTATCAAACGGTTATAGAGGTCTCTTTTAAACTGAGTACTCCTGGTACGTCTCTTCGTAATTACTGGCAGCCGCTCCAAACGGTTAACGAGGCCATATCTATGTATGTACCCCGGGTACATAGTACCAAACGGTTATAGAGGACCTAACTAGTAGGAACCCCTTTTAAACTGGTTTTAGAAACAAATCTTATTTCTTTAGCCATAATATTTAACATGATTTACAATGAGATGAGCTCACTAGATTTCAGGTATTAAACGGTTGAAAAGTAACTAACGAACATGAGCCGGTTTTAAATCTTTAATATGAATATGTTTTTTCTTCCCTTGCTCATCTTTACGATCAAAAACAACGGGTGATATGACTCTGACTACGGTATACGGTCCCGAATATTTCGGTGCAAGTTTTGCTGCGAACCCTTTTACTGCGGAGGAGCACGGATGTTCCTTTTTAAAGACCTTGTCTCCTACATGGCATTCGCGCCTTCGTAAATTATAATAACGACTCTGTGAAGAATACGCTCTAGCCAGTCTAACAAGGGTCAATTCGTACAATTCTTTTAGCTTTTGTACACGGTTCGACACTTGTTCTGGGTTCAGGTCGGGTTCTCGGTCAATATCATCCTCTTCAGAGAGTAATAATCTATGTAAGGCGTTCGGTATTTCTAACTCCCGTCCAAAGTGTAGAAATGCTGGGGAAAATCCGGTAGACTCATGTCGGGAAGTATTATATGCCAACTGGAGGTCGGACAAGTGTAAATCCCATTTGCGGTGTTCATTTTCGGAAAGTTGTGCGATCATCGTTTTCATGGAACGATTAGTCCATTCTACAGGGTTATCCTGGGGAGTATACACAGGAGTGAATGTATGATCTCACGAAAAGCCTTACCTTTGTACTGTACACCATTGTCACTTATTACCACTTTTGGGCAACCGAACCTTACGAGAATTAACTCGTGTAAGGCTTGAGCAACATGGTTGGCGGTAGCTTTACGTAGAGGGCTACACTCTACCCATTTGGTAAACCTATCTTGAAACATCACAACAAACGAATGGCTCTAGCTGATCTCGGCAACGGGCCAATCAAGTCTGTAGATACGGTAGTTAACGGGTCTTTATTAAGTGAAGGTTGCATCTTTCCTGGAGTCTGTTGTTCTGAGACCTTGTACTGCTGACATAAAGAACAGAATCGAACATAGGCAGCGATTTCTCGAAACATGCCTGGCCAGTAATACCGCAACGCAATCCTTGCAGCGGTTTTAGCTATTCCCATGTGACCAGCAGCGGTAGAGTCATGGTTTTCTTGTAAAACCTGCACTCTTGCAGTCTTCGGTATACACAGTTTTCAAGGGTCTGTAAATTCCTTATCTTTAAGGTCTGACATATCCCAAAAATGTTCATACAATCGCCCTTCTCGCACGCAATAATCAAGAAATGCTTTTGGGTTTGCTTCAACCTCACTTAGCTTGTAAGCATACCAGTTACATGGAGAACAGTTGGCTAGAACAAATACTGGGTCAGCTTCTGGTTCAGTTTCTCCAGTCTCTAACGGATCTCTAGATAGAGCGTCAGCAATCCAGTTTAAAATTCCTTGACGATACTTTATCTCAAAATCGAATTGCTGCAAAAACATTCGCCAACGGGCCAACCGGCCAGATGGGCTATCTAAAGAAAATAGCCAACGGAGAGACTGGTGATTAGTAACGACGGTAAAGTGGTATAGCTCTAAGTAGGGACGCATTATCTCTACTCCTCAGACTATGGCAGCGCACTCTTTCTCTGTCACACTCATTTTACGCTCGGTAGATGTAAGAGTTTTACTCGCATAAGCGATTACATGGTCACCATCTTGGTAATGTTGAATTAAGGCAGCGCCTAGTCCGTATTCAGACGCATCAGTCTGTAGGACAAATGGCCAAGAAAAATCGGGACAGGCCAAAACAGGATCCTCAGTTAGACATTTTTTTAGCTCGTCAAATGCGGTTTGTTGAGTTTCAGTCCAACTAAACGGTTCTCTCTTTTTCAGTAGCTTGTTTAACGGTGTTGCTATCTGTGAAAAATTTGCAATAAGTCGACGGTACCAGGATGCAACTCCCAAAAATCTTCATAATGCCCTTTGATTTGCTGGTGGAGGTATCTGTAAAATACTTTCTACTTTTCCTGGGTCGGTGTCTATGCCTTTTGGCGTTATCATGTGGCCTAAATATTTAAATTGTCTCCTGCCAAACTGGCGTTTTTCTGGGTTAAGTTTCAGATTTGTGCTTTTTAAACGGCGGAAAACTTCTCGTAAATGCTCTAGATAAGAAGCAAAATCCGAACTTATTACGGCTACATCATCAAGATATGGAAAAGCAAACTCTAGCTCTGGACCTATTACCATTTCCATTAGACGTTGAAACGTTGCAGGCGCTGCGTGCAGGCTAAAAGGCATCACTTTAAAAGCCCTCTTTCTGGCACAGTAAAAGCAGTGATTGGTTTACTATCTTCGGTTAAAACTATCTGCCAATATCCTTGTCTTAAATCAATAGTGGAAATATAGCGAGCTTTACGTAACTTGCCCAAAATGGAGTTTATGAACGGTAAAGGGTAAACTCCACGGGCTACATTACGGTTCTATAATGCATTCTTCCAACTTTCTGTCTACTTTTTCATTTATAATGGCATCGCTGTTTTATTGGTTCTGTGTTAGGTTTTAATTTAATTTTATGTTTTACAAGCGGCGTTGTGCCTACGATTTGTTCAAATTCTGTGAGTTCTTGGTCCAGAAACGCATCTATGCGTTTTTGCTCAGCTGGAGTCAAAGTCAACGGTTCATGGTTCTCTTATTACCTGAGCGGATTGTATGTTTTCGTTTAAGAAATCTAATTGAACTTTATTTCTGCGCATAAAGTCAACTCCTAATATTAGATCTGCGCTCATGCCAGGTAAGTATAACATTGTTTCACTGTATATCTTTCCTTCTACTCTAAGTTCTAGAAAGTATGCAATTTTAATCGGGATAACGGCCCCATCGGCAACTTTTGCATGGTAAAGGGTGAAGATTGAGCTTTAATCTGTCTTTCTTGACAATACTGCGCTAGATTATCTCCACAATAGGACCTTTTAGCTCAAGTGACTAGTAAAGCGGGATATTTCTTATCAAAAATCATTACGTCAACATAAGGTCGACCATCGATGCATAAAGATATTTCATCAGTCTTTGTAGAAAGTATACTATTCTTTGGTTCAATCACATCTTTCTTATGGTATATGCTTTTGGGTTAAGCAGAGTTTTGAAGTATGGAAATTCATTTCTACAGTAAAAAACCCAACAAAAGGAAAAGTTAACATCCAGATCATCAAACCAGAACAATGGACAGAACACTATAAGGGACTGCTGCAGGAGAGGAGACCCGAATATCTGGCAGCCTCTCCGACGAAAGACATAAAAGTACATGGAGAGGAAGTAATCAGCGAAAAAGAAATGATATGGAATAGTATTAAAAAGCTTAAATCCGGAAAAGCTAGCGGACCTGGGGGAATATATGCTGAAATGCTCAAATATGGATCAGAGAAACTACTCGAAAATCTCACATATATTATCAATCAATGCATAAACGGACATCCAGTACCTGATGATTGGAAAATTGCATTCTTAACCTCAATACATAAAAAAGGAAACAAGCTGGATTGCAACAATTACAGAGAAATTTCAGTAACCAGTAAGTAGATTGTACAGTAGGATTCTTAGAGATCTAATAGAGAATGATTTTCATGAACAAGAAGAAGAAGAGCAAAGTGGGTTTCGTGCAGGCAGATCTTGTAGTGATAATGTTTTTTGTCTTAAACAAGTAATTGAGAAAGGATCGCCAGAAATATAGAGACTCATGTTACCTTTGTGGACCAACAAAAAGCATATGATACCGTTCCAGTAGAAAAATTATGAACAGTTTTAGAGCAGACTAATATCAATCATACATATATAAAAGCGATAAAAGAACTATACAAAGGGTCAAAATCTAAAATTAAAATTGGAAATCGACTTTCAAAAGAATTCCTGGTAACGAAAGGCTTAAGACAGGGATGTTGTATTTCTCCAACTCTTTTTAAAATATATATCGCAGTAGCTCTAAAAAACTGGAAACGCAAAGTACACGGCATGGGATTACAACTTAACGACTAATTTACCATATACACTCTACAGTTTGCTGACAACCAAGTAATTGTAGCTAATGATAAAGGAGACATGGAGTATATGATGAGAAAGTTAACGGAAGAATACCAAAAGTGGGGGTTAACAGTGAACGGGGACAAGACACAGTACTTATGTATTGGAGACGAATCAAGTGAATTAGAACTAGAAAACGGACAAACGATATCTCCATGTAATGAGTATGTATACTTGGGTGTCACGTTTGATAAGACGGGAACAGACTGTAAAGAACTGGAAAGAAGAATAGTAAAAGCAAAAAAGGTTATTGGTTGTCTTGACTGTATTTTATGGAGCAGAGAGATAAAAAAAATAAAATTTAACATATATGAAACAATGGTGAAAAGCACGCTGTTGTATGGAATAGAGAACAGATAAATACAAAGCAAAAATGGAAAGTGTCGAAATGGATGCAATAAGAAGATCAATGAGAATATCTAGAACAGATCATATAAGAAATGAGATCACAAAAGAAAAAATAGGAATCGAGGGAAGCATAACGGATGACATCACTAAAAGGCAACTGATATGGTACGGCTATGTACAACGGATGAGCGACGAAAGATTACCAAAGCAGGTCCTAGAATGGCAACCAATAGGGCGCAGAAAAAGAGGGCGTCCTAAACTGGAATGGCAACAGTCAATCCAAAAATCAATGAGTCAAAAAAACCTGACGGAAGATGACTGTCAGGATCGAAGGAGGTGGAGAATAGGCGTCGGACAACGTAGAAAAACGTTCTAAACCGACATAGTAGTAGTAGTAGTAGTATATGCTTTTGGGGATGCTGTTCAAATCAACTTTTTAAATCGGTATTTACTTTACAAAAAAGCGCAATCAGAAATCTTTGTACAGTAAAAAGACGTAGTTCCTGTAGACCTTTATTTCAGGAAGATAAAATACTAAACTTGTGTGGTATCTTTATTTTGGAGACTGTTTGTCTGGTGTTTAAAAAATATCGAGGTGAATTAGAAAGACATAGTATTTACTCTAGTCGTCGTCCCTTTTTATTGCAACTTTCAATTCCGCATTCTACCTTCTTTAAAAACTCATTCATATACAATGGAAAAAAATATTTAATCATTTATCGGTAGATATTAGGCAAATTGTTTGATATAAAAAATTCAGAAGGATGACAAAAGAATTCTTAGCCACAAAGAGCTATTATAGCTTGGAAGAATTTTTTTCTCACTAGATAAATAAAAATGAAATATCCTTTCTTGGATTCAATTTTAATAAATTTTAAGTAAGCTTACACATTTCCAGTTTTATAGATTCGACTATTATAAAACCAGAATGAAATTTACTTGCTTTTAATAATTATTACTTTACTTTAATTATATTGTAAGAATAGGTATACTTATATTTTCTTACTAATAGTAACCTATACAGTGCAGATTAAGTAGCCATTAAGTTAGGTAAACATGGCTTTGTCAATGTAATATTCTTCTACAGACAATAAAGCTACTTTTTGACTTGACTTGACTTGACTTTGAGGCCTGAGTTTCGGGTAGCTGTGTTGGCCTTGGGTTTTGACAGCTCCCATTTAGTTTTCCTGTCTGGAACACAGACAATCTCTGGAAAGTATTCGATTTTGGCCGCACCTAGAACAAAATACTTTTGGAGTGTCCTGACATTGGTTTCTCATGTGGCCTATTTCTCCACATTTCCAGCAAACAGCTGGAATGTCAATTCGTCTGGTAAACTTTCTGCCTTCCCCCGCATAAGTTCTCTGGGGAGGGAGTCGGTTTTCGGATCGACGGGGTTGATTTGGTATCGTCTCTTGTCTGGTATTATAACTTCTTTGATCACGATTATTATCTCTTCTATTTTGGACAGGTGGCGTCAACGGAAGAGTTTGTGCCAAACTAGAGGTAGTAGGTTCCTAAGAAGTATTTACCCGATATGTAGAAAAAGTGGGTGGTCTTAAATCTTGCCGAACCCTTAACTGTTGCCCTGCATTATGAGGCGGCCTAACTGGTCTAAAGTTTTCCACATTTGTATGAGTCTGGTTAATTTCCTCTCTCAGTAACTCTTATTCACGTACCGCTCTGGTAAATGTTGAAATATCCATAAAATCAGATCTTTTAATCTCTCGTCGGTATTCTGGTAATAAATTTCTGTATAAACAGGTTAATTCTTGGTTTAAAGTATACCCTCCATGTCTTCGGAGAAGCGTTTGCAAATCGGTAACGTACACAGAAACAGGTTCATTAGACTTTTGTATTCTCATAGCTATCTCAGATTCAAGATTTGCAAAATAGTTAATCGGGAAGTAGTGTTTAAGTTTCCCAGTTGGTCCAGTTTCTTACGTTATTGCGACACCAAGCCGCAGCGTCTAACTGAAATAGTTCGGGTAATAACGGTATAAAAGATTCTCGTTTAATTTGATGAGCCGTGCCTTTCTCTTCCAGTTGCTCTAGAAAAGACGTAGGATCACCACGCCCATAAAAACTGATTCTCCACTGATTTACATTAAAATATTGAGCTGTCTGAATATTTATCGGGTGTACTTGCGTTGGAGTAGCCACAGGAATATTTTGACTCTTGCCATGGACCTCTGCATTATTACAATATAGTTGGTTTGAAGTAGTTGAGGCGTTTCTAAATCCGGTTGACTCGGTAGTAAAGGTATGATTTGTTAAGGGTATCGTATTTGTTTTAGTGTAATTTGGGGTTGTGGTCGACGGATCTTCATATTGACATGTGGTACTACGGTATGGTATGGGCAAATTTTGGTAATTTTTTAATGTCTCAGGATTGTACTGTACAGTATGCTCAGCAATCGTAGACGGTAAAAGGTTGGTAGCATTTGGTATAGTACCGAAGCGTAGGAAAAGATCGGGATCATGGGAATTTCATATGGCCAGATGCGTGCGAAACAGGAAGATTGTATGCAACTGATGAAGTAGGTAGTACATATTGACCGACGTTATTACAAACGGATGTGGCGTAGGAATTATTCGGTAGGAAATAAGGCCTTGTTAGGTAAGAAGTTGACGGGTAAGATGGTACAAACGGTACGGAAGTGAGGTATTGAAAGCTTGTGGTTATCGGTATAACGTTTGCAAGGGTATAATTTGGAATCACACCGTTCGGTATTATCGGCAGTGCTGGGTATGTAAATCTGCAGTTGTCGTTTTGTGAACTGGTATTTGGTACTAACTGGGTAATATGAAGTTCTTGGAAAACGGAGTTCACAGTATGGAGTACCACAGGAGGGGAGCTCAAATTCAATCGAAGGGGGTCCTGATTAGGAGCAAATGTAAAAGCAGGGTTTGGAACAGAGGTGATACTTGCTGTCGGAATCTGTACAATATTTGGAAAAGAAGGAATGTGACTAGTTTTATATGTTTAATAAGACGAGGCTACGGGCAACACTAAGGTATTGACAGGGCAAGTTACGGAAGTTTGTTGTGAATTTGCAGCGGTTATAGTAGTATTGGACGCCATGGACTCAATTGGGTTACTGGTAACTACGGGGAGTTCGTGTACAGTCGGTGTCAACCTCGGGGATTTTCGTTCTTCACGGAGATATTCTCTGAGTCTCTTTCTCTTAATTTCCATGTTTCCGTCAAGCCAAAACGCATGAGAATTTCATCCATTTCGCTTTTTTTAAGATAATTAACCCAAGCCGATGTCGGCAAAACCTCCAGTTGGGTTCCAACCTCTACGGAATTTTTAGGCGTTGTATCGCCTGTTTGTTTTTCCAGCAGGTTTCCAAATAATGGCTCCATATTTAGATCGGAGTTCGAAACTGAACCGTTGTCACTTTCGTGTAAAGACATTTTTATTAATTTAGTTTCTTTTTATACTACTTTAAAGTCCTATTTAAGGCTTTTTAGTTAGTGCGTATTACACACGTATTTGTCTAAATAAAATCGGCTAAAGTCGCAAAAATTCGTGATTTATCTACTCCAGATGCAATCGAATAGGTTCGGATGCGTTCGGGCTTTATCGGTAACTATCGTTTTCCGAATAGACTCGAAGAAAACACGTGGTAGCAATCGACAATATTCGGGAGAATTCGGGTTTTGTCGGTAAAACAGTTTGGGTTTTATCGGTAACTATCGTTTTCCGAAGGGACTTGAATAAAACACGTGGTAGGATTTGAAAATTTTCGAGAGAGTTCGTGTTTTATCGATAAAACTGTTCGGGTTTTTTCGATAACTATCGTTTTCCGAAGGGACTTGAAGAAAACACGTGGTAGTAATCGACAATGTTCGAGAGATTTCGGATTTTATCTGTAAAAGAGTTTGGGTTTTATCGGTAACTATCGTTTTCCGAAGGGACTTAGAGGAAACACGTGGTAGTAATCGACAATGTTCGAGAAATTTCGGATATTATCTGTAAAAGAGTTCGGGTTTTATCGGTAACTATCGTTTTCCGATTGAATTCGAAGACAATACGTACTAGGATTCGACAATATTCGAGAGATTTTGGGTTTTATCGGTAAAAGAATTCGGGTTTTATCGGTAACTATCGTTTTTCGATTGAACTCGAAGAAAACACGTGGTAGGAATCGACAATATTCGAGAGATTTTGGGTTTTATCGGTTAATATTGCGATTTTGATTCAAACTCCCTAAATGAACTACCTAGAATCGAAAGGTCTATTAGTGTGAACTTCTAGTCAACTATTTAGCGCAATGTTAAATTCCCTACTCTATAATTAAACAGCAAAGAAAATAGACCAGCTACTCTTTGTAAAAAAAAATGCAATTCGTGATTCAATGCTATACAATACTTAAAAATTACTTAGTTAGCCAAATTTTGGTCTTTTACGTTTGGCACTCGTGATTTCACCCTTTCGGACGGAAATCTGGGCGCCACTCTAAGAAATAAGGGAGCTTAGAGTATCCACCGGCCAGTGCGGCTAGCTTTTAAATAAAAAATAAATAAAATCCAGGCAATGTACCCAAATGTACCACTTTTATTTGGTAAAATCTAGCAAATATCGTAGCTATAAATTATACTACTAATCTGACACAATGTTATTTATATACGTTTTTCTAAATTTATTCGGTCATTTTCTATTACGAAATCAGACGAAATTCGGTGTTACCTATTTATTTTGGTCCTTCGCAAAGATGGCTAAACTACGGTTTTGACAAGTCCGTGGGCTATATAAAATTAAATAAAGTCCAACAACAGTTCAAGACGCGGTGCATCAATTCCTTGAACCGGGAAGAAGTTAAAATCACCCTACGTTGTTTGGCTACCTAAGACAGGGGTCCGGGAATTAGGGTGATTTGGGGATCCTACGGGGAATCAATTCAGAAAGACGCGTGCCTGCCTGTTTGGCTACCAAAGACAGGGGTCCGGGGCTAAGGGCGATCCAATGAAAAGAAAACGGGTTACATAAAGAATCTGCAATTTTCCCTTTTATTATACGATATTTAAACTCTCAAAATGTCGGGTGGTTGCCTATTCTTTTAACCGGGAATACGTTAAACCAACTCTGTAAGGCGCGTACCTGCCTGATTGGCTACCAAAGACAGGGGTCCGGGAATCAGAGTGGTGTGAGCTACCAGCGGTGGAACCAACTCTTAAGAACGCGTGTCTGCCTGCTTGGCTACCAAAGACAGGGGTCCGGGAATAAGGGTGGTTCGGGACTAAAGAGCAGGTTTAGGAAATTGTGGCAATAATGGTTTGTAACACTCTAAAAACGCGGTCCCGTTAAAACATTATGGTGAATTGCGAATTTCTTCAAACCGGGAATAAGTTAAAATCACCCTACGTGACGCGTGCCTGCCTGTTTGGCTACCAAAGACAGGGGTCCGGGAATCAGAGTGGTATGGGCTACCAACGGTTGAACCAACCCTTAAGAACGCGTGCCTGCCTGTTTGGCTACCGAAGACAGGGGTCCGGGAATAAGGTGGTTCGGACGGGTTTAAGAACTTACTGCAATTCACCACAATACAACATACGGAAGAATATGCAAATAATAATAATATGTACGGCTTATAATGCTACGAAAAACTGAATCAAATATTTTATGCGATAGCTTGCATACTTACCAACAAGCAGCGGTTATCCGGGATTCCCCACACACACTCAAGTGCTATTTTTGAACGCGAAGTGCCAGTCTTAATGTTGTATCGGTCTCAACGAACTAACGGTCTCAATTGAATTGCCTCGAACAGCGCCGCATGCTTAAATGTAGTTCGGTCGGTTAAACTCGATGTTTAGTAGGGGGAACCAAAGCGAACCGGGGACTGGCGGTAGATACCGAGAGGGTCTCGACACAAAAAATATAAACTGCCAATGCTCTACGAAAATACAAAATAACTTAAAACTAATTAACACAATCTAATTAAGGAGAAAATTAGTAACTTTGTTACAGTGGTTAAACTGGAAATCGTAAGGTATATTTAAGGAAGGCAAATAGCTTAAAGGGTCTGTTGAGGGAGCAATATGAGTTGTTAGTTTATTAGCTACTGTATAATAGAAGTTGTTTAATATGCTAGGTTGTATAGCTGTTTTAAGTGATTTACTATTATTTGATTTAAAAATACCTCGCTACAATCGGACGCTTTTCTTTACAGGTTGCCATCACTCACTATCAACAAAAACCTAGAACGGAATGGGTAGTGTGCCATGCCAATCAGATAATCCTAACAGTGTCCCAAATTATGTGGGCCAAATGCGTTCACGAAATATTAGATGAAGGAACTGGAAATGTTCTCAAAAAAATGGAGCAGTTCGAACAAAAATGTATTAAGGTATAGATTTCTTCCTCTTCATCTAAATCTACATTTATCAAGGCAAAAAGCTATCATTTGATTATTATCAGTAAATGTTTTAAATGCTTACAGGATCTTAATGACCTGGCTGCGGTCATTCAAACTGATCTTAACTCAATAACAAGAAAGGTTTTGATTGCACTGATCACAATAGATGTCCATGCCCGAGATACTATTAGTAATTTAGTAAAGAGCCACTGTACAAACAGGTACGTCAAGTATCTTTACACTGTCTTTGAGATTTTAGTAAATGGGCAACAAGAGTTCTGCCTATTTTCCCATGTTAAATCCAATAAGAAAACGCTAAGGTTCAAGTTAGCAAAAATCGGCACCGTCAAGGTCACACGTCTGTATGACGTCACAACTGTCAAAACTTATATAATAAGTTTGAGGTGATCTGTCAAATGTCAATCTATCATGTGTCAATCTGTCATACGTCAATCTGTCGTGTGTCAATCTGTCAATTTGTGTTCCAAGGTCACAAGTCTGTATGACGTCACAACAAGTTTGAGGTGATCTGTCATATGTCAATCTGTCATGTGTCAATCTGTCAATAAGCACTTCGATACAAAATCGACACAAAATATAATTCTGGAACGTACTAATTGTTTCATTGACTGAAGTCACACATTATCATCCGATTACTGTCTTTTTTTAAAGTAATGTACTAGTAAGGGCGCATAATAATCCAAAACAACCATGACATTAGCGACTAAACAGTGGTTGACTCGTTTTATTTACGAAACTCACACATTATCATCCAGCTATTTACTCTCTCTTTTTAATTCAATGTCACTACGGGCGGGCACACATGAGTCTAAAACAGCCATGGGATTATTTTAGTAAGAAAGGTATACGAGAAGTCAAATTTTTGGGGTTATATTTATTTATTTTGATATAACTGTTTTTTCTTAAATTTTTATAAGAAATACGTTGTGTTTGGCTAATTATCTTATTAAAGGCTGTAAAAGTAATGTAGAAGTTCCTTATGCAGATCATAAAACAGAGTTAACCTTGACAGTGATTCAGTTTTTGCAGTGATTTTAAATGAGGACCACCTCATTGCAAGAGGTGATGATTATGTGCAGTGTGCAAAGAGGAAATAAATTTAAAAAAAAAACAGGTATGTATCATTTTGTGTAACAGAGTGCACTTTTTATTTTGTGTTGTGCAAATAAAATATAACTTTTTCAGCCCCCGGGAAGCCAGCTTGCTTTCCACAATTAGACAAATAGTGTAAGGTATTTCATGATGTTTACATTGGCGCACCCAGGGGGTGGGGCAAGCCTAAGAAGTATAAAAAAAAATACTATAAAATACAAAAAAGGAGTGTCAAAGATATAATTTAAAACTAATCTGGTCCCTAAACTAAGGTCACTCATCGTAAAGCAAGCTTTATAGGTAGCGAAGCCTGACAATAAATTTCTATTTTTTGGTTGCTATTTTTGAAATGTTTTCCTCAGTTTCACATTGGCAGCTGACTCGTTCTTATTTTAAAAATGTGGTTAAATCACAGTCTAAAGATCTATTTGCAATGGTCGAAGGTGCTGAGGTCCATGCTATTTACATGGACTTCAGCAAAGCCTTTGATAGAGTAAACCATGGTGTTTTGATGTCAAAATTAAATAAGTATGGTATCACTGGTCCATTATGGAAATGGATAAAATCTTATTTATCAAGTCGGTCACAGCAAGTAAAGGTTGAAGGCTATCTGTCCAATATTTTTTTCGTCACATCGGATGTTCCTCAGGGATCACATTATCACACAGATATCTTTATAAATGACATCTGTTTTGGAGGTTGCATACCTATTATTTGCTGATGACTTGAAGATATATGCCAGAATTAACTCACAGCCGGACCAAATTCCAAAATGATTTAGATAAAATTGATAGGTGGTGTACTCCAAATGGTATGACACTGAACACTGCAAATTGTCAAGTTATGCGATTTAGTAGACTAAGAAATAATTTCCTTCTTACCTACATGTTAGGTGGTAAAGTATTAAAAGAAATATCTGTTGCGAGGGATCTTGGAGTACATCTTGATTCAAAATTAACATTTTCTGAACATTATGAAAAGATCATAGGCCGGGCAAATAAAATGTTGGGTTTCATAAAGAGATCTAGCCAGGATTTTACAAATGTCAACATACTAAAACTATTATTTATAAGTTTTGTAAGATCAATTCTTGAGTTTTCTAACATCATATGGTCCAGCGTAAATTTATTAAATTTGCATGTTATAAACTTAGTAGGAATGGCATTTTTCTCTCAGTGGAGGATACATATAAGTATGTGCAATTAAATGTTCTGAATGACAGGTTCCACCGTTGGTAGCTCACACCACTCTGATTCCCGGACCCCAGTATTATGACGTATGTTTTGCTTTTAATATTATTCATAATTTTATATGTAGTTCAGAATGTCTTTCCATCTTACAATTTCATGTTCCAGGTTACATAACTCGTAATATTATTGTCGTACTTATTATTTTATGTTTAATCCAGTTAATAGAATTAGCAGAAATGTTAACAAATTTTGTAGTCAACTTGATTTCTTTACCATTTCAAAAGATAGGTTCAAGACTTCTGCCAAGAAGGTAATTCTAGGTTAAGAAATTTTTGTACTTATCTAATTCTTTTAAATGTGAATACGTAAATAAATAAATAAATTAATTAAATAATAATAACAGAGTTTCAAGATAGTTTGAAGCATAACTTTTTATTTTTAAAAACATCAATATATACAGGGTGTTTCAAAATTCAGTAACATAATTTTAATGTTTAATTCCTCAAGTGATCTCAAGACAAAATTTTCATAATTGTGCAAACACATATAAACATAGGTCCTCAAACGCCTTATTTTCGAGATACAGGGTGTTAAAGTTTAGTTTTTTATATATTTTCTTGTTTATAGCTCGAGCAGTTTTTGAGATATTTAGTTCAAATTTGGCACGTGTATTAAGCTATTAGACATGCCAAATAATAGTAAAAATCTACAGAGATACTGTTTAGGGCTCATATCGCCTTTTTCCCCAGATTTTTTTTCCTTGTAAGCCACTGGTAGGCAGAACTAGGTACTTAAGATAAGAAATAAATTCCTTGTTTTATTTGCAAACTTTTTTGTTTTCTGCAATTTTTTTGCACTTTAACCATTTTAGAGAAAGTCGCTGTTTCACAAAAGGCAGCTATTATAAAATAAAAAATGTGCCAGTATGGCATCGCGAATATATCAAAATAAACAAATTAATTAAAACTTATTTGGCATGCCTAATATTGTAGTACCTACAAGTACGTGCCAAATTTGAGCTAAATATCTTTAAAACTGTAAGAGCTATCAAAAAAACAACATTTTAACACTCTGTATCGTGAAAACTAAGCGTTTGTGGATCTATGTTTATACGAACTTTTTGTCTTGAAATCACTCAAGGAAATTAAGATTAAAATTATGACATTGAATTTTAAAACACCTTGTATAGTTTAGGCACCTTTGTACTATGTAAAACAACATTTTTAAAATAAAACGTTGCTACCAATGCGAAACCGAGGAAAACATGTCACAAATAATAAACAAAAAATAGAAAATCAATGTCAGGCTTCGCTTCCTATAAAGCTCACCTTTACAATGAGTGTCCTTACCCCAAACACCCCTGATAGTCTAGCAGAATAAACCAAAACACATGATTTACAGTATTTACAGCAAAAAAAAATCACAAAATATTGAAGATAATTTTGTTTCTCCAAGAATTTTTATAAAATCACAAAAAGAGTCTCTAACCTATAATTTAGTACTAATCTGATAAACCAACCACCCCCCCCCCTTCCCGATAGTCTAGCAGAATAAGCCAAAACACGCGATTTAAATTATACAGGGTGTATCATAACTTAAATGTCATAGTGCAGCAGGTGATATAGGAGGTTATTTACGAGAAAAAAGTTTATATAACATGGGTGTCAACACACATCTGTTTTTAAGATATAGGATGTTTAAAGTTAGAGGAGTGGGTGGGGAAAGTGTTTTACAAAAAAAAGAAAATTTGTTATAGCCAGCTGAATACCCAGCTTATTGTGATTCAAAAATGTGGTATTCCTTTTTTTGGTAAAATTACAAGTTGAGGAGATACAGGCTGTGAAAAAATAATAATTTTTTTTTTAATTTTTGCTTACTCTTTCTTTTAAAAAATATCAATAATATTTTATTACCATGTCTTGCTAGAGACTTGTTTTTATCAACAAAAAATATAAAAAAACATCGCGTTTAATATGGCATTTATAAAAGTTTATACCAAAAAAATTGTTTTTTCTGAAAAAAATTACCAACTAATTTTTTTCAAAATAATTTTTATTTCAATTTATTGCTCTTGTTCTCTCTGCCCAATTTCATATTTTTACTGCGTTTTTTTAAAAAGTTATTATCAAAAAAGTTTAAAAAATCGCCAACTTTGATGCTCTGTATCTCGACAAAGAAAGAGTTTTGACTCATGCATTATAGGAATTTTTTTATCAGACATGACCTCCTCTATCACCTGTTGGCCATATGGCCCCTAAGTTATTGGACACCCTGTATACAAAAAAATCACAAATAATTGAAGTCAATTTTGTTTCACCAAAAATGTTTATAAAATCAAAAAAGAGAGATAAATATAATTTTATTTGTAAAAAATAATTATTTGATGTTGAAGATGAAGAAATGGTGACAACGTTTTGTGTATAAACAAGTGTATAACTCTTCTCAGTTTGTGATATTTTTTTAGAGGTGCAACTTTAAGACCCAAAGACTACATTCTTTAAAATCAGAAGACCAGAAGTACACAATTTATGAATCAACACCAGAGGACTATAAGCATGTTCCTAACTTGCATTCGAATCCTTTAAGAGATAAAAAAGCTGTAAGGTTGGTGTATTAAACTTTTTCATTAACATAATTGAGAACAATATTTATTTGATTTTGTACATGAGAAAAAGTTAAAATATCAATATTGTTACAAATTTACGTTATTTAAATTTTATAGTTAGAATTTATTTAGGTTTAGTGTAGTATTAGGTTGACGTTTTTTATGGTTGTATTCTTAATCTAGGTTTTAGTTGCGTTATCTGTGACAAACTGGTATGCGAACGGTCCGTGTTCTAGAAAAGGGTGGAATAATTCCGAATCGAACAAGGATGGAAAATTCTCGAATAGTAGGCAGACCCTTATATATAGGGCCGGACGTCGTGCATCGGGCAGTCAGAAATAACCAATGGTAGTGATCGCTAGATGTTAACGCGAAGTTAAGAGGCGTATTAAAGTAGTGAATTATTAGCAAGTTATTAGTAAGTTTAAGTGCGTGTTTTTGTACATAATTTGTCGAAATAAATTGACGTATCGTTTTCAACAATTGCGAGTTTTAATTTGTCAGAAGTGAGACAAAAAAAAACTAAATAGTGCAAAGACTATCCTTACATAGTATTACCGGCTAGGACAATTAAACAGAAGAACAGTAAGTGATTTTACCGGAATATTCAGAACTGAATAGTGCAAAGACTACCCTTACATACTACCACCGGCTAGTATAATTGGACGAAAGAACAGTAAGTGATTTTTTTCAGAATATTCGAAGAAGTTCGATATTGTTTTATTCAAAAACCAAAAGAGATATTTGAGAACCGACTTCGGCATTAACCGTACAGTCCAAAAATTGATATTTAAAGAGATTTTCTAGAATATTCCATCACTTTCTACGACGTTCTAATCAAAAACTAGAAGAGATATACAAATACCGACTTCGACATTAGTTTAGTTATTTCAAAAGTAAGAATTACCAAGATTTTCCAGAATCTTCCAAATCATTCTACGACGTTCTATTCGAGAACCAGAAGAGATATACAAAAACCGACTTCGACATTAGCTAAGTTATTTAAATATTTAAATAGTGAGAATTAGAAAGAATTTCTAGAATATTCCATAACATTCTACGACGATCTATTTGAGAACCAAAAGAGATAATCAAAAAGTGACTTCTACATTTGCCTAGTAGCAGAAAGAGTAACATTTACTAGTATATTCTAGAACATTCCATTAGGTCCTATTTAAGAATCAGAGGAGATATAAAAAAAACAAAACAAAACCGACTACGACATTAGCTTTACAGACCAAAAAATAAACATTTTAAGTGATTTCTCAGGAAGTTGATGCTTACTAGACAAAGATCGGCAAAGATGGAAGATCTAACTAAAATGATGCAGGCTCTAGCAGCTCAAATGGCTCAAAACCAGAACGATATAAGACAGACCAGAACGACATGAAACAGACCATTGAAAGATTAGATGGCATTCTAGAAAACTTCGATCAAATAAAGAGCAACTCTGAGCAGCTTAGAGGAGAGTTCAAGGCAGCAACCGAAGATCTTAAAGAAGAAATAACTCAGAGAATGCATAATGTAGAAGAAAAGGTACAAAACAAATTGCAGAATGTAGAAGAAACATTACAGAACAAATTGCAGAATGTTGAAGAAAAAGTGGAGACCAAGCTACAGAATGTAAGAGAAAAAGTTTTTCAAACAGTGGAAGAAAAGCTCCAGGATGTGTCAAAACAGCTTATACAGCTTCAGAAAGAACATAACAAAATAAAAGCTTAGGGATGTGTTGTGAATTCCAACCAAAACATTAAGCCTCCAAATTTTGACTGTACGTCCTCCTGGTCCACCTACAAACAACAATTTAAAGCTGCCGCCGCTGCAAATGGTTGGGACGAGGACGAAAAAGCTAGAGCGTTGTTAGTAGCTCTACGGGAACCTGCTCTGGGACTTTTACGGTCCATTCCAGTCGAACAAAAACAGAATTATAACGCTTTAGTGGCAGCGCTAGAAAGAAAGTATGGAGATGAACACTTCACGGTAGATCGCTTTATTAACGGCTTGCGAGACACGGACTTAGCAAAATTACTTCGTCGAGAACGCTTCCATAATAGCAGTGAAGTGTTGGTTGGAGCCCTTGAAATTGAATCATCAAATAATATGTCCAGGCCAAAAGTAAGAGCTGTTTCAATTCAGGAGGGAGAAGAAATGAGCACTGGAGATGAGGTCAAT
This sequence comes from Aspidapion aeneum, assembly GCA_963576565.1. Classification (NCBI taxonomy): domain Eukaryota; kingdom Metazoa; phylum Arthropoda; class Insecta; order Coleoptera; family Brentidae; genus Aspidapion; species Aspidapion aeneum. The sequence goes on along the minus strand of OY755043.1, from coordinate 79,520,865 downwards.
TTAAAAACGCTAAACCAACTGTTTCAATCACTGATAGAGAAGATTGATTCTTTGAAAGAAAGTAGACGATCCCCTTCAAATGTAAAGTGTTTCAGATGCGGACGTACAGAGCATATTCAACGCGATTGTCGTGTACAAATGAGGTCTCGCTCACCATCTAGTGGGACAGAGTACCCAAGAAGAGATCTGGAAAACTAAACATGGTCAACGCAGAGGGGCGGGTGTTGGCTAATGGGAATTTAGCCCCCAGAATTTACTCTATTAAGAGCTTAAAACATACTGCTGACAGTCTTAACATCGACGGACTTATTAATGGAAGAAAAGTTAATATAACAGTAGACACTGGTGTTGCCATATCATTGCTTAAGTTCAAAATTGCAACGAGATATAAAATTCGACCAACAGAAAAGAAAATAACACTTAAGACTGTGACTGGAGAAACCGCCGACGTGTTGGGGCAGACAGACATAGACCTACAGCTGGGAAGATTGAAGATTCGCCACACTGTATTGGTTGCCGAAATAGAAGACGAATTTATTTTGGGAATGGACTTGATAAGTAAACATGGATTTGCGTTTGATAATAAGCTTAATACCCTAAAATTTGGGAATGAAGAGTTTATTTTGTCAAATAGTCACTTCAATAAAGAACCAATAAAGGTCGTGGCAGTATGTACAATAAGACTGGTCGGTAACAGTGAGACCATAATTTTTGGGAGGCCAGAAAGTAAAACATCAAGCTGTGTCGGACTCATAAGCCAACAGAAATTATCCAACACCTACCCCGTTGCAAAGTCACTAGTTAAAACCGATAAAGACATCCCGATTAGAGTCGCCAATATTTTCCCAAATAGTGTCAAAATTAATAAGGGGGAGGTGGTAGCATTATTTGAGCCAGTACAGAAAGTAACAAGATGTGAAGAGCCAACCTCCGAGGATAAAGGCAAGTTATCAATGGAGGTACTTCAGCAATTTGAGTCAACTTGGCAACATCTCACTCCAGAAGAATTTAGTAAAGCGAGAGAGTTTATAGAAGAACAAAGTAATATCTTCGAAACTAAGAGTAGTTCGGGACGCACAAACCTTATTCAACATTCCATCAACACTGGCGATGCCCAACCGATAAGACAGCCCCCAAGAAGACTACCATTGGCCAAACAAGAAGAAGTTCACAATCTCATTAATAAAATGCACAGCGACGGTGTTATTGAAGAGTCATCAAGTCCTTGGTCATCTCCTGTGGTGTTGGTCACTAAAAAGGATGGAAGTACTAGATTTTGTGTCGATTACAGGAAACTTAACTATGTGACCAAGAAGGATAGTTACCCACTGCCAAGAATAGACGACACATTAACAACGTTGGCAGGATCATATTGGTTTTCTACTCTTGAACCTGAAAAGTGGGTATTGTCAAGTAGGAATCTTTGAAAGAGATAAAGAGAAGACTGCATTCTCTGCTGGAAGTGGACTTTATCAGTTTAATGTGATGCCATTTGGCCTATGCAATGCTCCAGCTACATTTGAAAGACTAATGGAAGTCGTTCTACGAGGCCTTACTTGGAAAACCTTCCCAGTCTATTTGGATGATGTCATAGTAATGGGGAAATCATTTCAAGATCATCTAGACAATTTACGAGAAGTATTTTCAAGAATCAGAAATGCCAATCTTAAATTAAACTCAAAGAAATGTTTTCTATTCCAAGAAAAAGTTGAGTTCCTGGGTCACGTCGTTTCCCGAGAAGGTATCCATACTGACGAAAAGAAGTTACAAGCAATAAAAGAATGGCCTCAACCTCGTGACAAACATGAATTGAGAAGCTTTTTGGGTCTGTGTACATACTACGATTTGTAGAAGGATTCGCCAAAATAGCGTCTCCATTACATAGACTTACAGAAGATAAAGCTTCTTACAAATGGAATACCGAATGTGACCAAGCATTTAGAAGACTAAAAGCAGCATTATGTTCTAGTCCGATTCTTGCATATTCCATTCCCAAAGGTAAATTCATATTAGATACTGATGCGAGCAACGATGGCACAGGAGCAGTACTCTCCCAAGTACAAGATGGAGAAGAACGGGTCATCGAATTTTTAAGCAAAAAGCTGTCCAAACCAGAGAGAAATTATTTTGTTACCAGAAAAGAGCTCCTAGCCATCATTAAATCCGTAGATCACTTTCACAAATATCTCTATGGACAAGAGTTTCTGATTAGAACGGATCATGCTGCGTTACAGTGGCTCATGAAAATGAAACAACCATTATCAAATTAAGCACCGAGCGGGAAGGGTGCATAATAATGCGGATGCATTGTCCAGAAGACCTTGCCCTGAGGATTGTAAACATTGCAGGAAAATTGACCAGAAAGAAGAAATTACCTACGTGCGCCAGATAAAGTTAGAACCAGATGAAGAATGGATGTCGGCTTCGATTAGAACCACACAACTTAACGACAAAGATGTAGGACCTATCTGGCGATTGAAAGAAGAGAACAAGCCACGACCATCATGGCAAGATATCGCAAACCAAGGGGTGATATTCAAATCACTGTGGGCTCAATGGGATTCACTGGTAGTAGAAGAAAACATCCTTAAACGTGCCTGGGAAAGTGCCGATGGCCTTACTGTGATTAATCAAGTAGTGGTTCCTAGGAGCATGGTAGACAATATAATGGCCGAATGCCATGGTGGAAAATCAGGCGCGCACCTAGGCATAAATAAAACCATGGACAAAATTCGAAACCGATTTTATTGAGTCAATTACTTTCAAGATGTGAAATACTGGTGCCGTCGATGTTCGACTTGTGCAGCCAGCCAAGGTCCCAAAACAAGGTCCAGAGGTCAAATGAAACAATATAACGTAGGTCTGCCATTCGAACGCATTGTTATTGATGTGGCCGGACCATTTCCAGAAACTAAAAAGGGCAACAAATACATCCTTGTTGTCATGGATTACTTTAGCAAATGGCCAGAAGTTTTTGCTTTGCCTAACCAAGAGGCCGCTACAGTTGCAGAAGTTCTGGTAAATGATGTTTTCAGCCGATTTGGCATTCCTTTGGAACTACATTCAGATCAAGGAAGAAACTTTGAATCAAAGCTTTTCCAGAATCTCTGTGACCTTTTTGGAATACATAAAACACGGACTACTGCTTTACATCCGCAGTCAGATGGCATGGTTGAAAGATTTAATAAAACAATAGAAGAACATCTTTGCAAAGTTGTTGATGAGCACCAAACAGATTGGGACCAATATATTCCATTGTTTTTGATGGCTTATAGAACCGCCATTTACAATACGACAGGAGCTACTCCATCTAGTATCCTGTTTGGTAGAGAACTGCGTTTACCATGTGATATCATGTTTGGTTCACCTGAAGAAGATCACTTAGAGGTTAATTGTTTGCCCGCAGTTAGAAAAACGATAACTGCAATGGACTGTATATATTTTATTAAATGAAGCGCGAACAAACATAAATATATTGATACGAAATCACGAATTAATCAAAAGGTCCATAGTTAATTGCTGGTACCACACAACGGAAATCAGAAACAAAGCACTCACCAGTTTGCAGCCAATTTCTCTACGTTCCAGGGGCCCCTTTCACTTTCAAGTGTAGAAATTTGTAAATGTTGGAGAAAGAAATTAACACGCCATTTTCTTGAGGCGGTAGAAAAGGATCTCACTGATTGTTGGTGCGCATGTCGAAATGCGCGAAAATGTACTCTGTCCGTCATCCAATTGTATGGTTTTAAAATTAAAAACAACGGCGAAATTTAGCGGGAGCTAACATAACTGCCCTCCAAAACACACAATTTTAGAATCTCGACCGGACAGATATAGATATAAGAAAAATGATCGACCGATAAATATAAATGAATGAAAACAGATAAGTATCGTAAGTTTATTTAGAGATAACGAAACCCGAAAAAAGCAAAACAAACAAACAAAAATTCAAAAAAAATAAAAATAAAGAAAAACCTATTGTAATACCCGGTAATAGGTAGAAAAATGAAAATTAGTTTTAATTCGGCAAGAGGCACAGTTTTACAACTGGCCGCTTGTAAACACCGGTAGCCGTTCGTACCGTCGCAACACGCACTTGACCGTCTCCGCCGGGATGCAGTTCGATGACCCGACCGACTGGACATTTCAAAGGTAATTGGATGTGATCACTCGTTATGATAACCAAATCATTTAATTTGATATTTGGGGACGAATCAGCCCACTTGTGTCGCTGTTGTAGCGTATGCAAATACTCTACAGCATACCGTTTCCAAAAATCATTATGTAGTTTTTGTATTAGTTGCCATCTCGAGAGCCGATTTAGGGGAACCTCGGACAATTAAGGGGTTCAAGGGTCAAAAAATGCCCAGGGGTAAGAGGTTGAAGATCGTGTGGGTCTGAAGAGGCAGGAGATAAAGGGCGACTATTAAGTACAGCTTCTATGCGACATGTAAGGGTGGACACTTCCATGATAGACAACTTCTGGTCGCCGACAACTCGAACAAAGTGAGTTTTAAAACTTTTGACGCCAGCTTCTGCCAGGCCATTGAAATGTGGACTCAGAGGAGGTCCCAGATGCCAACGAATAGAAAGTCTGGTGGACGCACTTCTTGCGTACTCAGTAATTGGTTACGAAACCCTATAAAATTACTGCCCTGATCTGACCAGCATTGGGTCACGCTTCCACGTCTGGAAATGAATCGATGGAATGCACCTACAAACCCTTCGGTGGACAGTTCCATGGTTAATTCCAAATGCACGCAATGTGTGGCCGTACAGACAAACACACAGACATACGATTTGAAAGCTTTACAACCACGGTAACGATGAGGAATCACAAAGAAAGGTCGACAAAAGTCGATAGCTACACTCGAAAAAGGTTTAAGTTGATTGATTCGATGAGCGGGAAGTGAACTCATTATGGGCGGTCTATAGGGTTTAGGGTTGATTCTAAAACATTGCAAGCACTTGGATATAGTTCTTTGAATTGCCCGTCTGGCAGATGATATCCAAAATTGCTGTAAAAGCAGATTATGTAATGTCTTAAACCCAGGATGAAGATATTGTCGATGAGTGGACTCGATAAGAAGAGTAGTTAAACGATGGTTACTCGAAAGTAAGACGGGGTGTTTTGCAGAATAAGACAAAAGGTCAGATTTTTGTAATCTGCCACCGACTCTAATGATATTATTTTCATCAAGAAAAGGTGAAAGTTTTCGAAAAGGTTTCGGTATTGGTTTATCCTTAGATAACGCGGAAAAAAGCTCAGAAAAGCAAGAACCTTGAACGCGTTTGATAGAAGGTATAACGCACTTTGTATCTCACCGGTGGTAGGAAAAACAATATTTTCAAAAATAATTTTTTGGTCCGGTGGATTAGTGGGTTTTTGATTGGAATGATTTTGAAAAAGGTTAACTATTCGAAGGACATAACAAATGATACGTTGAATTTTTGATATAGATGAATATTTGATAAGAAGCTGATTCAAGAAGTTAACGTCAATTATCGCATTGCAACAGACCTTTGGCTTTTCCTTCAGATTAATATCTCCGAAATCAATCGGCATTTTTGATTTATGAAAATCGGGCCATTGGTTTTCGGGAGACCACAAAAACGACGGTGCACTCCACCACATGTCATGTGACATGAGCTGTGAAGGGGTGGCCCTCCTCTCCTTCTTCTACATGAAAATATACGACGCCTGCGTAGCCTCGAATTGAAGCGTCACAGAAGCCGATGATTTGACAGGTATTAATTTTTGACAGTTTGATTTGTCGGGGTAATTGAAAATTGGAAAGAAGCGGGAATTCAGAACGAAGTTTGTTCCAAGAGTCGATGATAGAAGAATCTGGTTCTTCGTCCCAGCTTATTTTCGATATCCACAACTGTTGCAAAATAAATTTTGCTTGTAGCAACAAGGGACAAAGAAAACCTAAGGGATCGAAGATTGTTCCTATGATAGATAAAATAGAACGTTTAGTTGGGGGTTTGTCCTTCATTCGGCATTGATAAGAAAAAATGTCGTTTTTTGGATGCCACTGAAGGCCTAAAACTTTGATAAAGTGTGGTTCCTCCTTGTCAAAAGAGAGAGGCATTTGACGATCGGATTCTGGCAATGTTGCCAATAACTCAGGACAATTGCTTGCCCATTTTTTAAGTTCAAATCCTCCCGACTTCAACAAATTATTGAGTTCCGTTTGAAGGGAAAGGGCTTTAGAAAGCAAAGGGCTAGTTCCCAAGATATCGTCGATGTAAATTGACGTTTTTAGAACAGTACTAGCCATAGGAAAACGTCCTTTTCTCTCTCTGCCAGCTCATTTAATGTACGCATGGCTAGAAAAGGTGAGCATGTCATGCCAAAAGTGACAGTAGAAAGTTCCCACACTGAAAGTGGGTCCTGTGGAGAAAACCTCCACAATATCCTTTGATAAGGACGATGATAAGGATTGATAAGGACTTGACGGAACATCTGTTTGATATTAGCAATGTAGGCAATAGGATTAAGACGAAACGTAAGGAGTAAAGAAGCAATATCCTTTTGAAGTTTCGGACCAGATAACAACGTGTCATTGAGACTAATATTCTTTGGGGTGACTGCCGAACAATCCCAGACTACCCTTAATTTTGTACTTAAGCTTTCCGGCTTTAGTACGCAATGATGTACCAAAAAACATGATACGTCGACATTTGGTTGACTAGATAAAACTAGACTCATATGATTAGAATCGATATAGTCTTGCATGAAACTTGAATAGGCAGTGTACAGATCAGGATTTTTGAGTAATCTATTTTCTAGAAGTAAAAATCTACGATAAACTTGCGGATAAGTATTTCCTAGGTCAGGGTTTATTTTATCTTTAAACGGAAGATCTACCATGAATCTACCGCTCGGTTGCCGTACGACACTCGCAGTAAAAATTGATCCCGCTTGTTTTTCTTCCTTTGATAAGATTTGTTTTTTAGGCAAATGTTCGATTTCCCCAAACCTAGGGAGAATGACCTCTAAAGGAGGTGAATGACTCGTTAAAAAACAACTGGTTCGTTCCGTAAGATTACCTACTTCGTCAACATTTCCCATGACGACCCAGCCAAAGATGGTTTCAAGGGCTGAAGGTTGCCCTATTTGTCCAAGAACCCTGCCCTCCTTGAATATCTGTGCGAATAGCTCGCAACCAATAACTAGGTCCGCAGGTCTAGATTTGAAATAAGATGGGTCGGCAAGTTTAAGGTTTTCCAAGTGTTTCCACTGATTATCGTCCAAAGTGAATGTAGGCATATTGGAACATAGTTGTGGAACAACAATTGCTTCGAAATTAAGTAAAGGATTGACCTATCCTTGTGGCTTAATGTGACATTGAACGAGCCCTTTGGAAGTAAGAGAAGACATTTGATTTAATCCGAATATTTCAGTGGTGTAACTTCGCCTAGGAAGATTAAGACGCTGAATACACTTTTCACTGATGAATCCTGTCTGTGATCCAGAATCAAGCAGTGCCCTTACAGGTTGAAAATTTCCGCAACCGTCCATAACATCTATTATGGCGGTGCATAAAAGAAAGGTACCTGAAGGTCCTGAGGTATTTAATGACACATGAAGATTATTGACAGATGGTGTGTGAATGACAGGACTAGTATCTTGGCTTCCAGACTTTATATTAGTTTATAAGATATGAGTTAAAGTGTGGTGCCTGTTACTATTGCAAGTCCTGCATGAATATTTTGATTTGCACATGTCTACCCCATGCGAGGGATGAAAACACGCTAGACATAATTTTTTCTGCTTGACGAAAGATAGGCGATCGATAGGTGAGAGGTCAAGAAATGTTTGACATTTCGAAAGCACGTGACCTTGATTACACCGGAAACATTTTATTCCCGTACTACAATTAGTTGAGGTGCCAGCCAGTCCTATAAAAGGCGAATTGGATGATTTATAGGTAGGCTTTTGCCCAAACTAATTTGGCATAGAATTTGATTTTTGATAGGTAGGCTTTTGCCCAAACTGATTTTGCATAGAATTTGATTTTTGATAGGTAGGCACCTTTTTAAGTGCTGTTGATTGAGGAAGTGATTCCAAAACTTTACATCTTTTTTCTAGAAATTGAAAAAGTGACTGAAAAGTGGGAATTTCGGCATTAGTATTGGCGTGACTCATTTCGAAATTTGAACGCGTCGGAATATCCAATTTTTCTAACAGAATGAAAAAAATAATAAAGTCCCAACTGTCAACGTCAAAGCTAAGTGATTTTAAAATTTCTAGGGATTCTGAAAAGGTGTCAATTAAATTACGCAATTCTTTAGCTGACTCGTTTTTTAATGTAGAGTTCATAATTGTGCTTAAAGCATCATTTGCGAGGTCTCGCTTGTTTTGATATCTATTGACTAATTTGTCGTAAGCAATTTTATAATTTTGATCAGATAAGCTAATCCCTGATATCAATTTTAAAGGCTCATCCTCGAGATATGAAAATAAATATTGAAGTTTTCGGACGTTACTTAGACTTTGATTTTGATCTATAATGTTATTAAAAAGATCGAAAAAGCTTGCCCATAATTTTTTATCACCTCGAAATATGGGAATACCTAACTCTTTGAGTTTTGGAGTTTCGTTTTGTCGAACATATGATCCCGAAAAGGATGGGGCCTCAACAGGAAATATTTCAGAGTAAACCCCTTTACACGCATAAAAATATTTACGAGCTTCTGAAAGGATCGCATCTTGCGTTTTAAACTCCTCGTCGTCCGAGTCGTCTATCATCATAATGACAACATTATGTGCCAACATGCATTTATCGAAGGTTTCATCCAAATCGGAATACCTCACTTGAAACTCGTTTCTCGCTTTTGCGTCCGTTGCCGCGGTTTGTGAAAACACATAACACTCGGTGATCGCAGATAAAAACCCTTGCGTTTTTGCACGCCTTTTTTGATAGACATGATTTTTACCTTTGAAATGACGAAATTGTCGGTAAATATACAATTAACGCTAAATTAATGCTTCTGAAATAGAAAAATGACGAATTGTCGAAAATATGCACTAATTTATCGCAATTGATGAAAATTGTTTTAAATATCGAAATGATATGGAACACATCTAATCACAGAAATGAGAAATGTTGTTTGTTTTGATTGATTCTCGATTTTTGTTTACTGAAGTGACCACGCGGTAGACCCTGCGTTACCATAGCAGCGGACCGAAAACAGGTGAACTGCGCCGAAACCGAAGGTCGAACGATTGGCAAATTCAAGGCCGTGTGGTCGCCGTGTGAAAATGTGAAAATGAAATGGCCGACTTATTAATACCGTCGTATGGAGTAAATTTAAATATTTGGTTCGAAGGAACACTTATGTTTGCCCGCAGTTAGAAAAACGATAACTGCAATGGACTGTATATATTTTATTAAATGAAGCGCGAACAAACATAAATATATTGATACGAAATCACGAAATAATCAAAAGGTCCATAGTTAATTGCTGGTACCACACAACGGAAATCAGAAACAAAGCATTCACCAGTTTGCAGCCAATTTCTCCACGTTCCAGGGGCCCCTTTCTGGATCTAATGATGGCACCACGTAGCTGAAGGGCTGAAGTTTTTAGTTCTATGCTTCAGTACACCAAAATCGAGCACTTTCAAGTGTAGAAATTTGTAAATGTTGGAGAAAGAAATTAACACGCCATTTTCTCGAGGCGGTAGAAAAGGATCTCACTGATTGCTGGTGCGCATGTCGAAATGCGCGAAAATGTACTCTGTCCGTCATCCAATTGTGTGGTTTTAAAATTAAAAACAACCGCGATATTTAGCGGGAGCTAACAGTTAATGACTATGTCGAACGTTTAAGGCAAAAGCTGCACGATATCCATGAAGTGGTTAGAGAGCGAATAGAAATAACCAGTGACCGCATGAAAGCGAGATATGACCTGAAAGCAAACTCTTCAGGGTTCAAAGAGAATGATCAAGTCTGGCTATACAATCCTCAACGCAAGAAAGTTGACACCACCATGGGAAGGGCCTTATAAAGTTGTTAAGAGAATAAATGATATAGTCTACCGAATCCAGAAAAGCCCGAAGTCCAAGATGAAAGTTGTTCATCTAGAGAGACTAAAACCTTACCTGGGAAATGTTGATCAAACCTGAAGAGGAGGATAGTGTTACAAATTTAAGTTATTTAAATTTTATAGTTAGAATTTATTTAGGTTTAGTGTAGTATTAGGTTGACGTATTTTATGGTTGTATTCTTAATCTAGGTTTTAGTTGCGTTATCTGTGATAAACCGGTATGCGAACGGCCCGTGTTCTAGAAAAGGGTGGAATAATTCCGAATCGAACAAGGATGGAAAATTCTCGAATAGTAGGCAGACCCTTATATATAGGGCCGGACGTCGTGCATCGGGCAGTCAGAGATAACCAATAGTAGTGATCGCTAGATGTTAACGCGAAGTTAAGAGGCGTATTAAAGTAGTGAAATATTAGCAAGTTATTAGTAAGATTAAGTGCGTGTTTTTGTACATAATTTGTCGAAATAAATTGACGTATCGTTTTCAACAATTGCGAGTTTTAATTTGTCGTTGTGAACCCGTAACAATATAAATAATGTTAGGAAACATTCATAAATTTTGTAACACAAAAATTTTGGATTTTTGACTACTCCCTTCATAAAACATTTTAAGAAAAAACAAACCCCCTTTGAGTGTTATGTAAATTATGTGTGTATGTGTATAAACAAGTATATAACACTGTTCGGTTTATGTATTTTTTTTAGAAAATCAACTTTAAAACCCAAAGAGAACATTCTTTAAAATAAGAGGATCAAAATTGCACTGCACATATGTTACCACCAGTGGGCTTGTAGTCCAATTATTACAGATATATATAAAAGCTGTGTTAGTGCAAAAAATACGAAAGTTTGGAAACACGATTAGAAGGTTGGTAATCTTACTACTTAAAAATATGATGCCGTAAATGGTTGCGGTTGGATTTATAGGAAAAAGTTTTAAGTTATTGTTTTTTATAGTTTTACAAAAATATTTAAGAGTATAAAATAAAAATGAATGAATTACCTATAAAATACTTGTTATTAGAAGCAATATGCGCATTTCCTTTATGTATTACCACATTATATTTCAAATAAACAGATAATATTAGATTTTACCAAAATTTCTCAGAAACTAAGTATTTTAGAGCAAATGCGAATATTTATTTATTTATTTATTGCAAAAACCAATTATTTTCATTGGCGTCTCTAAATTGGTAATATTCCAAAGAACAACAAAAAATTGTATAGGTTTTATTAAATTTTCTGAAACACTTTTGTAAGAAATATAATTTTCAAATACCAAATTGCAAATAATGCAAGGACCTAAAACTATAAACAACAAGTGAAATTAAAGAAAGAAAAATAAGAAAAAAGTTTTCTGCTTCGGCCGGGGATCGAACCCGGGACCTCTTGCTATCTAGGCAAACATTCCACCACTGAACCACCGAAGCCATACATAAATTTTTCGGAAACTTCTACCTATGTAGGCTGCGGTGTCTCAATATTAGAACGAGAGACTCTCATCCCCGGCCGAAGCAGAAAACTTTTTTCTTATTTTTCTTTCTTTAATTTCACTTGTTGTTTAAATATAATTTTGTTGTAAAAAATGCATCACAAAGTGGTATTAAATAATAATATTGCAATTAAAGTTATTTATTATTATAAAATGAAATTATTACGTAAACTTGACTCAAATTCATGGTGGGCACCTCATTGCCATCACTAAATTGGGGTCCTTTGTAATCTTAAAAATAGTACAAGCTTACAGACGCCGACCCCTAAAGTGTTTAAAACGACTACGTATTCCGGCATAGGTTTTAGTTTGAAGGAAAATTAAATTAAAAATTCATTACCAGCATAGTTTTGTATAAAATTTGAAAACTAACCACAGCGAAGTTAAGTGCGATTTTGTATCTGGACAACGCCCCCCAGCATGCGATTGGTTAATCAATAATTTGGTTGGCCGCAATTGATTTGTCTTTACAAGTTAATAGTATTTGAACAGAACCAATCATGAAAAACCAAGGTCTTAATCAACCAATCGCGTGCTGAAGGGACTCTTTTCTAATATAGTTTATAAGCTCTATCTACAGCAAATATTGTAAAATAGTTAAAAATATTTCAAAAATCGATAGAATGTGATAGTAACATAAAAGTCATAAGACTTAGAGTACCCCTCCTAAAACTGAAATGGTCCCCTTGTATTCTATGCCATTAGGGTCCCAGTGTGACACTGTCTTTTAGTGATGAGTTTAAAAAAAACAGTGACTTATTGTTTTATTTTCAAATGCTGGTGAGAGTTTTTTAGTTTTTATTGTTAAGATTAACGAAAGTGACATTATTACTGTTTCGAACCCCATAAAAAGCAGTCTCATTTCCAGTAACCATATTTATGTTCTTAATTGTTTTTTGTACATCATATTTTAGTTCAGGCCTTATATTGTGAGAGTTGAGTTAAAAACTGCGTTAAATTAGAGAAGCAACACACTTGGTATGAATAGATATGAGACTTCCCCAAACATTTTTCGGAGGGGAATAATATAAATAAATGTATATTTTTGTTGCTACTTAGCAAACTCATTACCAGTAACCCTATTTATGTTCTTACTTATTTTTTGTACATAATAGGGACTTATTGCAATAAAACCAGGTACAAATTGTGCCGGGCACTATTCTGACAGTTTCGCATTATAATAACAGCTATTTTCTTCCAAAATTAGGATTTTGTGTATTATAAGAGCCGGAATTAATAGTGACACCACTATTAATGGAAAATAAACTACTAGATTTATAAATTCGACTTTGGTATGTCAATTTTGAAAGATCAACTATAAGTTTTCAATGGGAAACTGTCAGAATAGTGCCCGGCACAATTGGAGAGAAGCAACATACTCTCCCGAACATTTCCAGAGGGTAAACCACCCCCACCCTGGCAAGGTTGATTGTTCCCTCTTAACGGTTTTTTGCTAATAACTCGAAAACTGTCGTACAAGTGTTAGTTTTTCTTGTGGTGTTTTTTATCATTCACATATTGTTTTTCCCAAAAAAAAGGATGTTTTGTCGACTTCAAAAATGATTTCAAAAATATATTTTTTTAAAATTTGAGTTTTCCAGTTATTAACAAAAAACTGTCAACAGGCACATCTAAGTGAGCCACCCCCGTCAGTATTACATAAGTGTGTTGCTACTCTCATTAGTACATATTATCTAATACTCTATTCGCTTAGCAATATGAAGAACAGGATAATTTTGGAAAATTCACAATAATAGTGCACTTTTATAAAAACTAATAATCACATGCATTTTTAATGTTTCTGTATCTCAAAAAAAATAAATTCCTCAACATCATGTCTTTTTTTCGTGTTGTTTGCGTTTTATAGAGAAACTGCTGATTTTACAAAAACATCACAAGATACAAAAAAGATGTGTATTAAAAAGTTGTTTTCACATTTTCACAATAAGTTAAAAAGTTTTCAAGGTACGCTCAAAAAAGTACGAAATTGGAGTGTACCTCTAGACACCAAAATTTCACTTTTTCATGAAAGTTTCAAAAGTAAAAAAAATGCTTCAAAAATTAAAAAGGCTCTACCATTTTACATAATGACCGACCCACGATTTTGCACCAATGTCTTCCCGACTATTTTTTATACCCTAGGGCAATATATTGGAACCTAAAGGTGGTGGTGGAAAGGCATTCCAACTTTACAAAAAACTACCAAACCATTTTGCTTTTAAAATGACAGCTTTCGTCAAAAATCTAAAAAATCTGTTCACAAATAACAAAGTTCTGAATTTTCCAAAATTGTTTTTTGACATTTTTGAGATGTTTCTTGTATTTGGCATGAGTTTGAAATATGTCGAATAAGTAAAATTGTGTTCTAAAGAGCAAGGGCTTTTGGCCTCTGACGTCAAATTTGCATTTACACGTTAAAATAACGGAGGTCACGAACCGACTAGTAATATATGATATGAAGTTTTTTAGATTTTTGACAAAATTTTTAATTTTAAGAGAAAAATGGTAGTAGTTTTTTTAGAGCTTTAAATTACCTTTTTACCGATGTTCCTTTTTGGTTTATAGATGTTGTCCTAAGGTATAAAAATTAGTCAGGAAAACATTGGGTCAAAATCGTAGGTAGGACGACATATCATATTTGATAGACTAAAAAAAAAATAATTTAGCTTACGTTATTTTTTAATTCTTAAAGCATTTTTTCACTCTTGAAAGTTTTATGAAAAAGTTAAATTTTGGTGTCTAGGGGTACCCTCAGGCCAATTTATGGTAAAAATGAAACTCACTGTGGATACAACTTGTTAGTAAACAATTTTTTTTTGTAAAATCAGCAGTTTCTCTATAAAAACGCAAAAAAAACACAAAAAACACGATGTTGAGGAATATTTTTATTTTGAGATACAAAACATAAAAAATGCAAGTGATTATTAGTTAGTTTATAAAAATGCACTATAATCCAAAAAAAATAAATCTGATCTGGTTTTGGTTGTTTGATATACCAGATAGAAATATATAAAAAAAAGTCTGCAATATATCATGCAGGATTTTTGGCATTTATATTTTAAATTAATAACAAATTTAGAAATTATATTATTTTATTATTTTTTAAAAACTGTTTATAACTTTCACCATACAAAGAATAAATGTAATATCCTACTAACATGTATAATTTATTTGCTGCAGCAAGTTCTCTTGTATTCTATCTAAACGGCCACAAAGTTTGCTAAAAATAATAATATAATGTTGAGATTAGGGATGCCAACTCCCACTGCAGCCATTGGAGGACATTTTTATATGATCTCACAATTAAAAAAAAAATTCTAGTGCATGTTCCTTAAAATAAAGCTCTATACGTACAAACATAATATAAAAATTACTAGATAGGTATGTATATATATTGGTATGTATTTTTTAAATTAAAAAAACATCTTTTTCAAAACACATTTATTAAATAACAGGTACATATATACGAAACATCAACACAAACACCAAACAAATTTTCTTGGGAGGTGAAACTTAAAAAAGGAGATACAAATGGTTTATTCTGTAGTTTCAAAACAGAAATAAACGTATTGTGTGCTTGGTTTATACAGATAAAAATTAATCAGGAGCTTAAATATCATATTATTTTTTACAATAATGGGTAAAATAACTACTTTTTAAGGCTCAAAATTAATGTTTTTGATCATGATGCCTAATTTTTTTTGCCTGCGGCGAGTACCTTTATGTCATTGTTTTGCTTCACCTTTGCAAATGACCACAAGCCATCACTGAGACTCATTTTAAAGCAAAAATTAAAATAAAAATATTTTGCTGTTGAAACAGCCCAATCAAAATTAATAGTTATTTAAAAAACAAGTTTTAAAAATGAATTTATTTATATGGGCGAGACAGTTTGGTGGGCCGAGCCTTAGTGAGGTCCATAATTCGAGTGAGTTGTGAAAAAAAAATTTCATGCAATATACAGCGTGTGCAAAACTTTTACACTTGAAAAACGCCGTTTTCAGTGAAAAACTTCATTATCGGAGGTAGTTTTTTAATAAATTTAACACTGTTTTTGTAGAAAATAATATGAATTCTATTTTAATATGTACTTTTGTTTTATTTTTATGCAGGGGTTATTTATATAAAAATTAAAATACCTATTTTGCTATTTAGACAGCCAAAATAATAAACAAACATCAATATTTTTGTAAAAAACCACAATCTGTAAGTTTTTTTGAATTAAAAGATAAATGGCTTTTTAAAGTTGGATTGCTTAAAAATCTTAAAATGGTTAAAAAAACTGAAAAAAATAATCAAATTCTATACCAAAACAACAACAAAGATCATATGATGTGATGTTGCACATCTGTATTCAGATAAAAATAAAAAAAAGTTAAAAGTTTTCCAACTTTTTATTTTATAGAATCAACTATTATTTTTATCTGTATGTATAGTGTATAAACTCAGCATAAAATAATGCAGCATAAGCAGAAGTGCTAGATTTCAATAATATAAAAAAAGCAGTAAATTGAGGCATTTGGGGTAATCATCTTAAAGGTCACTTGACATGGTACATATAAATATTTGCAAGCAAAAAATGTCGGTCAAATTGTTGCCTGCAAAAAATCTTCTTTTCGTTTGACATTGTGCATGGCCATGCATGGATTCCCCAGAATCTAGGTAAAAATTCCCCAGTTTGCATGCAAGTACAGTTTGCATGCAAAAAAATGGCACCGGACCGACAAAAATGGATTGCCTCCAACAATCAACTGGATTTGTACTGCGCATGCACCTGGGCAAAATTTCATACATTTGCCTGCAAATTTTATTGTCATGCACCATGTCAAGCGGCCTTAAGTGACTGTTTACTTACCTTACTACTATACCCCAAGAGTAAAGAGAAAAAATATTAAATACTTAGTAAAACAAACCAAAACTTGGAGGCAAACATAGGGTACAAATTCTGCGATCTTCTATGCGCGATCGTCTGTGCCCTTTCTGTGCTGGACTGACCACAGAACACTTGACTGACCTTTGCTTTGCCGCGGGAGACGTGACGAAAACTTACGAATGATGCCGCCGTTGCTTAGGGCTGTTTTTACAGACGTTCCTCAGGCTTGGTTTATTTATTTCTTAAATGTGTTATTTTATATGGATGACAGAGACAGAAAATGGGGAACAACTATGAATTCGGGTCATTTCTCATGTCTTTATATTTGTTGTTCACATTGTCCTAAAAAAATGGAGTTATTTATTATTATTAATCATTTAGTTGCTGTGCATTTTAGAAAAATAATAGTTGATGATAACAAAAATTCCTATAAAAGCGTTTGTATACGTATTTTCGTCAGACGAATGGTTTTCGAGTTATGAGGCTAAAC
This sequence comes from Aspidapion aeneum, assembly GCA_963576565.1. Lineage (NCBI taxonomy): Eukaryota > Metazoa > Arthropoda > Insecta > Coleoptera > Brentidae > Aspidapion > Aspidapion aeneum. Next base: position 79,503,953 of record OY755043.1, on the reverse strand, counting down.
ATTTCGCCGCCAATATGGATATTGACCAATTTTCTTTTTTAGTGGCTTTCTTAAAAACTGCTTAATTTTGAGAAGAACATGAAATAAAGACTAACTAAATCTGGTTATTACCCTTACTGAGATATGAACTCTGACGTTTCCTTAGTATATGCAAAATAAACAGAACTTATTAAGTTTTATCTCATTTTCTTAAAAGGTAAGAACTGAAAATATTTTTTTTCATGACCTATAAATAACCCCATTTTTGGGATGCCTTATTAAGTGCTTACCGTGAAATTGACCCATTCAAATGATACACCGTTTAAAAGATAATTTTATTTTCAACAATATAGAGTAAAACGGGAACTTTTAAACAGCTTAGTTTTTAAGAAAATTAATTAAAACAAAAAAAAATTATTTAAAAAAAATAACCTTAATATGCGGAAGCCCCTGAGGTATAATAGGGTGAGTAATAGCTTTCACACCACTTTGCGGTACACTGTTTAAAAGTACAACTTATTTTTTCTGAAAAGGGTGTTTTTTCCTAAAATGTTTTTAGATGTCAGTTAAGTGCTAATCGTGAAATTGGCCCATCTAAGTGATACACTGTTTAAAAGATAATTTAGTTTCCTACAATAAACTTTATTACATATTTTCTGTACAATGCTTACCTTTTGAAAAAATGACAAATATTAATGATTTCGGGGCTTATTTTGCATACACTATGGAAATACATAGAAAACGAGTGTACTGCTACCACATCAAGGTTCGTATCTCGGCAAGGGTACTACCCAGACCATTCAGTAATGTCTCCATTAATTAGTCTTTATTTTATACATACCATTCAGTAATGTCTCCATTAATTAGTCTTTATTTTATACAAAAATTGGTTAACATACAAAATTGCGGCGAAATGTTTAGCCTCATAACTCGAAAACAATTTATCTGAAGAAAAAGTGTATATAAGCGCTTTTGTAGAAAATTTTATTGTCTTCGACTTTTGTTTAACACTTATTTTTTTCTAGAATGTACAGGAAAAAGGTAATTTTTAAAAAATCATTTTTGTTCACACTAAATCCGAGACGAAGGGGCGCCTCCCTAAGTCAAGGTGAAAAACTGAATTTTTTTATAAGGCGTCCAATGTAAACATATGTCAAAATCGTCACTACACCAACTTTTATGCTCTAATGACTGGTCTATTAGTGCACATTATTTTTTTATTGTGACATGGCTACTGGTATTATTGCCAAGAGTTTTGGCAAAAAATAAATACCTTGTACCTTTTGACATGGGAAATGCCTTAAATGTTTGTACTTTTAATCCTACAAGGAATAAAAACTTTAAATAAAAGTGACACTTCTTATCCCGAGACGACAATTTTTTTACCACGACCGTAGCCATGTCTAGCCATCACTTTTCATTCTGAGGATTTCAAGTGGAACAGTTTTACATTCCTAAACATGAGGATAAAAAGTGCACTTTTATTCTAAAGGTGCAAAAAATGTATTAACTAAAAATGATGTTACGCATTGGGTCATTTCAAATTAAATCTTGAAAATTTTTGGCCCAGTGGTTTATTTTTAAAATAATTTTTGAAAATTAAAAGTTTACCAAGTTTTGCTCCTACATAGGTAAAGAAAAATAGGAATATCTGTAAAACTACTTTAGAGCAATCTATGAGTTATACCTTGTCAAAAAGGTATTTGAAAGACCTTTTAAATAATGGGTCACATTATTTTAAAACTATATTTTTTTTTAATATAAAATTAAAATATTTTTAATTTTTTCAAAAAAACCACCTATTTTTTTTTCAAAAAAAAAAAAATTTTTTGTCAATTATTGTCTTGATAGCTCGTTTTTGCACGGTGTTCAAAAGCATTAAGGTATGTTTGGGTGCCGCACTCCATATATGTGAGCAGTACTCCATAGTTGGTCGAATCTGGGCTTTGTAGAGTGTCAGCAGTTGGCTTGGTGTATACAGATGTCTTGTACGAAATAGCACCCCAAGCTTTTGGGACGCCCTTTTAGCTATATCTGCCACGTGACTGTGCCAAGACATGTTGGTCTCTGCAGTGACTCCTAAGATGTTCAACTGGCTCTGCAATGTGACAGCACTTCCAGATAGCATGATGTTTGGCTCACCGGTGCTGGTCTTTTTTGAAAACAGGGCTGCTTGGGTTTTCTGCGCGTTGAACTGTACAAGGTTTTTGTTGCCCCAGTCCTCTATTATCTCCAGGTCGTTATTTATCTGCGATATTTGAGTTTGTCTAAGATGATGGAATTCACGTGCGGATAGACACTGAGTGGGTGGTATGACTGAGGAGACTACATTGCCATCATCTGCAAAGCAATAAAGTGGATTTACTGTTTTATCTATGAGGTCATTTATGTAAATCAGAAAAATTGTTGGCGAAAGGATTGCTCCCTGTGGCACACCAGCATTTATTTGGTAAGAGTTGGAGTTCCGGCCATCCAGTGCAACATAAATGGATCTATCCTTAAGGTAACTTTCAAACCAAGTGCAAAGTTTCGGCGACAATCCCATTGCTTTAAGCTTGTTGAGCAGATTTTCATGCCAGACTTTATCGAATGCTTTTGATATATCTAAGGCAATTGTTCTTGTTTCGCCCCGTAACTCAATCGCTCTTTGCCATAAATGAGTGACGTATGTAAGTAAATCGCCAGTTGACCTATATTTTCGAAATCCGTATTGCTTGTCGTTGATAAGTTTGTACTTTTCCAAGTACTTGGTTAGGTGATTGTTCACAACTCTTTCCATTACTTTTGATATCACCGGAAGTAGAGCAATTGGTCTGTAGTTTAACGGATCTGTCTTTTTTCCTTTCTTTGGAATAGGTTGTACTGCGGCAGACTTCCATGTTGATGGATATACTCCTTGCCTGTAAGATAAATTGAATAATTTAGCGAAAGTTGGGGTGAGTTCGTTAGCACAATTTTTGAGTACTATCGCGGGAATGCCATCTGGACCCATTGCTTTGTTTGTATCCAACTTTTTAAGGGATTTTCATATTTCTCTGTGACAAAAGGGTACCTCTGGCATACTGTGGGAAACCCTTTCAATGAACGGTGGAGTTTTTCCATTTGGCACTGTTAGGTTTGAGTTGGAGGAAAAGATTTTGGCCAGCATATTGGCTTTTTCCTCTGATGTTGTGGCTGAGTGAGTATTTTTATCTGTAAGTGGTGGTATGGATGACTTGGTGAAGTTTGATCCAACGGCTTTTGCAAGAGACCAAAAGGACCTAGAACTACTTGGACAATTCAGCAACCTGTTTTTTATTCTTTTATTGTATGTTTCTTTGGCGGCGTCAATAGTAATTTTGCAACTATTTCTGGCTTCTATAAATTCTGTGTGGTTTTGAGCGGTTTGTTGTCGTTTCCAAAGGTTATATGCTCTGTGTTTTTTCTGTACAGCCGTTTGACACTGGCTGTTGAACCAAGGTTTTGCATTAGCTCTGCTTTTTATTGTATGTGGGATATATGCATCCATTCCAGATAAGATTACTTTTGTTATTTCATTACAGCAAATAGTGGGATCAGCTGTTTTAAAGCAAACTTCTTGCCATGGAAAATCCAGGTAAAACTGTTTAAGGTCATTCCATTTTGCCGATTTATAGTGCCACATTTTACGAGGAAGTGATTGTTGGCTTGGCGGTATGAACATTTCGCACTTTGTTCTTATAAGTTTATGATCGGATGAACCAAGTGGGGGATCTACTTGAATTGTGTACAAGTCAGGATTTGTAGTTAGGAACAAGTCTAAAAGCGCTGCAAATTCACCCCTTTCTGAGATACGGGATTTTAGTTTCAGTGAGAACAAGGATGTCAGGTCTTTGTTCTTCAAGATGTTGGTGAACTGAATTCATGTTGGTACTTAATCCTCTTATATTGCTAAAATCAATTCTGAGTTGAGTTTTTGGTCTTCTTTTAATATCTTTGCATGAAGGACCCCCAGGATCACCCGACGCCCGGAGATCCGAGTGGTCGGGTATTTTACCTCCGGAATATTTTGATCCTGGAAGCGCCATCATACTATCTGTTACTCATTGTTGGAACCGGACTGCCAGCGCAGTAGCGGAACGTGGTGATACCACTTAGCGCTACTCACTTCTGGCATGGTGGTATCTCACCGGTCGACGCCCAATGAGTAAAAAGCGTCTACCACCTACCAATTGTGTTTAAAGCTTTATAAAATTTAAATTTTTGAAAAAGTGTTGTTTTGGAAAATAGTGATTTAGGCGGTACCGCAAAACAATGTCTGAAAACCAGGCAAAAGAATGGTACCAGTTTTCAACTAAGTGTTGTGATCCATTAAAAACTGGAAAACATTCAGTAAAACTAAGAAATGTTACTGAAGCCATGTGCAATCGGGACCACATAAAAAAAGGGATGAAGATTTGTGATGGGTGTAACATGGGCGCACCCGGGGGGGGGGGTCGGGGCCCGGGCCCCCCCAAGGCTTGGATTTTTTAACATATTTTCCACATATTTCATGAAAAAACACAAAAGATAGCTTAAAATTTGACATCATAAGGCTTCGCCTCCCCCCTACGAGGCCTCGGGGCCCCCAAGACATATTCGTGGGTGCGTCACTGGGTGTAGGCTAAAGTATATGAAGACTTTAAAAAATGCTTTTTATACCATACTAGATGAATTTATTTCAGCGCCATCTACTCCTCACTGCTGCGAAGCTTGCCAGTTGCCACTTTATATGGGTCATATACTCATTGATATTACAAAAATCATTTTTTATTCAATATTCAAATTATTTTAGACAAATGAAGTAAATATGAGTTTTTTGCACCCAAACGGGTCAGCCCCCTCTTTTTATTACCCTAAACCTAAATTAGAATTTTAATTATTAAAAAAAAATTATTTTAAGAAAAGTTTAACCCATTACTACAGGTTAGATCTACAAATTTTGGAAATAAAAATAATTTAAAAAATATTTAATTTACTTGAAATTTTGAGACGCGTGCTTATTACTTATAAAATATTATTTTTTCCTATATTATAGCATTTATCTTTGATTCTTATATGTTTTACTTGAAAAAGCTACCATTTTTTACCATTTTTCTCTATCTTGAAATTTGGTGAGTGTCTTAGTAAAACATTGATAAAAAATTATATCTTTTTTTGAAAAAATTTAAAAATGGTATTTTTCCAAAAAAATCAAATTTTTTTATACTTTTTAAAATTTTTAAAAAATTTATTTATTTTTAAAATGTGTCATGCTAGACATCATTTAAAAGGTATTTGAAAGACCTTTTAAACAAGGTATCACTCATATAGAGAAGTCCTTATTTTTCTATACTTATGTAAGAGCAAAATTTTGTAATTTTATAATTTAAAAAAATTAATAACAAACTACTGGACCAAAAATTTTAAAAATGTAGAGTTTTCATCTGCTCTATGAATAAAATAAGTGTATCAAAAATTATCAAAATCGGAGAGGGTGTCTGCCAAACCGGTGGTTGATTTCATATGAAATAACCCCATTCAGTCACTCCCTAACCCTCCTTTAAACCTCCTTTATGTTGGTTTGTTCCATCGTAATGGAAAAGGATCCATTACTTTCCATTCTGAGGATAAAAAGTAAGTTAAACATCCCTAAAATGGGGGATGAAAGTTCAGTCCGTCCTTTAAACCCCCTTTATGTTGGTGTTACAACTGAGGTTAAAACTTCATTTCTTATGAATTCAAGGTTTATTGTTCAATATTTGCTAAATCCGATCACTAAAAAGGTCTGGGTACAATATAAGGTGTGTTCGTTTACTCAATTACCTCTCTAAGATCACCCTAGCACCACCCTTTTCCCCTGGGTGAAATGGCATGAAGCTAATATTAAAATTTGTATATAGAAGTTACTAGGGTTAATTATCTATAGGTGCGAATTTTAATTTGAACCCCTCAACCTCCCAGGGGACTTATTATACTAAGTGATTGAAAATAGTTTTTGTAGTTCTGGTTAGATTTACCAATTATAAATATAAAATATTGTATATAAAAACTAAACTTCATAAAAAGTTTTCAAAAAGTTTAAACCAAAATACCTTAACTATTAATTTTCATTACTTATTGATAAAATCTACCTTTTTTCTGCTTAAACCATTCCACTTAATCTATAGTATCATGTAAATGTTTTAGTTGCTAAAGTATGTATGCTCATCAAAGTTTTGTGAATACATGTTTTTGTCTACCCTAAATTCAGTAGATTACTTTTTATTATTTATGTCGCATATATCAGGAAACTGTGCCGGAAACTTTAAAAGCATAAAATAGTGGATTTTTATATAACTATTTAGATTGGTACTTTTGTACATAACAAAAAGAGAAAAATGAACATAGTTCTTATAACATTGCGGTAAGTATAATTTAAAATAAGTAAGAATAAAATTAGTCATATTATGTAAGTTAATACATCATTAGGCAAAAACCTAGAAACAAATTTTGTTTCCTACTTTTGAATGTGTATATATAATAAAAGGGATGAAAATATTCCAAGTAAGAACCTTTACATTGAGGCCATCAAAATAATCATTAGTCTTTGTGAAACATAATATGGGAATACATAAACTACCACAGCGATTGAAGAAAAGCTTTGTTCTCTGGAATACATCCAAACAATTAATAAGAACCTTTTCACTGAAGCCATCAAAATAATAATTTAGTCTAAGCTTTTCACTCAACCAAAATTTGAGCAAAAAAGATGTTCATACGAAAATCTCACATTTTTTATGGTCGACATATATGTAGATCTTTTAAAAAGTATAAATAAGTTCCCAACTTATTTAACTGCAAAGACTTTGGGAATTTTAACAAAAACAGTATTGAGGTATATCTGTAACTAGTACGCTAAGCAGAATATATGGCAAAATAATAAGAAATAAAGTGGAGAGCGAATATAAAGATATGGAGGCAGAAGAACAAGCTGGTTTCAGGGCGGGTAGATCGACTTCAGATCATCTCTTTTGTATAACCCAAGTTATTGAAAAGAAAATGGCATACGGACAAGAGCTCCATCTGCTTTACGTATAGTAGTATAAGAAGGCATATGATAGTATACCACTAAATCTACTTTGGAAAGCGTTGGAAAAGACAAACATAAGCGTACAACTAATTAAGGCCATCAAAGAGTTATACCGCAATAGTAAGGCAAAAGTTAAAATAAAAGCAAAACTAACCAAAGGCTTTCAAGTAAATAAAGGTCTTAAACAAGGTTGCTGTATCTCGCCTACGCTCTTCAAGATATATTTGGAACAGGTCCTTAAAGTCTGGAAGAGAAAATGCCAAAACATGGGAATTCCGTTGAATGAAACCACCTTGTATACTTTATGTTTCGCCGATGATCAGATAGTGGTGGCTCAGGATTATGACGACCTCGAATATATGACACGAAAACTAATAGACGAGTACAATAAGTGGGGACTAGAGGTTAATATCAATAAGACAGAGTATATGTGTATTGGTAGAACGAAACAGGATCTAATCTTAAATACTGGGCAGCGAATTCAGTCCTGTGATGAGTATAATTACTTGGGTCTAAAAATTACAGCTGACGGAACACTAGACAAAGCTATAAAAGATAGAAACGTACAAGGAAGAAAAGCAATAACTTTATTAAATGGAATAATTTGGGACCAAAGTATATCAAAACATAACAAAAAGCTTATATATAACACCATTGTAAAAAGTATTATTACATACGGCTCAGAAGTATGGCCAATCAAAGATAGAACAGAAAAAATGCTTTCCGCTACGGAGATGGACTATTGGAGAAGAGCAGCAGGGAAATGAAAAAGAGAAAGAGTTACCAATCAAAGAATAAGAGAAATTATGACAGTGGGTGAACGTACTCTAGTGGATGATATAAGAACAAAACAACTGGTGTGGTACGGACATGTACAAAGAATGGATGATGGAAGACTACCTAAACAAATATTACAATGGAAACCAACTGGCCGAAGAAAACGAGGAAGACCAAGGAGTAGCTGGAGAGAAGGAATAGATAGTGAAATAAGAATAAGAGGCCTAGATGATGAATTATGGGCAAACAGAAACGAGTGGAGATTGGGTATCGGAAGACGTAGTATGTTGTGAAACCGATAAATATATATATCAGTATTGAGACATACAGACTCTTTCTGAGTGAATTAAAAAATATATTTCAGACACAATATTAAACTAAAAACTATATATTAAGGCTATTACTAATTACTAAGCTTAAAATGTTGCAGTAGAAGGAACATGAAAATTATGATATTAAGCTTTATTTGTATGGTTTTGTAAACCTATTTTCTTAAAATAAAATAAAACCAACCAAAACACTAAAAATCTAAAATCTAACTAAAAAATAAACTACGCAAAAATAATTTATCCTCATCGTCCAAAAAATTTTATTACATGAATTGCCATCGTTAGTTATGACGAGACGAACAACATCAGTAGCTGTTTCATTTTCTCAGTCTTCCAAAATCAATTTGTCGCAATGCATCATGTAATTTTAACAATGCGTTTTATCTTTTCAAACAATAGTTTTACAAACTTTTTAAATTAGTTTTCTAAAGGCGTTGTTTTGAAGGGCACCAGAAAGTCTTCATACTTTTTGTCATAACATTTTATTGAAATTCTGCTCTGTAGTTATTACGGATGGGACTGAAGATCGAAAAAAGCGTGGAATTTTCGTATGAACATTTTATATTTCTCGAAAATTTTCTTGACTGTTTTTCTCAGGATATGTTAATACTTCTGAATATAATTTCTACTTTAAAAAATATTTTCACTATTTGTCCAATTTTTTTTGAAAGTTTACTTTCATTGTCAATTTAAACTTTGATAGACAGACAAGCTTGCAACTGCCAACTGTAATCTGGGGCCAACAATGATTTTCGATGCTATTTTCTGTCTTCTTTATAGCAGAAAAATAAAAAAGGACTATACTATAGGTATTATAATGCATTACGTTTTTCATATACAATGGTAGAAATTTAATAAACAAGCAGTTGTTAAGATAAAAGTAGGAATCTTCTAACCTTTACCTTAGTAATAGGAGGTAGTTGTGATACAAAAAATTGATCTGGTTTAATTCTATTCTTACCCATTTAAACTTTTGTGACTTTTTAAATAATAAACATACAGGTTCTAAAATAAAAATCAACACAAAGTTATAATCATGTCTCAAAAAAAGAGGTCTGCAAGAAATGCGCTTTTTGACTCCACACAATAATATTGTACAACATATGTTCCATCTATCTAGCCTTCTTCGATCCATCCTTGGATATAACAGATATAACAGTTATAACAGATTGACATATGACATATGACAGATTGACATATGACAGATTGACGTATGACAAATTGACGTATGACAGATTGACACATGATAGATTGACATTTGACAGATCACCTCAAACTTATTATATAAGTTTTGACAGTTGTGAGGTCATACAGACGTGTGACCTTGACGGTGCCGATTTTTGCTAACTTGAACCTTAGCGTTTTCTTATGGGATTTAACATGGGAAAATAGGCAGAACTCTTGTTGCCCATTTACTTATTTTGATAAACTTTATTGTCACATTATGTGGCAGACATTTACACTTGGTTCTTGTTCTGTCATTTTTAATCGTCGTAAAAAAATCTTTTGACATACATAAATACACATTGTCATTTACATTCAATTACATCAATTTTCCTATATTCTAAAAGACGAAATTCAATTTTTCATGTTTTTCATTTTGTTTATTATTTTATAGCATGAGCTTTGACTGGCTAAAAGTACTCCGCTACTATTGGCAAGAAAATATCGAAGATTGCGTAGCAAAAATGTCAAGCGCGTATTACAATTACGGATACGAATATTTGGGAGCAGGGGGTGTGCTGGTCATCACTCCTTTGACGGATAAATGTTACTTATGTTTGATGGGAGCTTTGCAGTTAGATTTAGGTAAATCACAAATCATATTAAGTTTCCTTCTTCATATGTTTCTGAAATCTTAGACTGCGGCTTTTCTTTCCTTTTAGGCATTGTCTCCACGATGAAGGTTGGCAATAATCATAGCGATTCTAGTCTTAAAAGCTGTTTTAATAAGTTCTTTTAAGGAACATTTAACAATTCTCTTAAATTTTTAAGTAACGATCCAATATCCTAAATTTGAAGTTCCTTGGATTTTGCCTTGCTTAATAAGTTGGAATATATCTTGAAATTCGAGTCTTATGGCAAAATATTATAGTGTTTTACTCCTAATTCTGACAAGTAACTATGTTTTGCTGTCTGGTAGTCCAAAAATTTACAAGTTATTCGGTGACACCGTAGGTATCCTTTTGTACAACCAAGTCTCAAGATTCATTTAGCATTTAATGTCACACAATACAAAACAACGCCGTAAAGCAGAGTTACTAAAAGAACACCTGCCCTTTTAGAACTTAATTTCTCGAATTTTATGGATTGATCTTTATTGCATAAGCATTTTTATTTGATATTTTTCATGTACATGATCTTTAGTGTATTCCTTATTTTATGCAACTGTAGTGTAAATATATTTCTACAAATTCAACTTTTGATACTTGTTTGTTTATTGCTATTTTGCTCCTTTTTTACATTGAGTGTCAGACTATACTATTCGCTGTTTCAAATTGTTTTTTAAAATTATTTAGAGTAGGCGTTAACTAAATAGGTGAAAGAATGCAAACTTGTTGTATACCCTCTTGATTTTAATTGTGTCGGTTATTTATTATTCTAGTATGATGGTTGCATTTTGGTTGTAGTAGATTGAGATGGTCTACAACCTGTCTTCAATTTTAGGGGGTGCACCAGCTGGGCCCGCAGGCACAGGAAAAACGGAAACAACGAAAGATCTTGCCAAAGCCTTGGCTATTCAATGTGTAGTATTTAATTGTTCCGAAGGTTAGTCTTTGATTAAAGTTATTAGCTTAAATCCAAAAATTATAGTAAACATACACAATGAAAATATTAGTTATTTTCTAGGCTTAGACTTTAAAATGATGGGTCGATTCTTTTCTGGTCTTGCCCAGTCTGGCGCTTGGTGCTGTTTTGATGAATTTAATAGAATTGACATTGAAGTACTGTCTGTTATTGCCCAACAACTAATAACTATTAGGAATGCTAAAGCAGCAAAAGCTCAGAGGTACATCAAAAAAAAGCTTCATTTTCAGCAACGTTATCCTTTATGTTTAAAAAATATTGTTGATTTCAGGTTTATGTTTGAAGGAAGAGAAATTAAATTAGTCCAAAAATGTGCAGCTTTTATTACTATGAACCCTGGGTATGCCGGCAGAACAGAATTACCTGATAATCTGAAGGCTTTATTTAGGCCTATTTCTATGATGGTGCCGGATTATGGTAAATCTACAATTTTTTAAATAAATCCGTTTAAAATTGATTATCAGAAAATTTGGGAAACATAATAGCTTTTTATTTTTGCAGCTCTAATTGCTGAAGTCATTCTTTACTCAGAAGGATTCGAATCGTCAAAGAATCTTTCGCAAAAGATGGTTCAAATGTACAAGCTCTGCAGTGAACAATTGTCACAACAAGACCACTACGATTTCGGCATGCGCGCTGTCAAAAGTGTTTTAGTAATGGCTGGAGCACTTAAGCGATCTAATCCAGATAGAGACGAAGACGTGGTTTTAATTTGCGCTCTTAGAGACAGTAATTTGCCCAAGTTTCTCTCCGATGATGCCATCCTGTTTCAGGTTTAAATTCATCTTATATTTATGTTAAGCTTTTTTGTTAAAAAGGCACAAAAAAAGGCTTAGAAGCTATAGCACATATATTTTTATATAAATGAACAGTTCTCAATTTAATCGCTACGTCTGGTCTTGTAAAATACTCAGTGTTTAAAGTACTCTGTATAGTTTCACAAAAGATTGTTAATTGCTAAGCAGTATAAAACAATTTGCAAATAATTTTGAGCAGAATTTTTGTTACCCTTTGAATCTTTGACAGCAAAGTATATTTGATTTTTAGGGCATTCTAGGAGATCTGTTCCCAGGCGTTGAACTACCAGCAGCAGACTATGGAGTCTTTCAAGAAACCATCGAAAAAGTAATGATTGAAGACAATTTGCAGCCCGAAGAATGTATGATCCACAAAATCATTCAACTGTATGAAACTATGATTGTCAGGTGGGGAGTAATGCTGGTTGGACCCACAGGAGGAGGAAAAAGTACTATTTTGCAGGTACAATAATTGATTCCTGCATGTTCGTTGCAGTAGTTTGAGTATTAATTTTTTAAAGGCTTATTTTATTTACCTTCTAGTTAGCTTTTGGTAGGGTCTTACCTAGTTTATTGACTGCTAGGAATCCCAGTATGTATTGGAACCCATAGTAGCTTGACATTCTTTAATTCTGTTTCCAACTCTCTTTGTCTGAGTTACTTACTTTTCTCTATCTCATTCCTCCGGTAAGCCTAGAGCAGTATATGTAGATATATAACGAGGGGGAAAGTTACAAGGTCCTTCTTCTAGTCCACTTTTTGCTTTTTTAGAGCCTGAACCGAGCCCTAACGAGAATGAGAGAAGATGAACAAGAAGGCGAATATTATCAACCAGTGCACACTTACATCATGAACCCAAAGGCAGTCAGTGCTGGGGAGCTATACGGAGAAGTGAACCCCTTCACTTTGGAATGGAAGGATGGGTTGATGGGAATTATGATGCGAACAGCTGTGGGAGTAAGTTGAAAAACTAGCTATAAACGCTGAAGAAGGAATTAAAATAATAAAATATAATTATTTAAGAAAAAACCGTTTTTAAGTTCAGTAATTAGTTCGTCCTCCCGGAGAGGGAGGACTGGTTAAAGAACAGGACCAATTTTTCAAGTAACGATAGCTTCTGGTATACCGACGGATCCAAAATGCCTTCTGGCGTTGGATCTGGAGTTGTTAGTATTCAAGAAAAACTCGAAATTAAACATAGTCTCGGCCAATTGCTTACTATATTTCAGGCCGAACTCGTAGCCATTGAACTGTGTGCCCGGTGGATTACTGACCACGAATGGACCAACAGGACAATAAAAATCTTCTCCGACAGTCAAGCAGCCTTAAGAGCGCTTGATTCCTATACAGTCTCATCGAGAACCGCGAGGAGTTGTAAGGATTGGCTGAATGCGCTTAGTAGCGCTAACAATGTATCATTAGTATGGATACTAGGGCGTTCTGGACACGAGGGAAATGAGGCCGCAGACCTAGCAGCGAGGGAAGCGGCATCTGCCGAATTTTTCGGCGCCGAGCCAGCCCTGGGGATATTATACAATGCTGCTAAATCAACCATATTAAAATGGATAGAGAATAGCTTCCAACAATACTGGATAAATATACCAGAACTGGCTCACTTTAAAGGGTTCATTAAAGGACCTTGTAGAAACAGGGAAGGGCGAAAAAATATCGAAACATAAAATATCGAAAAACAAAATATCGAATTAAAATATCGAAAGTACATAATATCGAAACTAAAAAATATCGAAACTACTCAAAAAACGCGCGCGCTGTCAACAACAATAAATAGGCGATACCACTTAAATGTATTGAAATAGGTATTTACGTTACTAGACCGGAAATAAGGACTTTACAGGTCGACACAGGAAATTTACAGGGCGAGCCGCAGGCGAGACCTGTAAACCTGCGGAGACCTGTAAAGTCAGTTTCCGGTCGTGTATCGTACGTATATTTTTTTTTAACCGACATAATGAAGCACAGCTGTCTGTCTTACTCAAAAGCTAGAGTAAGTATATGTTTGACTACTTATATTTAAACAATATTTATGCTACAATTAGGAACAATTCTTATACGCAACTACCTATATAACTATAGTAACCATTTTATATGTAAGTTACCTATATGTACCTAATATAAAATTCAAACAATTTTAATGCATCATTACTTTTTCTCTTGAGTATAAATATTAAAAATGCAGTTATGCACATTTTGGATATTTATATTTGCAGCCGAAGTATTTTCAATTTTTGGTGAATTTCTCTGCTGTATATTTATTGTTTCTGAAATGTTTGACAACATATTATTTTGAGCATCAGACACATTAGATGTAGTAAAATCTCTGGTTGAACTTCCATTGCTGGCTGCTACTGGGAAGCTTCCGCCTGCACCTGCTCCAATTTTTTTAGCATTATCAACTTTTTGTCTCAGTGAGTGCTCAATATATCCTTCAGCAACAGAGTTTGAATGCCAGCCGCCCAAATTTTTAAGGTTTAATATGTCTCCACCGCCTTCTATTAGGAGTGTGGCAGCGGTGCGCCTGAATGTGTGTCCGGTGAATTCTTGTGGATTTTTAAGCTGTAGAAATTTGGCGATTTTGGCAGGTGCCCCTCCTACGCCATGAAGACCTACTGGCTGCTTTCTACATTTTCCTTGAGAGTAAAATAAAAAGAATCTTTCATGCGGAACATTTGGGGGCCTTAGATTTTTGTATTTTTTAAATAACTTCAAATTTCTTTCACCAAGAATTACGAAAGTTCTTGAAACATTTGTTTTAGTGTTTGGTATATTGACTATTATCATGTCTTCTTTCTCAGTGACGTCTTTTAGGGTTAATTTAGTAATTTCTTCCCTCCTCATTGCTCCCGAAATGGCCATGATCGTTACAACCTAAAATCAAAAAGTAAATTTAAAATTTTTGCTAACTTTACAATTTGTGAACAGTCCCATATGCAACCGATCCGTAATAAAAACTGGTATTTTTCCTCGTCTTGTTCTTTTCACTAGCCGCAGTCGAGCGTTGCAGGATTTTATTATTTTTATCATTAAGAATGCTAAGTTATTAAACAATCGGATACCTAGTACCACAGCCTACCTAGGTAGGCTGTGCTAGTACTAACCTAGATAGTTTTAAAAATACTTTTTCCACTATTATTTAAGTAATTAGTTAAAGTATACATTTTTTATATTATTTTTTGATAAAAATAAAGATGGTAAAACAAAAAAATCTGTGTTGTATGTTTTTTTTTGTAATTTAAATGGCAAAATTTGTATGAATCTTTTGTTTGTAATAAATAATAGTTGTAATTGAATTCCAATTTGAGTTTTTTATTTGGTTCCAAAGAATCTATATAAAACAAATTGGCATCATTGCTTAGCTTGGTAGTCCTTGTGTTATGTTATGATTATTTTAGTTAGGTTATTGAATGAAAATTAATAAATAGAATTGTTTTTTGTTTTTACAGAAAAAATTGTTAATTGAAGCTAATAAAATTTTAAAATTTGGTTAAAAGTTACAGTGCAGTTGTTGGGATTGAAACACACGTTTTTATAACAAAAATAGCAAGGAGAATAATTAGGTTTGTTTGTATTTTACTTACTTTGAGCATTAAAAATTCCTCATCCCTTGCTTCTTCCAAAAATTTATTAATTTCTTCTCCACTGAAAACTCTGGCCTTTTTAGGCTTATATCCTGCAGACTTTTTCTTTAAAAATGCAATTAGCTTGTAGTAGCGACTAATATCAATATTTCTCCTTAATGATAAGCAAGTTTTTATTGTTGAAAATAAACTCCATAAACTATTGGACTTCAATGTGGCTGATTTTTCGGCAAAATATGCCACTAGGACATTTTCATCAATTGATTTAACTTTGTTTGTGTGACACCAATTAAGGAATACATCATAATTTCTAGTATATCTCTCTTTGGATTTTTCTGGTAGCAAGTCGAAAGTTACCTTTGATGCTGCTTCAATTATTTCTTCCGGATTTAATTCTTCATTCATGTCCAAGTCCATAATTTACTTATTATTTTTTTAAATATCTCTTTTTAAACACAAGTTTTTTATTTAAAAGGCAGCCATATTGATTTATTTTAAATGTCAAAGCTGTCAAAACAAAACAATTTTTATAAGCTGTCATCACAAAGTCATGGCTAATTTGACTGAAATAGGGACCGGAAAGAGAACAAGAGACCGGAAAATTAAAAATAAAGATCACTTTGGAGACCGGAAAGAATCTGAACTAAACCCGCACTGTAAAATGAAACTTTCTGTACAAAAAAATGTACAGAAAGTGTATGTTTTCTGGTCGGTTGAAAAAAAAGTAATTTATAAGTGCACCTTAAAATTCTCCGAAGATTTTAACAAGAAGCCTGAACCACCCCTCTCCTATTGAAACTAAAAACTGAACAAGGGGTGATTTATTTCTCCAGATTTTAAGGAAAAGCTATAATTGTTGCAACATTTTTTTTTTGTTAACAATTATTTACATTACAAAGTAGGGTTAGACACTACATCATTATTATATATAAGGGACCGTTCACGACATGATCCAGTGATAACTCTGGATCCCTATTCTTGAAAATAAGCGAATCCAGTAAAAATATTAGGGCTGCACGGCGCCGGCCACCCTAAAATTGACTAAATATGGAGTATAAATGTTGTCCAAGCAAACCACCTACCAAAGAAGTTAAAAGTTTATTCTGTGTGGTCTGTTTTAATATCTTTCACAAAAGCTGCTCAGAAAGATGCACATACAAAAAATAGAACAACACAAGATCATTTGCTCTAAAACCTGTAGCGAACAGCAAGAAATATTATCTCTTCCCTCCAGGATCTTGCCCTTAAAGATTCTCAAATACAACTTCTCGAAACTACAATAGAAAAATTTACCACTGACGCTCGTCAAAAAGATGCCTTGTATGAGCAAAAAGACCTGGAGGACCAGAATCAAATACAAATGTTACGAAACCAAATAAAGATATTTGAAATGGATCTAAATCATAAAGATCAACACATTAAAAGACTTGAACGTGGATCTCGTGTATTTGATGAAGAATTTGAAGAAATGGAAAAGGGTTGCAATCGTAGAATGGTTGAACTACAAAATATCGCTAATAGTTTGCAATCAAAAATTTTGGAAGCTAAAGGAGTAAGATTGAACCTTGTAAAAAAGGTAGCGGACCACAAAGGAGAACTGCAACGAATTATTAACATTATTAACAGACTGGAGACAAATAATAGAGAGCTTTTAACTAGTATCAATCTTCTTAAGAACGAACTACATGCCTTCCAGAACAGTATAAGTCCATCAGCAGTTCCTGCCACTCTACGCACAAATACTAATACGAGAAAATCTGACACAAACATGGTTCCTGCGAGTCAACCTAAACATAAACTTCTTATCGTTTCGGATGAACATGGGAAGAATCTGGATCGGAATATACAAAAACATCTAAACTGCTGTGACTTTAATATTCAGTCACTGATCAAACGGAATATACAAAAACATCTAAACTGCTGTGACTTTAATATGTCAGTCACTGATCAAACCAGAAGCTAATTTTGTAAAATGTTTTAGTGCTTAGACCTTTATATTAGTTAACTACAGATCCACCCAACCAAACCTAACCATATCCTAACCTAACCTAACACAAACCTAACCAAAAACCTAACTCAATAACCTAACCAGAACCTAACCAAACCTAACCAAGACCTAACCAAACCTAACAAAACCTAACCAAACCTATCCAAGACCTAACCAAACCTAACCAAAACCTAACCATACCTAACCAAACCTAACCAAACCTAACCAAACCTAACCAAACCTTCAACCAATACCTAACCAAACCTAGAACCAACACTACTACCAAGACCTAACCAAACCTAACCAACCTAACCAAACCTAACCAAACCTAACCAAACCTAACCAACCTAACCAATACCTAACCAAACCTATACCAAACCTAACCATTAACCTAACCAAGACCTAACCAAACCTAACCATACCGTAACCAAAGCCTAACGCAAACCTAACCAAAACCTAACCAAGACCTAACCAAACCTAACCAAACCTAACCAAACCTAACCAAACCTAACCGAAACCTAACCATACCTAACCAAACCTAACCAAACTAACCAAACCTAACCAAACCTAACCAAACCTAACCAAACCTAACCAAACCTAACCAACCTAACCAAACCTAACCAAACCTAACCAAACCTAACCAAACCTAACCAAACCTACCAAACCTACAAACCTAACCAAACCTAACCAAGACCTAACCAAACCTAACCAAACCTAACCAAACCTACCAAACCAACCAAACCTAACCAAACCTAACCAAACCTAACCAAACCTAACCAAACCTAACCAAACCTAACCAAACCTAACCAAACCTAACCAAACTAACCAAACCTAACCAAACCTAACCAAACCTAACCAAACCTAACCAAACCTAACCAACTACCAAACCTAACCAAACCTAACCAAACCTAACCAAACCTAACCAAACCTAACCAAACCTAACCAAACCTAACCAAACCTAACCAAACCTAACCAAACCTAACCAAACCTAACCAAACCTAACCAAACCTAACCAAGACCTAACCAAACCTAACCTAACCTAACCAAACCTAACCAAACCTAACCAAACCTAACCAAACCTAACAAACCTAACCAAACCTAACCAAACCTAACCAAACCTAACCAAACCTAACCAAACCTAACCAAACCTAACCAAACCTAACCAAACCTAACCAAACCTAACCAAACCTAACCAAACCTAACCAAACCTACCAAACCTAACCCAACCTAACCAAACCTAACCAAACCTAACCAAACCTAACCAAAACCCAACCAAACCTAACCAAACTAACCAGACCTACCAAACCTAACCAAACCTAAACAAACCTAACCAAACCTAACCAAACCTAACCAAACCTAACCAAACCTAACCAAACCTAACCAAACCTAACCAAACCTAACCAAACCTAACCAAACCTAACCATACCTAACAAACCTAACCAAACCTAACCAAACCTAACCAAACCTAACCAAACCTAACCAAACCTAACCAAACCTAACCAAACCGTAACAACCTAACCAAACCTAACCAAACCTAACCAAACCTAACCAAACCTAACCAAACCTAACCAAACCTAACCAACCTAACCAAACCTAACCAAACCTAACCAAACCTAACCAAACCTAACCAAACCTAACCAATCCTAACCAAACCTAACCAAACCTAACCAAACCTAACCAAACCTAACCAAACCTAACCAAACCTAACCAAACCTAACCAAACCTACCAAACCTAACAAACCTAACCAAACTAACCAAACCTAACCAAACCTAACCAAACTACCAACCTAACCAAACCTAACCAAACCTAACCAAACCTAACCAAACCTAACCAAACCTAACCAATACCTAACCAAACCTAACAAACCTAACCAAACCTAACCAAACCTAACCAAACCTAACCAAACCTAACAAACCTAACCAAACCTAACCAAACCTACCAAACTAACCAACCTAACCAACCTAACCAAACCTAACCAAACCTAACCAAACCTAACCAAACCTAACCAAACCTAACCAAACCTAACCAAAACCTAACCAAACCTAACCAAACCTAACAAACCTACCAAACCTAACCAAACCTAACCAAACCTAACCAAACCTAACCAAACCTAACCAAACCTAACCAAACCTAACCAAACCTAACCAAACCGTAACCAAACCTAACCAAACCTAACCAAACCTAACCAAACCTAACCAACCTAACCAAACCTAACCAAACCTAACCAAACCTAACCAAACCTAACCAAACCTAACCAAACCTAACCAACCTAACCAAACCTAACCAAACCTAACCAAACTAACCAAACCTAACCAAACCTAACCAAACCTAACCAAACCTAACCAAACCTAAACCAACAACCAACCTAACCAAACCTAACCAAACCTAACCAAACCTAACCAAACCTAACCAAACCTAACCAAACCTAACCAAACCTAACCAAACCTAACCAAACCTAACAAACCTAACCAAACCTAACCAAACCTAACCAAACCTAACCAAACCTAACCAAACCTAACCAAACCTAACCAAACCTAACCAAACCTAACCAAACCTAACCAAACCTAACCAAACCTAACCAAACCTAACCAAACCTAACCAAACCTAACCAAACCTAACCAAACCTAACCAAACCTAACCAAACCTAACCAAACCTAACAAACCTAACCAAACCTAACCAAACCTAACCAAACCTAACCAAACCTAACCAAACCTAACCAAACCTAACCAAACCTAACCAAACCTAACCAACCAAACCAAACCTAACCAAACCTAACCAAACCTAACCAAACCTAACCAAACCTAACCAAACCTAACCAAACCTAACCAAACCTAACCAAACCTAACCAAACCTAACCAAACCTAACCAAACCTAACCAAACCTAAACCAAACCTAACCAAACCTAACCAAACCTAACCAAACCTAACCAAACCTAACCAAACCTAACCAAACCTAACCAAACCTAACCAAACCTAACCAAACCTAACCAAACCTAACCAAACCTAACCAAACCTAACCAAACCTAACCAAACCTAACCAAACCTAACCAAACCTAACCAAACCTAACCAAACCAAACCAACAAACCTAACCAAACCTAACCAAACCTAACCAAACCTAACCAAACCTAACCAAACCTAACCAAACCTAACCAAACCTAACCAAACCTAACCAAACCTAACCAAACTAACCAAACCTAACCAAACCTAACCAAACCTAACCAAACCTAACCAAACTAACCAAACCTAACCAAACCTAACCAAACTAACCAAACCTAACCAACCACCAAACCTAACCAAACCTAACCAAACCTAACCAAACCTAACCAAACCTAACCAAACCTAACCAAACCTAACCAAACCTAACCAAACCTAACCAAACCTAACCAAACCTAACCAAACCTAACCAAACCTAACCAAACCTAACCAAACCTAACCAAACCTAACCAAACCTAACCAAACCTAACCAAACCTAACCAAACCTAACCAAACCTAACCAAACCTAACCAAACCTAACCAAACCTAACCAAACCTAACCAAACCTAACCAAACCTAACCAAACCTAACCAAACCTAACCAAACCTAACCAAACCTAACCAAACCTAACCAAACCTAACCAAACCTAACCAAACCTACCAAACCTAACCAAACCTAACCAAACCTAACCAAACCTAACCAAACCTAACCAAACCTAACCAAACCTAACCAAACCTAACCAAACCTAACCAAACCTAACCAACCTAACCAAACCTAACCAAACCTAACCAAACCCGGTTCGGTTCGGTTCGGTTCGGTTCGGTTCGGTTTCGGTTCGGTTCGGTTCGGTTTGGTTCGGTTCGGTTTGGTTCAGTTCGGTTCGGTTGGGTTCGGTTCGGTTCGGTTCGGTTCGGTTCGGTTCGGTTCGGTTCGGTTCGGTTCGGTTCGGTTCGGTTCGGTTCGGTTCGGTTCGGTTCGGTTCGGTTCGGTTCGGTTCGGTTCGTTCGGTTCGGTTCGGTTCGGTTCGGTTCGGTTCGGTTCGGTTCGGTTCGTTCGGTTCGGTTCGGTTCGGTTCGGTTCGGTTCGGTTCGGTTCGGGTTCCGTTTGGTTTTCGGTTCGGTTCGGTTCGGTTCGGTTCGGTTCGGTTCGGTTCGTTCGGTTCGGTTCGGTTCGGTTCGGTTCGGTTCGGTTCGGTTCGGTTCGGTTCGGTTCGGTTCGGTTCGGTTCGGTTCGGTTCGGTTCGGTTCGGTTCGGTTCGGTTCGGTTCGGTTCGGTTCGGTTCGGTTCGGTTCGGTTCGGTTCGGTTCGGTTCGGTTCGGTTCGGTTCGGTTCGGTTCGGTTCGGTTCGGTTCGGTTCGGTTCGGTTCGGTTCGGTTCGGTTCGGTTCGGTTCGGTTCGGTTCGGTTCGGTTCGGTTCGGTTCGGTTCGGTTCGGTTCGGTTCGGTTCGGTTCGGTTCGGTTCGGTTCGGTTCGGTTCGGTTCGGTTCGGTTCGGTTCGGTTCGGTTCGGTTCGGTTCGGTTCGGTTCGGTTCGGTTCGGTTCGGTTCGGTTCGGTTCGGTTCGGTTCGGTTCGGGTTCGGTTCGGTTCGGTTCGGTTCGGTTCGGTTCGGTTCGGTTCGGTTCGGTTCGGTTCGGTTCGGTTCGGTTCGGTTCGGTTCGGTTCGGTTCGGTTCGGTTCGGTTCGGTTCGGTTCGGTTCGGTTCGGTTCGGTTCGGTTCGGTTCGGTTCGGTTCGGTTCGGTTCGGTTCGGTTCGGTTCGGTTCGGTTCGGTTCGGTTCGGTTCGGTTCGGTTCGGTTCGGTTCGGTTCGGTTCGGTTCGGTTCGGTTCGGTTCGGTTCGGTTCGGTTCGGTTCGGTTCGGTTCGGTTCGGTTCGGTTCGGTTCGGTTCGGTTCGGTTCGGTTCGGTTCGGTTCGGTTCGGTTCGGTTCGGTTCGGTTCGGTTCGGTTCGGTTCGGTTCGGTTCGGTTCGGTTCGGTTCGGTTCGGTTCGGTTCGGTTCGGTTCGGTTCGGTTCGGTTCGGTTCGGTTCGGTTCGGTTCGGTTCGGTTCGGTTCGGTTCGGTTCGGTTCGGTTCGGTTCGGTTCGGTTCGGTTCGGTTCGGTTCGGTTCGGTTCGGTTCGGTTCGGTTCGGTTCGGTTCGGTTCGGTTCGGTTCGGTTCGGTTCGGTTCGGTTCGGTTCGGTTCGGTTCGGTTCGGTTCGGTTCGGTTCGGTTCGGTTCGGTTCGGTTCGGTTCGGTTCGGTTCGGTTCGGTTCGGTTCGGTTCGGTTCGGTTCGGTTCGGTTCGGTTCGGTTCGGTTCGGTTCGGTTCGGTTCGGTTCGGTTCGGTTCGGTTCGGTTCGGTTCGGTTCGGTTCGGTTCGGTTCGGTTCGGTTCGGTTCGGTTCGGTTCGGTTCGGTTCGGTTCGGTTCGGTTCGGTTCGGTTCGGTTCGGTTCGGTTCGGTTCGGTTCGGTTCGGTTCGGTTCGGTTCGGTTCGGTTCGGTTCGGTTCGGTTCGGTTCGGTTCGGTTCGGTTCGGTTCGGTTCGGTTCGGTTCGGTTCGGTTCGGTTCGGTTCGGTTCGGTTCGTATTCACACCCTATAGGATCCCGGAAAAAAAGTCAGGATAGTTTTTTTTGAAAAAAATTGTGGGTTCAGTTTGCTTTGGTTCGGTTCAGTTCCGTTCGTTTCGGCTAGATTTGATTAGGTTTTGTCAGGTTAGATTTTTGAAACTTTAGTTAGATTGGGTTAGGTTACGCCAGGTTCGGGTTATGTTAAGGTTTTCAAATTTTCTCATTTTGATTTTCGATATTTGTTAATTTCGATATTTTGTGATTCGATATTTTGTATTTTCGATATTTTGTATTTTCGATATTTTGTATTTTCGTTATTTTGTATTTTCGATATTTTGTATTTTTGATGTTTTGTATTTTCGATATTTTGTATTTTCGATAGTTTGTATTTTCGATATTTTGTGATTCGATATTTTGTAGTTTCGATATTTTGTAGTCTCGATATTTTGTGGTTTCGATATTTTGTAATTTGATAAAATGTAGTTTCGATATTTTTTTGTTTCGATATTTTGTGTTTTCGATATTTTGTGTTTCGATATTTTTTCGCCCTTCCCAAAAACAGTGCCAGGAACATTATTGGACCTATCAGACAGGAGATATGTATAGTGACTGGTCTTTTTACGGGTCACTGTCGACTGATAGTACCCATGCACAGAATGGGACTAACAGAAGAGTAGACCGAATGTAGACTTTGTATGGAGGATGACGAAACAGTCCAGACATGTACTGTGCGAATGTCCGGCTATTGCACGTTTACGTCAGAATACTTTCAGTAAACCTCAGATCGACTCAGAAGATCTGAACAGTGTCTCACCCAAACTGATAGCCTGCCCTTTTGGAGGACTAGGCATACAGTGGTGAGAAACCACTCAAAAGTGAGCCACATAGACCCACTGGTGGTCGCAGTGGAAGGGCTGCAAGGCCCACTCACATATGAATCATCAATCATCATCAATTAGTTCGTCATTTTCATAACGTTTGTCATTTTCAGTTTACGAACGAAGACCATCAGTGGATTATCTGCGACGGTCCAGTGGATGCGGTCTGGATTGAGAACCTTAACACAGTTCTAGACGATAATAAAATGCTGTGTTTGGCAAACTCTGAACGAATCAAACTAACACCTTATGTTCATATGGTGTTTGAAGTGCAAGATTTAGCGCAAGCTTCACCTGCTACCGTTAGTCGGTAAGTCCAAAAGATTACACTTTGAGAAAAACTTAAACATCAAAAAAGGAAGAATTTAGTAACCTAAAATATTTGAGTCAGTTTCTAAAACTTTCCTCCCTTTCTCCCCCAGTCGACAAGTAGTTTTAGGTGGAAATAATTAGGGGCAAGCTGGAATAACTTTTATTCTCTTTATTTTGCTCTGTTGAATACTATACTAAATTTGCACGGTCTATCGATCCCGGATTTGGCCGCCATATTGGAAAATCCTATAAAAAAGGTCCCATTCTTTGGTTTCATGCATGAACAGGTTAACGAGATACAGATGTTTAAATACAAGTCATATATTTTCTAGTGGTCCATTTAATATGAGTGGGTGATAATTGATTCTATGTAAATTTTAATGAAGCTGATGCCCTAAAGCCACAATGACAGAGAAATAAATCAAAAATATGTGAGACCTAACCTAAAAATAAAATTATATTAGTTTTTTAAATTTTAGCTGCAAAAACCCCCAAAAACCCCCCAGAACTTCCAAAACATACCTTCATTGTAGACAATAAAATTTCCTTTTTAACGATATACAAGTCAGAGAGGTACAGCCAAAGACAAACTCTCAGGCGGCGTCCGTTTATTGAGGTTATACAAAAAAATTAAAAGAAGAAACATGCATATTACCTGTTTTCCCCGATTTTCTTGAAAACCAAGCTCTCTATCAAAAATTGTCTCCTATAGTAGGTTGTAGACAATAAAATTTCCTTTCAAATGGTGTATAACAAGACAGGATTAGTTTTATTTATAACAATTTGGGGGCCTCCGTAAATTACATCAATTTTAAAAAAATCACTGAACTTACCAATTTTTTTTACAAGTTTTATTCAATTTTCTCAAAAACTAATCTCTTTCGGAAAAACATTATTCTACACTTTATTGTAGGAAATAAAATTTTCTTTTTAACAGTGTATAAGTTAGTGCAATCAGGCGTCCGTTTTTGGAGTAACTGTAAAAAAAATAAAAAACCACATGTTTGTCACATGTGCTGCCCGATTATTCTCAAAACCAAGCCCTCTATTAAAAATTGTGTCCTATAGTTAATTATAGACAATAAAAATTACTTTTAAACGCTGTACCACAAAGTAAGATTTTTCTTCAAAATAAAACTTCACAGGCGTCCGTAAATAAAATCAATTTTTATAAATCACCAAACAAATTAATTTTGTTACAGGTTCTATCCAACTTTCTTAGAAACTAAGCTCAATAAAAAAAAGTGCTCTTAACTTTATTGTAGAAAATAAAATTAACTTTCTAACGGTTTATAAGCTAGTAGTGTTTAAATGATGACAAACTCTCCAGCGACGTCCGTATATGGGGGGCATTTAAAAAATAAGTAAATAAAAACATTTTTGTCAAATGTTTCACCCGATTTTCCATAAAATCAAGCTCTTTATCAAAAAATGTTTCTTATACTTTATTCTAGAAAATAAAATACCCTTTTAAACGATATATAACAAGGTAAGAAAAGTTTGATTTTTAAAACTTTGGGGACGTCCGTAAATTAAATTTTTGTTCGATTTTTTTTAGATCCTTAAAAGTTGAATCAGTGCGGTAATAGGCGATTCTCCGGTAAAAAAGGAATTTCAGTTTCTACAATAAAGTTTAGAATACATTTTTTCCAGTTGGGCTTAGTTTCTGAGGAAATTGGATAAAACATGTAAAAAAATTAATTTGTTTGGTGATTTGAAAAAATTGATTTTATTTACGGACGCCTATGAAGTTTTAATTTAAAGCTAAATCTCACTTTGTGATACAGCATTTAAAAGAAAATTTTACTGTCTATGATCGATTATATAATATGATTTTTGATAGAAGGCTTGGTTTTTAAGATAATGGGGTAAAATATGTAACAAACATGTGGTTTTTTAATTTATTTAACATTTTCTCAATAAACGGACGCCGCTGGAAAGTTTGGTATTAGGCTGACTGAACTGGGTAACCCATGATTAAGAAGACAATTTAATTTTCTACAATAAAGTATAAAACAGTAATTTTTCAAAATTGATATAATTTACGGACGACCCTAAATTGTTATAATTAAAAAAGAGCTGAGTTTTCAAGAAAATCAGGTAAATCTTGTAATAAACATGTTTCTTTTTTTCAGTTTTTTTAAATCACCTCAATAAACGGACGCCGCTGAAGAGTTTGCCATTGGTCGCACCCCACTGACTAATACATCGTTCAAAAGCGAATTTTATTGTCTATAATAAAGATCATAACATATTTTTTCATACGAAGTTTTTGAAAAAATTTGATGAAAACCTCAAAATCTCAGGTTCTGGGGGGTTAACAAACTAATAAAATTGTATATCTAGGTTGGATTTTACCAATGTTTACAAGACTGAGAGTTGAATAATCAAAGATTTTACACATTTTTAATTAATTTCTCTGTCATTGTGGCTTCAAGGCGTC
This sequence comes from Aspidapion aeneum, assembly GCA_963576565.1. Taxonomy (NCBI): domain Eukaryota; kingdom Metazoa; phylum Arthropoda; class Insecta; order Coleoptera; family Brentidae; genus Aspidapion; species Aspidapion aeneum. Next base: position 79,477,476 of record OY755043.1, on the reverse strand, counting down.
AAATTAGTTAAAATTTCCGAAATTCGAACACGACTATAAGAGAAGGGGGCATAAAAAAAAATTGGACCAAAACCTGGCTTGGCAACATCCAGATCGTTAATCTGTGACCTTTTAATAATAATAATAATGCTTTTATTGTCAACACAAAAAATTAACAAAATACACTCCTAATAACTTAACTAAAATGGAAGTTGACAAAAGGCAGAGTTCGCACTTTCGAGCTCATAAAGCTGAAAGCAGCGCTCTTCCACTCAACCCTAAAGAAGAAAATAAATAATTCTATAAAACTTCCCATCGATGGCCCTAAGGGCTACTGAATAGCTTATAATAATATGATAGTATAAAGTTGTGCAGCACAGAGAATCAATGTACAACGGGTACTGCTAAACTTTTGACAAAACGGACAGGCCATAATGCTAATATTTTTCTTATTTATTTTTTTTTTAGTTTTAGCTGCCTTGAAAAATCAATTTTTTAACACTAGCGCGATTAGACGCTAAAACGCTTAACGAGTTTTCCAACTGCAGCAGAAATTGTTCCGCAGGAAATTGGGTGGCTTATAAAGAATACCTACTGCAGTCGTCTGTTTGTTTATTTTTAGCGAGAGCCAAAGTTGTTCCGTCTTTTGAAAATCCAACTCAGATCTAATGCGTGCATCGATTGTATTTCTCACATAGGCTGCGACCTTACTCCCACCCCCTGCGTGCATCCCGACCATTCCGATAAAATCTATACCGTCCAATTCCACGCTTTAGTTAAGAATTTCATCGTTTAATCAGGTCTCGGACACCGTAATAACATCGAAACTCTGTGCTGCATTTTTAAATTCTAAATATTTTGACATGATTGATCTGGTATTATTCTGACAAAATGTAAAATTCATGTTTCGGTCTTATCCTTTTTTTCTTAAAACATTAAAGTCCTAAAAAATTTATATACCTACGAGATCTAATTTTAATTAAATATATATTAAAAAATAAGTAATAAAAAGATTAGATAAAATGTTTATTTTGCTAGCTTTTGTTTTGGTACTGTACTCTTTTGAGGTGGGACCACTTGTTTGGTTTTTTGAACGGCTGGGTCTGCGACTTTACTATTACTTCTCAGAGTTTTTACTGGTACCGTCGCCGATGTCTGTGCAACTGACTCCTGCGATCCAAAAAAAAGGAAGTTTTTGGTTTTGTAGATCCTCAACTGTGTAAAGCTTGTCTTCAATTTGCAACTTATCGATTCCTTTAATCTTACAGACAATATTAGTTTCCTTGCATTCTTTATAATGTTTAATCAAGATTTTATAATTTTTTCTGTCCTCTGGGTTTAGGTCGTGCGAAATTGAGATGTTAATACCTTTTAGTTTAGAAACGTTTTTATAGGCCTCTGATTTTTTTAAAAAAGATAAAAATTCGGCACAGATTGGCGCTTCTTGAGTTTTGCCTAGTTTAAAGATATTATTAAAACCGTTGGTACTAAATGAGGCACCAAGATGGTCATTTAACGATGAAACTGTCTCCTCGGGAACGTTTGTTTCTATGTTTAACCCCCAGATAAGAATATTGTTGCGCCTTAATCTTCTATCGTGTTCCAAAGTTATATGCTCTAGCTTTTGAAAATCTTTCTGAAACGCTCCAAATTGCGATTCCAGGCGTTCTGCCGAGTCATCAAAAAAAAAAAAAAACTGCGTCTGTTGCTCGTTCGCAGCCATTAACTTAGAGTAAAGTTCTTCAATTGTTCTTGGAATGCCCGCCATCACATTCACAATAAATCATACATCAACTTGTGATTTAAAGAACGGCGTGTTTTCGAACGTTCTGATGCAGCGAAAATCACCTTTATGGCAGGCTGAACTTTGTGAGGTTGGGGTAAGATGTTTATTAAATAAGCCAATATTGATGAAATTATTGCGTTAATTGACGTACCCTTATCAAAAATCGTTCCTCTAGTAATGCACTACACAACTTGAAAGTCAAATATGTTTAATATTAATTTATAACTTGATCTTTAAGTTAAAATAAAAATACACAAATTCTGCATGTGTACATGAACAGAACGTTCGAGAATCCAGCTGGAATCCATTGTCAAACTACGGTCCTCATATTTTGCATACTCAACTACCTACAGCGCCTGCACTATAATTGACCGCCTTCCGACTGCCGTCTGGCGCTGTTGCCGGATAGATCACAGTATCAAATTTTATATTTATTTAACACTAGCGTATATTAACATGTATTTAAATATAAGCCTTAGATGTTAATTGCTATAACTTCAGAACCGATAAGTTAACGACAATAATTAATAAAACCTTTTTTGTAGAGAATTTAATTAGCTTTATATTCTGTTACCTGATTTTTTTTTCTACAATGCACCCAGAGCGATTTATTTTTAAAAGACCATAAAAATGTAATTATTATATCAGATTTTTCAAAATGGCGGCCAAATCCGGAATCGACAGACCGTGCAAATTGAATATATCATTCAGCACATCAAAACAAAGAGAATAAAAATTAATTAGCATGCCGCTATTTATTTCCACCTAGGCCTATTTTAAACGACGCACCGACTGCGACTGGCCTATATTTAATTTATGTTAGCCCGCTGTTAGAAAAACCATAACTGCAATGGACTGTAAATATTTTAATTATTGAAAGCGCGAGCAAACATAAATATATTGATATGAAATTACGAAATAATCAAACGTCCATAGGTTAATTGTTGGTGCCACACAACGGCAATCAGAAACAAAGCACTCACCAGTTTGCAGCCAATTTCTCCACTTCCAAGGGGCCCCTATCTGGATCTAACGATGTCACCACGTAGCTGAAGGGCTGAAGTTTCTAGTTCTATGCTTCAGTACACCAAAATCGAGCACTTTCAGGTGTAGAAATTTGAAATAGTTGGAGAACGAAATTAACACGCCATTTCTCGAGGCGATTGACAAAGGATCTCGCTGATTCTTGGTGCGCATGTCCAATGCGCGAAAAATGCACTTTGTTCTTCATCCAATTGTGTGGTTTTAAAAATTTAAAAACAACCGCGAAATTTAGCGGGAGCTAACATAACTGCCCTCCAAAACACACAATTTTAGAATCTCAACCGGACAGATATAGATATAAGAAAAATGATCGACCGATAAATATAAATGAATGAAAACAGATAAGTATCGTAAGTTTATTTAAAGATAACGAAATCCCGAAAAAGGCAAAACAAACAAACAAAAAATTCAAAAAAAATAAAAATAAAGAAAAACCTATTGTAATACCCGGTAATAGGTAGAAAAATTAAAATTACTTTTAATTTGGCAAGAGGCACAGTTTTACAACTGGCCGCTTATAAACACCGGTAACCGTTTGTACCGTCGCAACACGCACCTGACCGTCCCCGCCGGGATGCAGTTCGATGACCCGACCGACCGGCCATTTCAAAGGTGATTGAATGTGATCACTTGTTATGATAACCAAATCATTTAATTTGATATTTGGGGACGAATCAGCCCACTTGTGTCGCTGTTGTAGCGTATGCAAATACTCTATAGAATACCGTTTCCAAAAATCATTATGTAGTTTTTGGATTAGTTGCCATCTCGAGAGCCGATTTAGGGGAACCTCGGACAAATCTGACTCCGGAATTTCTGAATTAAGGGGTTCAAGGGACAAAAAATGCCCAGGGGTAAGAGGTTGAAGATCGTGTGGGTCTGAAGAGGCAGGAGATAAGGGGCGACTATTAAGTACGGCTTCTATGCGACATGTAAGGGTGGACATTTCCATGATGGACAACTTCTGGTCGCCGACTACTCGAACAAAGTGAGTTTTAAAACTGTTGACGCCAGCTTCTGCCAGGCCATTGAAATGTGGAGAGGAGGTCCCAGATGCCAACGAATAGAAAGTCTGGTGGCCGCACTTCTTGCGTAAGCAAGTAATTGGTTACGAAACCCTATAAAATTACTGCCTTGATCTGACCAGCATTACGTTACGCTTCCACGTCTGGAAATGAATCGATGGAATGCACCTACCAACCCTTCGGTGGACAGTTCCATGGTTAATTCCAAATGCTCGCAATGTGTGGCCGTACAGACAAACACACAGACATACGATTTGAAAGCTTTACAACCACGGTAACGATGAGGAATCACAAAGAAAGGTCCACAAAAGTCAATAGCTACACTCGAAAAAGGTTTAAGTTGATTGATTCGATGAGCGGGAAGTGAACTCATTATGGGCGGTCTATAGGGTTTAGGGTTGATTCTAAAACATTGCAAGCACTTGGATATGGTTCTTTGAATTGCCCGTCTGGCAGATAATATCCAAAATTGCTGTAAAAGCAGATTATGTAAAGTTTTAAACCCAGGATGAAGGTATTGTCGATGAGCGGACTCGATAAGAAGAGTAGTTAAACGATGGTTACTCGAAAGTAAGACGGGGTGTTTTGCAGAATAAGACAAAAGGTCAGATTTTTGTAATCTGCCACCGACTCTAATAATATTATTTTCATCAAGAAAAGTTTTCGAAAAAGTGTCGGTATTGGTTTATCCTTAGATAACGCGGAAAAAAGCTCAGAAAAAGAAAAACCTTGAACGCGTTTGATAAGAAGGTATAACGCACTTTGCATCTCACCGGTGGTAGGAAAAACAATATTCTCAAAAATAACTTTTTGGTCCGGCGGCTTAGTGGGTTTTTGATAGAAATTGGTTTTGAAAAAGGTTAACTATTTGAAGGACATAACAAATGATACGTTGAATTTTTGATATAGATGAATATTTGATAAGAAGCTGATCTAAGAAGTTAACGTCAATTATCGCATTGCAACAGACCTTTGGCTTTTCCTCCAGATTAATATCTCCGAAATCAATCGGCATTTTTGATTTATGAAAATCGGGCCATTCGTTTTCGGGAGACCACAAAAACGACGGTGCGTTCCACCACGTGTCATGTGACATGAGCTCTGAAGGGGTGGCCCCTCGTGACGCAATATCGGCTGCATTTAAAGCAGAAGGAATGTAGCGCCACGAGTTTGAGGGAATGATTTCTTGGATCCTACTGACTCGATTTCCAACAAAGGTTTGCCAGCGATTAGGAGGGGATGAAAGCCAGTGCAATACGACTTGCGAATCGCAGAAAGTAACGATATTTGTAAAAGTTATTTTTCCTTCATAGCTAGATAAAACGAAGTCAATTAATTCGCTTAAAAAATGCGCCTAGGAGTTCTAGCCTAGCCAAAGTTTGTGACTTTATAGGCGCGACCCTAGATTTTGCAGATAGCAGAGAAACAGATATATTATTTTCCTCTTCTACACGAAAATATACGACGCCTGCGTAGCCTCGAATTGAAGCGTCACAAAAGCCGATGATTTGACAGGTATTGGTTTTTGACAGTTTGATTTGTCGGGGTAATTGAAAATTGGAAAGAAGCGGGAATTCAGAACGAAGTTTGTTCCAAGAGCCGATGATAGAAGAATCTGGTTCTTCGTCCCAGCCTATTTTTGATATCCACAACTGTTGCAAAATAAATTTTGCTTGTAGCAACAAGGGACAAAGAAAACCTAAGGGATCGAAGATTGTTCCTATGATAGATAATATAGCACGTTTGGTTGGGGGTGTGTCCTTCATTCGGCATTGATAAGAAAAAATGTCGTTTTTTGGATGCCATTGAAGTCCTAGAACTTTGATAAAGTGGGGTTCCACCTTGTCAAAAAAAAGAGGCATTTGACGATCGGATTCTGGCAATGTTGCCAATAACTCGGGACAATTGCTTGCCCATTTTTTAAGTTCAAATCCTCCCGACTTCAACAAATCATTGAATTCCGTTTGAAGGGAAAGAGCTTCAGAAAGCGAAGGGCTAGTTCCCAAGATATCGTCGATATAGATTGACGTTGTTAGAACAGTACTCGCCATAGGAAAACGTTCCTTTTCTCTCTCTGCCAGCTCATTTAAGGTACGCATGGCTAGAAAAGGTGAGCATGTCATGCCAAAAGTGACAGTAGAAAGTTCCCACACTGAAAGTGGGTCGTGTGGAGAAAACCTCCACAATATCCTTTGATAAGGACGGTGATAAGGATTGATAAGGACTTGACGGAACATCTGTTTGATATCAGCAATGTAGGCAATAGGATTAAGACGAAACGTAAGGAGTAAAGAAGCAATATCCTTTTGAAGTTTCGGTCCAGATAACAACGTCTCATTGAAACTAATATTTTTTGGGGTGACTGCCGAACAATCCCAGACTACCCTTAATTTTGTACTCAAGCTTTCCGGCTTTAATACGCAATGATGTGCCAAAAAACATGATACGTCGACTTTTGGTTGACTAGGTAAAACTAGACTCATATGATTAGAATCGATATAGTCTTGCATGAAACTTGAATAGGCAGTGTACAGATCAGGATTTTTGAGTAATCTATTTTCTAGAAGTAAAAATCTACGATAAGCTTGCCGATAAGTATTTCCTAGGTCAGGGTTTATTTTATCTTTAAGCGGAAGATCTACCATGAATCTACCACTCGGTTGCCGTACAACGCTCGCAGCAAAAATTGATTCTGCTTGTTTTTCTTCCTTTGATAAGATTTGTTTTTAGGCAAATGTTCGATTTCCCAAAACCTAGGTAGAATGACCTCTAACGGAGGTGAATGACTCGTTAAAAAACAACTGGTTCGTTCCGTAAGACTACCTACTTCGTCAACTTTTCCCATGACGACCCAACCAAAGATAGTTTCAAGGGCTGAAGGTTGCCCTATTTGTCCAAGAACCCTGCCCTCCTTGAATATCTGTGCGAATAGCTCGCAACCAATAACTAGGTCCACAGGTCTAGATTTGAAATAAGATGGGTCGGCAAGTTTAAGGTTTTCCAAGTGTTTCCACTGATTATCGTTCAAAGTGAATGTAGGCATATTGGAACATAATTGTGGACCGACAATTGCTTCGAAATTAAGTAAAGGAGTGACCTGTCCTTGTGGCTTAATGTGACATTGAACGAGCCATTTGGAAGTAAAAGAAGACATCTGATTTAATCCGAATATTTCAGTGGTGTAACTTCGCCTAGGAAGATTAAGACGCTGAATACACTTTTCACTGATGAATCCTGTCTGTGATCCAGAATCAAGCAGTGCCCTTACAGGTTGAAAATTTCCGCAACCGTCCATAATATCTATTATGGCGGTGCATAAAAGAAAGGTACCTGAAGGTCCTGAGGTATTTAATGACACATGAAGATTATTGACCGGTGGTGTGTGAATGACAGGACTAGTATCTTGGCTTCCAGATTCTTGATTAGTTTCTAAGATATGAGTTAAAGTGCCTTTTACTATTGCAAGTCCTGCATGAATATTTGGATTTGCACGTATCTACCCCATGCAAGGGATAAAAACACGATAGACATAATTTTTTCTGCTTGACGAAAGATAGGCGATCGATAGTTGAGAGATCAAGAAATGTTTGACATTTCGAAAACACGTGACCTTGATTACACCGGAAACATTTTATTCCCGTACTTGAATTAGTTGAGGTGCCAGCCAGTCCTATAAAAGGCGAATTGGATGATTTATAGGTAGGCTTTTGCCCAAACTGATTTCGCATAGAATTTGAATTTTGATAGGTAGGCTTTTGCCCAGACTGATTTTGCATAGAACTTGATTTTTGATAGACAGGCACCTTTTTGGGTGCTGTTGATTGAGGAAGTGATTCCAAAACTTTACATATTTTTTCTAGAAATTGAAAAAGTGACTGAAAATTAAGAATTTCGATATTAGTATTGGCGTGACTCATTTCGAAATTTGAACGCGTCGGAATATCCAATTTTTCTAACAAAATGAAAAAAATAATAAAGTCCCAACTGTCAACGTCAAAGCTAAGTGATTTTAAAATTTCTAGGGATTCAGAAAAGGTGTCAATTAAATTACGCAATTCTTTAGCTGACTCGTTTTTAAGGTGGAGTTCATAATTGTGCTTAAAGCATCATTTGCGAGGTCTCGCTTGTTTTGATATCTATTGACTAATTTGTCGTAAGCAATTTTATAATTTTGATCAGATAAGCTAATCCCTGATATCAATTTTAAAGGCTCATCCTCGAGATATGAAAATAAATATTGAAGTTTTCGAACGTTACTTAGACTTTGATTTTGATCTATAATGATATTAAAAAGATCGAAAAAGCTTGGCCATAATTTTTTATCACCTCGAAATATGGGAATACCTAACTCTTTGAGTTTTGGAGTTTCAGATTCGTTTTGTCGAACATATGATTTCGAAAGGGTTGGGGCCTCAACCGGAAATATTTTAGAGTAAACCCCCTTACACGCATAAACATATTTACGAGCTTCTGAAAGGATCGCATCCTGCGTTTTAAACTCCTCGTCGTCCGCGTCGTCTATCAACATAATGACATCATTATGTGCCAGCATGCATTTATCGAAGGTTTCATCCAAATCGGAATACCTCACTTGAAACTCGTTTCTCGCTTTTTCGTCCGATGCCGCGGTCTGTGAAAACACATAACACTCGGTGATCGCAGATAAAAAACCTATGCGTTTTTGCACGGCTTTTTTGACAGACATGATTTTATCTTTGAAATGACGAAATTGTCGGTAAATATACAATTAACGCTAAATTAATGCTTCTGAAATAGAAAAATGACGAATTGTCGAAAATATGCACTAATTTATCGCAATTGATGAAAATTGTTTTAAATATCGAAATGATATGGAACACATCTAATCACAGAAATGTCGGTAAATATACAATTAACGCTAAATTAATGCTTCTGAAATAGAAAAATGACGAATTGTCGAAAATATGCACTAATTTATCGCAATTGATGAAAATTGTTTTAAATATCGAAATGATATGGAACACATCTAACACACTGAACTGTGCTTGTTTGTTTTGATACCTTCGCTTTGTTTACTGAATGACCACGGTACGTTATCATAGCAGCGGACCGAAAAACACTTAACGCGCGCGCCGCTTCCGATACCGCCGTTTCAATACGATTGGCAAAATTCAAGGCCTTGATCTCGGCTTGTGAAAAATAAATGGCCGACTTATTAATACCGTCGTATGGAGTAAAATTTAAAATAATGCGGCTCGAAGGACCACTTATGTTAGCCCGCGGTTAGAAAAACGATAACTGCAATGGACTGTAAATATTTTAATTATTGAAAGCGCGAACAAACATAAATATATTGATATGAAATTACGAAATAATCAAACGTCCATAGGTTAATTGTTGGTGCCACACAACGGCAATCAGAAACAAAGCACTCACCAGTTTGTAGCCAATTTCTCCACTTCCAAGGGGCCCCTATCTGGATCTAACGATGTCACCACGTAGCTGAAGGGCTGAAGTTTCTAGTTCTATGCTTCAGTACAGCGTGTCCCATTTTCGATGGGATTAAATGGGAAACTCGGTTATTATTAAAGATATTGATTTTCTGATTGCACCTTACCGTGCTCTTTTTTTGAGCCCTTGAAAATGGCGTAATCAGATTTTTGCTATACCCCGTAGTTTCGCTAATACGAGGGGTTTTTGAAAAAATTGTATTTTTAATAATTCCTTGTATCTCGCTTATTTTGCGAGATATTTTTATTCTGTTAAAACCTTTTTATGGCAACTTTTTTACAAGAAAATAATGACGTTGTCAACTTTTTAAAATATTGTTTAGTTTTTGAGATATGGTATTTATCATAAAAAAATTAAATACGGACGGATACGGATTTTTTTTTATTACTATTTTGATTGGTTTCATGCTTGTATTATCATAAAATAATAAAAATTTAAAAAATTTTTGTTTTAAGGTAAAAAAAAATTTAATATTTAAAAAAAGAATTAGTCCGAACCTGGATATTTTCAACATAAATATAAATTAAAAATTGCTAGATAAACAATTTTTAGTTTAACTGTTTTAATACTTAGCATATTAAAATGGTTTTACGTTAATTTACAGATTTATTTAAAACACATGAAGATTATTGACCGGTACGAAAAATACAAAAAAAAACAAATTATAAAAAATAACTAATTTTTCTGATTACCATTATGTGTAAGACATTGTTGGCATTTTTAAGTAATTTTTCTTAACGCATTTTGCATAAAAATATTTCTGCCATTTAAATATTGGAATTTTGTTGCTTAAATAAAGCAGTCAAACATATCACATTTTTTAAAATCTGGATATGGTCGATTTCTAGCCAGTTTAAAATAATTGTAAGCCATTCACAAAAATGACAAGTAAAATGACAATGTCAATTCCACGCTTTTGTTTTGTAAATTTCACGACCTGCTATGCTACCATCAAATAATTAGTATGATATTATTTTTGTAACTTTTTAACGTTTTTTACTTTATTTATAAATCTTTTAATTATAATTTCAAAATAGATAAACTAAAAATCGTTCAACTAGTGTGTCTTGCAATTTTTAATTTATAATTACGTTGGAAATTTCCAGGTTCGGACTTAATTTTTATTTCAAATAATAAATAGTTTTTTTAACCTTAAATAAAAAAAATATTAAAGTTTTATCATTTTAAGGTAATAATAACATGGAACCAATCAATGTAGTAATAAAAAAAATCCAGGTCCGTATTTAATTTTTTTATGATAAATACCATATCTCAAAAACTAAACAATATTTAAAAAAATTGACAACGTCATTATTTTGCTCTAAAAAAGTTGCCATAAAAAGGTTTTTACAGAATAAAAATATCTTGCAAAATAAGCGAGATGGAAGGAATTAATTAAAATGCAATTTTTTTAAAAACTCCCTGTATTAGCGAAACCACGGGGTATAGCAAAAATCTGATTACACCATTTTTAAGGGCTCCAAAAAAGAGCACGGTAAGGTGCAATCAGAAAATCGATATCTTTAATAATAACCGAGTTTCCCATTTAATCCCATCGAAAATGGGACACGCTATACACCAAAATCGAGCACTTTCAGGTGTAGAAATTTGAAATAGTTGGAGAACGAAATTAACACGCCATTTCTCGAGGCGATTGACAAAGGATCACGCTGATTCTTGGTGCGCATGTCCAATGCGCGAAAAATGCACTTTGTCCTTCATCCAATTGTGTGGTTTTAAAAATTTTAAAACAACCGCGAAATTTAGCGGGAGCTAACAATTTATATTATTTATTGTTAAAACAATAGTAAAAGTTTAACCATTCTTTATGTCGATTTCTTTTAGTTGTGGTATGGTTTATGTAGATTCAGAAGAAATCAAATACATGCCATATGTAAAATCCTGGATAACAAGAATGGACGAAAAAATTCTAAATGAAGAGCTGAAGGAATACATGCTGCAACTTTTCGAGTTTGTCGAACCTGGTTTCCAGTTTATCAAAAAGAATTGTGAATATTCGATTCACCAGGTAAACTATATTTTTAAAAGCTATTTTAATCAACGTATATTTATTTTAACAATAAATCATATCGAACCATTCCATGTAGATGTTTGCTACAACTGGCGACAAAAAAGTAAAGAGTAAGAGTTGCGGAGACAGAGTCAACAGGTCCATCACTCCCTCCACCGATAGCACTATTCTCTCGTGAAGTGTATCATCAGTTTGTTTTGATGATACTGAGTGACTCATTTATTGGCACGTTGGTGTATAGAATTTCTACATCAAAACTTTCGTCGGGATCTAATTCGATCCTTTTTAAAACCTCGTCACAATCTTCCGAGTTTTTGACAAAAGATTCTGTAATGGTTGAATTATGTCCAACAAAAACCTTAACAAAGTACTGGTCACTGAATTCCTCGGGCCTGTAATTGGTCACAGTGGTATATCCTTCTTATTAATCTTTGGCAGTCCATAAAAATTTGCTGCCTTACTATGGTGTGAAATAAGCGGGATCTTACGACGTCCGAGATATTTTCGGCATACTTCTTCTAAGTTCTGTAGATGCGTCCTTCTACGGTTGTGGTTAAATCTTTTCGTAGTTTCTTGTAGTCTCCTTTCTCCAGAACTTCTTCAATCCTTTCGTCGTATGTCTCGACGTTCATGATCACCGTCGCGTTTCCTTTGTCACAGGTTCTTAATTGCCCGTTGTTCTTCACTGATGATGTTTGCCTTTTGTTGCTTCTTTCTGTCCAAGGTTGTTTTTACTATATGGCGAAACTCATCAGCTTCGGGTTGAGGTAGACTAACGGTCTCTATTGCCGCATTAATGTCCAGTGTCGGTGTCTTAGGTCAACTTAAGTCCCTTACTGAGTACCAATTCTTCGTTGGTGCTCAGATTCCTTTTGGTGTTGTTGAGAGTACCTGTGTGTATTTTCATCAGTTTTTCTCGGTAAGTTGATCCTATCTTCTGTCGCTGTCTGTTGCATGTACTGTATAAAGAAAGAACAACACATTTCATCCTTGTGCGGTGTCATTTCGGTTGGTTTCCACCTAAAAGCCATTCCGAGAGTGAGAGCGAAGAGGATCTTAAATGGGCCAGCCAAGCTCTAAGCCGATCCCAAATCAGTTACCATCGATGGAGGAAAGCGAACTTCAACACCGACATGGAGGAGCATTTTGAGGAAATACGACACACATGGGAGGAAGACTACGAGCCAATACTAAGTAAAATTGACAGTACATGCAACAGACAACGACACAAGATAAGATCAACTCACCGAGAAAAACTAAAGAAACTACAGACACGTACTTAAGATAGACCAAGCTCAACAACACTAAACACTATAGTGAACATTTCCAAAACGAATCTGAGCACCAACGAAAAATTGGTACTCAGTAAGGGACGGGTAGACCTCATAAGAGGTCCATCCGTAAATTCCAGGTACTCTCTGACCCAGAGGGTTAGCACTACCTGTTCGGGTTTCCCAGGGATATGGGGGAAGACCACACCGGTATGAAAGGCGGAGAGGAAGGACCCTGGTACGGCGAATATAGCGTAGGTGGCAACCCTTCTTTTAGGGATAATATAAAAGAATAAACACGGCAGCGTCTGACTCAGAATGAGCGGCTGCAAACAGCGTCTGTCCCAGAATGGACGACTGAATTAAAAACTCTTTAACACGCTTGGCAAGCGTGGTGTTTTAATGCCACTATCCCCCAATGGAAAAATTATGGCGAATTTGAAAACAAAAGGTAATGGTCCCCAGGTGGGAATAAAACAATCCGAATCCCAAACCTCTATAGTCTGCCTCAAGGAATCTGGGGGAGACAAAAATTCGCTTATGAAATATTGAAAAACAAGTCAAAAACAAGTAAAGCTATGAATAGCAACCTATAATATTAGATCTATGAACACCGACGAAAAATTGATTAATGAACTGGAGGAAGAGCGAACATCACTTAAAAAAATTAAAGTTATCTAAGTATACTCCCCTACTTCTACCTACGATGATGAGCACATCGAAGCATTCTATCAAGATATCTCCAAAGCTATGGAAGAACACAAAACCCATCTTACAATAGCAATGGGAGATTTCAATGCCAAATTAGGTAAGAAAACTACCATAGAGGAAATTAAAATAGGAGATTTTGGATATGGCGAAAGGAATGACCTTAACGAATTAACTAGAGGAAAGACAGCTGTATAGCTGACAAGAGGTATGACCCAAGTAGAAAAAGATGTCGCACAAAAAGGTAAAAAGAGAAAAAATTATATATCAGAAGGGATAAAGAAACTTAAGGAAAAAAGGCGGAACCTGGAAATAAAAAGGAAAAGATAGAATAGAATATACAGAAATTAAAACAAACTATAAGAAAAAAGATAAAAGAAAATAAAATAAACAGGCAAGAAATAAAAGTTGAAAGGGCTATAGAAAATAACAGGAATATAAAATGTCTAAGAGCGACTCTAGGTAGAGAGTACAGATGATATTATAAATGTCACACAGCTATTCTATACAGAATTATACTAAACAAAAAGGGAACCATCACGAGAAACCATAAAGAAACTGCAAACAAAAATAAAAAACATAAACTACAACTTGAAATATGCAAAGGGTATTAAAAAATAACAAATCACCTGGAAAAGACTAGAAATGCTAAAGTATGGTGGTAAAACTGTAGTTAATACCCTCCATATTCTCCTCAATAAAATACTAAAAGAAAAAATAATCTTAAACAACTGGAAAGAATCAGGAACCATTATTCTACACAAGAAATGCGATAGAGCAGACCTAGAAAACTATCGACCTATAACACTCCTTAATGTAATTTATAAGCTATTCATGAAAATATTAACAGATAGACAACAAAACTTGACGGATACCAATCAAAAGAACAAGCAGGCTTCAGAAAAGGTTTCAGTGCAGTTGACCACCCTGAACCGAACCGAACCGAACCATGAAAATCCTAATAGAGCGAGCCAAGGAATCTTCCACTTCCACTCCACATTCATGCTACTATATATTGCGTTTATACTTTGAAAAAGCTTTCGACAGCATTGAGCACTGGGAAGTAAAAGCATCTTTAATTAATAGCCAAATAAATCACAGATACACAGATTTAATAGCCAATATATATAGCGAAGCACAAACATCAATCAAAATCCACCAAGCCAATCCGCATAAGAAGAGGTGTCAGACATGGTGATACCATATTCTCTAAACTATTCAACCAGGCCCTAGAAAATGTTTTTTAACACTTAGATTGCAAAGAAATAGGCATCAAAGTAAGCAAATAATACTAAAACCACCTAAGATATGCTGAAGATATCGCTTTAATAACATATAAGAAAGAAAAACTCATAACAATACTGGAAGAACTGGATACAGCAGCTAAAAATATAGGCTTGAGTATGAACTACACTAAAACTAAAATCAAAGCAAACACAGATGAAGATATCACAATCAAAATAAACCAAGTAGAGGAATATATATATATATATATATATATATATATATATATATATATATATATATATATATACTCGACAGTTGTATCTTGTGACATCCAGCAAAAAGTCGGTTTTTGTGACATCCACTTTAAAACCTGGTGTTATCCAAAAATAAAAAATATGAAATGTAATAAAAAATATTTTATTTTTAATTCCATAAAAATATTTGTATAAACTCACAAATTTAGAAATAAAATTTTTCATATCTTTGTGGCGTCCATTGTATATACAAAAAATTTTAACGTTGTAACATCCCTAAATATTTGTGTTAACTTGTGACATCCAGCAATGTTGCCAATGTTTCATAAAAATAACGGATGTAACAAGTACCTTTATAAAAATAAGATATATACACTAGATGTCACGAGGAAACAAATACCAAATAAAATATACAAAGACGTTAGGGATGTCACAAACGTGTGCAAATATGAAAAATATACACTGGATGTCACGGGAAAGAAAATAACAAATAAAATATACAAGCACGTTATTGATGTCATAATAGGCTTACAAGATGAATATACGGCAAGGACTAAAAAAATACTCTGCTAATATATGGGCACCTACGCTCACACTAGGTACTTTAATTATAGTGTACGTGTAAGCTAATATTGTCACGACTATATTTGTGACAAGTGGTATCCCTACCATATATGTCACAAGGTTGTTATTTAGTGCCCTTGTGACTGAGGGATTTAGGGGAATATGAAAATTAAGTATAAAGAATCCACATTTATACATGTATTTTATATAAGAAAACAGATTAACAGGAATAGAAGTTATTGCTTTAAATAATTAAATAATGTAAAAAGAGGGATGCTGGCTGGAGAGAGTTGACCTAGGGGCCATAAGAAGTAGACCTTATAGGCCGTAGAGAGTTGGCCTTATGGGCCATAAAGCGTAACCACCATAGTTAGGTTTTACTTAGGTATGTTAAGTAGTGACCACATTATTTCAGTGGTGTACTGGGTTCGTAGGGACAGCGTATTTCAGTGGTGTACTGGGTGAGTTTAGTAGGGACTGCGTATTTTAGTGGTATACTGAGTTGATCACTTGCTAGAGTGATGCCGGTCTATTATCCAGCATCGGCTTTTATGGACAAAATTACAGCAAGCGCAGCAATATTCGTTATTGCTATAGTAAAATGATCCGAATTTAAACTTATTTATGACAGTATAACTAAAAACTGTAATATATTTTATTCAACTCCAGACTCAAATACCTTTCGTTTGATACCACACAAACCATGTTTTCACCTAAACTTTAATTTTTTTAAATTTACCCCCACCTTTTTTTTAAACTAACATGTATTTGTTTAACTCCAGACTCAATTACCTTTCGTTTAATACCACACAAGCCATATTTTCATTTAAACTCTAATTTTTGACATTTACCCCCACCCTTTTTTTAAAATAAACCAAAATGTATTTTGTTTAACTGCAGACTCAATTTCCTTTCGTTCGATATCACACACGCCATATTTCCACATAAACTCCAATTTTTAAAATCTACCCCCACCCTTTTATTTGGCTTGCGTTAGGTGGATTTTGTTCATTTTTAAATGGGACCATCTCGACCCAAGACCCAGCCTAGGTACCAAATTTCATTTAAATCGGGCAATTTGACGTTAAAAAACTCGTCAGATTAAATTTTATCTGACTAGATTTAAAAATTCCTTATCTACTCAACTTAACTTTAGTTAAATTTAGTTGAAAAATAATGAGCCTATTATTAATTATTGTACTCTATATTCACAGTTTGTAGGTC
Organism: Aspidapion aeneum; assembly: GCA_963576565.1. Lineage (NCBI taxonomy): Eukaryota > Metazoa > Arthropoda > Insecta > Coleoptera > Brentidae > Aspidapion > Aspidapion aeneum. The sequence continues at coordinate 79,460,872 of OY755043.1, read as the reverse complement.
AAATTAGATAAAAGTTGTCCGTTTGTGTATGTAACTCCCATTATCTTTTTGGACTCAGACTTCAGTTTTTATCAGTCCCAATTTTTACTTTCCTAGTTCGTGCAGCAAAAGCTAGGAAAGGTATTAGGTTCGACGGATTTTTTTTTAAGATAACTTAGAAATATTTTGTGACATTTGTTTGTTTGTATGTATGTTTATCCGATTCGGTTCGGTTCTTCGGACTTTTGAAAAACCTGTAGCTGCACATTAAAATCGGTTTACTATATCGAAATGGCTTTTCTGCCTTTTACCTTGAAATTTTTTAACTTACGTACAGCCATCTGAAAAACGCAGTCGTTATGGGTGTTTAGGTCGCTTTATTTTTTTTTCAAATCAGATTTAATTAATTTCTGAAAACTCCGTTCCCAGAATAAAAATTGTGGGGAAATAACAAGTTTTAAATAAAAGGTTTCGTATTTTGTAATTTCTTATTTTTGACACGCTTTTATTAGCTTCACCTGTATGTTTGTAGGACTAGATTTTAACCTACTTTAAATGAACAGATTTAATTTAAACTTTGTACACTTATCAAGAACCGGTGACAATACAATAATTTTTCAGGCGCACCCTTGGGGGTACTTTGGGGACCCGCCCCCCCATCCCAAGCCTAAGAATTTTGCAAAAACGAACAAATTTAATTTAGACTTTGTATACACTTATCAAGAACCGGTGACAACGCCAAGACTAATAATTTCGCAGACATTTTTCATATATTTCAGGAATAAAACAATAAAATAGGTTAAAATACGGCTTAATGAGGTCTCGCTCCCCTCCGCACAAGAAATATTCCTTATTAAGTTTTTCTCATTATTCTGATCAGGATAATTTATTTTTATTATTACTAGTATTATTGTGAAAATAAATCATCGGTATACTGGCAACATAGACTAAGTCAAAAATTTAGTTTTGAGAAAATCGCATTTTAAGAAGTTTTGAAATTATGAACAACATTTGAGACATTTGATTTCATTGAGAAACTCCTGAATTTTACATTATTTATGCATTGAATATTGGAGAACGTATGTAAGTACCTATGTAAAAAAAGTTATTTTTTGAAATTTTAGTAATATTTTATAGATTTTGTGAAGTCGGTGATTTAATGTATTTTTTAAATTTGGTTGTAACGGCCAGGTTTCACCATGGCTCAAAAACTAAAAAAAATGACTTTGAGTTGCCAGTATAACGTAATATAGATAATTAAAAAACACGATTTCACAGCACATTAAACTAAAAAGTAAAAAATAAATATAGTTAAAAAACTAAAATACACGCTTCAAACTAAACAGTTAAAAATAGTTCTTAATATTAGTTGAAAACAATAATGAACGAAAAATACTAGTATTATTGTGAAAAAAACGTCGGGCTCTCGATATACAAAGAAGAAATGGCACAAAGCGCCCCACGATTTTAGCTCACACGACTACTATACCATAGTAGTGTGAGCTTATATACTTTGCGTTTCAGATGATTTTGAAACTTTTTTGTTGCGCCGTCTGTCTGTCTGTCTGTCTGAACCTTTCATTTTGAAATTTGTATTGGAGAACTTGGCTTTACTTTTATCTCAATTCTTTTTACGGCATGCCATTTTCGCGTACTTGGCTTTTTTTTACATGAAATGTTTTTGTTATGATTTCACTTCTTTTTTATAGGAATTGGATAATACTTAATTTTTAAAGTAGTAAAATATGCGGAATATAGTTCAACATTTTTGCAATGCCTTACTTAAACTTTTGAGGTTTTTTAATTTTTTTCCATGGTTTTATCGTAGTTCCCATCAGCCTTCCAAAACTCAGCTCTCTAGCGTTTCTGAAAGTGCACAATGTTTTATCATAGTTCCTATCAGTCTTCCAATGCTTAGCTCTCTAGCGTTTCTGGAAGTGGGTAATCTTACTTTTACATAACTTTACGTTTATAGGGGAGGAGAGTAAATGAAAATATTGAACTTTTTAAATTTTCTCCTATGGTTTTATTATAATTTCTATCAGCATTCCAATGCTCAGCTCTCTAGCGTTCGCCCACTATGTTAGTTTAATATAAATTGACATTTATAGGAGAGGGAAGTAAATTAAAATGTTGGAGTTTTTAAATTTTTTCATATAGTTTTATCATATTGTCTTTCAGTCCTAAAAATTTTAGCTCTCTAGCGTTTCTGGAAGTGGTCAGTGTTACTTTTACATAATTTTACATATATAGGGGAAGGAGTAAATTAGAATTTTGGGGTGTTTTACTTTTTTTCTATAACTTTATCATAGTTACTATCGGTCTTCCAAAGCTCAGCTCTCTAGCATGTCTGGAAGTAGGCAATGTTACTTTTACTTAATTTTACATCTATAGGGGAGCGAAGTAATTTGAATTTTGGGGTGTTTTAATTTTTTCCTATAGTTTTATCATAGGTCCTATCAGTCTGCCAAAGCTCAACTCTCTAGCATTTCTGGAAGTGGGCGATGCTACTTTTACATAACTTTAAATGTATAGGGAAGGGGAGTAAATTAAAATTTTGGGGTTTTATGATTTTTTCCAGGGGTTTGGTCATAATTTCTATCAGTCTGCCCAATTTCAGCTTTGTAGCATGTCTGGAAGTACAGTAGAATATTGATAATCTATACATGAGTGAGTGAGTGAGTGAGTCAGTGAGTGGCAATTTCGACGTTTTTTGAAATTTCGTAACACCTTTATTACTTTATGAAATTCCATGAAACTTGGAGGGGTTGTTAACTCTATGGAGATCTACGACTGTGCAAAGTGTGAGATTCGTAGCTCATTCCGAAGTAGAGTTTTAGGTAGGTCAAATATCGGCTGAAATGTTTTAAGAAAAGATGGTTACGGCGCGCGAACTTGGCAAGGCACTGCCGTGTCCTCAGATCTCCATAACTTTAAATTCAATAAACTTTGATTAAAAACAAAAAAACACTTTACCGGAACAGCTTTTGCTCGATTTCTACGCGGGGTCACAAATAAAACGAAAACATAATTATGTAAGTGTGGATGGCACAGAGAGACGAATTTAAACCGAAGTATACATACTCAACTCAGCCCAGGGCTGGCCGATTGCGGACCGGCCGTTTGCAAAAATAGAATACCTACAGGGGCGCCCACTACGGGGGTAGTAAGGGGCTAGGGCTAAGGTCACTCATCGTCAAGCAAGCTTTACAGGTAGCGAAGCCTAACTCTGATTTTATATTTTTTGGTTATAATTTTTGACATGTTTTCCTCGGTTTCGCTTTGGCGGCTCGTTGTTATTTTAAAAATGTGCTCTTAACACAGTCTAAAGATTTATTTAATAATGATACAGTTTCAAGCAGCATAACTTTTTAATTACGTAAATATATATAGTTTAGGTAGGTACCTTCATACTGTGTAAAACAACATCTTCAAAATAAAACAGAACCGCCAATGCAAAACCGAGGAAAACATGTCAAAAATAATAACCAAAAAATAGAAAGCTTGACGTTAGCTTCGCTTCCTATAAAGCTTGCCTTTACGATGGGTGTCCTTAGCTAGGGCACCTCCAAGACGTAAACAGGGAGGTGCGAAGCACCCCCAAGCATAGTCACATAGAAACTGATTACTAATCGGCTTTGCTCGGTACACAAAAAATGGCCGATATTCCAGTAAAATCTATGACTACAGTACCTAGATTTAAAAAAAAATCTAGATAATCTGGACTAAGTACTTACCTATGTTCAGCGAATTTTTGATAAATTATGTAGCTCTATACCTAGCTGGATATGTTTTATTTACTGACTTTTGCAGAATTAAGGCCCTTAATTATTATGCAAATAATATAAAATAAAAATATAAGATTTTCATTATTCAGTCTAGCAATTTATTCCCATTTTCTTTTCTTTTAAATCTATATTTTTTTTCCAAATCGGCTAACCCATATGTTACTTTTTTTTAGGTACCTAAATTATTCTTATGAATTTTTCTTATATGTGCTACTCCTTGGAAATAAATAAATAAATATATTAGAGGCGCAATTAGGGGGGGGGGGGGTTCTATAAAATCGGTTAAGCAGTTTCTGAACTCGTTTCCTTTACAGGGTGGGCCAAAAAAACCTGGACATTTTTTTATTATAACTTTTGAACTATACAATCGATATTAATGGGACAAACTGCACTTGCCAAAGAATTAATAAGAGTTTTGACTAATTTATCATTTTTTGTCTGCCATCTCAAAATCCAAGATGGCGGACGAAATTAAAATGTACCTTTCAAAGATGCTCGTTTATTCTTGTGTTGCGAATATGTTCTAATTATATTTTTAAATTAGTAAGAAAGCTGCGTTCTTGCCAGGCACGACAAGGTACGATTCAGCAAAATTGTTTCAGTGGTTCTATAAAAAATATTTTTGTTCAACCATTGTTTTGCATATTATACGATTGCTTGCCAATCATGTCTGCATTTATTTACTTATAAATTCATTACTACTGAACCGATGTTAGTGGAAATAAACAACATCCTGGTGAGAATTGATTGCTTCTTTAAGATCATGATCGTTATCGCCATCTTAAATTTTAAGATGGCGGATAGAATTATTCTTGATTCTTTAAAATGGCGTGTTTATTCTTATTTTCCGAAAATGTTTTTTTTTTATCTATGAAAAAGCACTACTTTTTCCCCACACAACGAGGTAAAAATTATTAAAATCAGTGTGATGGTTCTCAAAATATCTATTTTTGTTTCAACCATTGTTTTAGAGATTATACGATTGTATTGCCAATCCTGTCTGCATTAATTTTCTTATAAATTCTACCAATTTTAGTGAAACACAAAAACTCGTGGTAAGAATTGATTGCTCTTTAAAGATTATAATCGAAATTTGCCGCCATCTTAGAATTTAAGATGTCGGACAGAAATTGCCAATGCAATCGCATAACTTGTAAAACAATTGTACAAAATCAGATTTTGTGAGAAATACTTCGCCGATTTTATTAAATTGTACTTTATTAAGCGGGAGAAAAGTAGTACTTTCCAATAAATTAATAAAAAAAACTAAAACATTTTCGAAAAATAAGAATAAAAGTGCCTCTTTGAAGGATCAAGTATGGTTCTGTCCAACATCTTAACTTTTAGGATGGCGGCAAATTTCGATTATAACCTTGAAAGAACAATCAATTCTCACCATTATTTTTCTTATTTGACTAAAATCGGTTTGGTAATAATGATTTATAAGGAAATGAATGCAGACAGGGTTGGCAATGCAATCGTATAATCTGTAACACAATGACGAAAACAGAAATAGGTTTTTTGAGAACCAATACACCGATTTTGCTAATTTGTACCTTGTTGTGCGCGGGAAAAGTAGTGCTTTTCTATAAATTAAAAACAAATCTAAAATATTTCCAAAAAATAAAAATAAACCCACCATTTATAATAATCAAGTATGATTCGTCCGCCATCTTAAATTTTAAGATGGCGATAAATTTTGATCATGACCTTTAAAAAACAATCAATTCTCACCAGGATGTTTTTAATTTCATCAAAATCAAATGTTCAGTAGTAATAAATTTGTAAGGAAATAAATGCAGACATGATTGGCAAGGCAATCGTATAATTTTCAAAACAATGGTTGAAACAAAAATATTTTTTTTAGAACCATCAAACCGATTTTGCTGATTCATAACTTGTGCGTGGCAAGAACGCAGCTTTTCTACTAATTTAAAAAATAATTCAAACGTGTTTGCAACATAAGAAGAAACCAGCATCTTTAAAGGGTACATTTTAATATTGTCCGCCATCTTGGATTTTGAGATCGCTGACAAATTATTATAATTAGTCAAAACTTTGATTAATTCTCTGCCAAGCGCAGTTTGTCCCATTAAAATCGATGATATAATTCAAAAGTTATAATGAAAAATAAATGTGCGGTTTTTTTCTGGCCCACCCGGTATATATGTATTGATTGATTTATAAGAATTCTAATTTAATTCACCAGATTTGTTTTTGTAAAAAAATCACTGATTAGAGTTAAAAATATACTATTATAAATCAGTACGTTTTGACGTAGCTAGATTAAAATTTAGCGCTCTTTTTACTCATCTGACTTTAACTACGTGGTAAAAAGGAGGACGGAGATAGCAATTCACAAATAGTATCAAGTCCCTATCCAAGTCCGTTAGTTAATTCACTTTTGCTCTGAGATACATGAAGAAATAGTGATTTATATTTTATATTTACGTTCCCAATAAGCTAGCTAACATTATTTATTATGCTAACATTTTTAAATATTTTTACAAAGATGCAAGTCAAGTGAATCGCTGGACCACATAGCAACAGCCGCCCCAAAATAAAAAATAAATTTTAATTAATAAAATAGGCATAATGCAAGGTTGTCGCTTTGACGGATGTTACAAATGCGTGCAATTAAGATGAAAATATACATTGGATGTCACAGAGTGATGAATATCAATTGGATCGATTCTTGAATATACTCGCGCCAATATACACGGAAATTTTGGCGTCAAAATTTTTTTTTAATTTTGCTGTATTCTTCATCAGACTCATGGTATGCTATGACATCCATTTAATTTAGGTACACCCGGGCCCTCCCCATCAGGACTGTACCAAAAATATGGAAAAACGTTGTGACATCCGAATTTGGATGTCACGGCGTCGAAGGATGTCACAACGATCAGCGGATATCTATATCTATATATATATATATATATATATATATATATATATATATATATATATATATATATATTCCTCTACTTGGTTTATTCTGATTTTGATATCTTTATCTGTGTTTGCTTAATGTAATTTATAAGCTAGCTATATATATATATATATATATATATATATGGGACAAATGATTATTAAACTAGAAAAAGGAAAAAAAATGACGAGTAAGATTGGCCTGGGCAGCTTTGGGTAAATTAAGCTACATATTAAAAAATAAAAAATATCCTCAGTACCTTAAAATGAAAGTGTATAATCAAAGTATTCTTCCTGTGCTCACATATGGATCCCAGACCTGGACGCCTACAAAATCAAACATAAGGTAATAAAAGCCGAAAAATTAATGGAAAGAAGAAAGGTAAATGTAACAGATAGAAAAAAGAATGAATAGATAAGAAATAAAACAAAAGTAAGGGATGTCAGAGGAGAGGTAACAAAATTGAAATGGAAATTTGCCGGTCATAGTATCAGATAGAAAAACGATCGATGGAACAAATGTATTGTAAACTGGGGACCTTGGGAAAATAAAAGAACTAGGGAAAGACCCCCAAATGAGATGGGCGGACGATTTGAAGAAACATGCGGGGACTAGATGGATAAACACTGCGACAGACAAAGAAGAGTGTAAGATATTGGGAGAGGCCTATGCCCAAAGATGGATCGAAGAAAGCTAAATAGATAGATAGAAGGGACTTAAGTGCGCCATTGCACCGGCACAGACACCGACACTGGACATTATTGCGGCAAAAGAGACCTTCAGTCTACCTCAACCCGAAGCTGATGAGTTTCGCCATAAAGTAAGAATAATCTTGGACAGAAAGAAGCAACCAAAGACAAACATCACCGTTGAAGAGCAACGGGCAATAAGTTGGGTCGAAAAAAAATACTCTGACAATATATGGGCCCCTAAGCTCACACTAGGTACTATAGTTATAGTGTACGTGTGAGCTAATATAACTAAAAACTGAAATATATTTTATTCAACTCCAGACTAAATTACCTTTTGTTTGATACCACACAA